>JAOQAZ010000036.1:0-463530 GCA_027945595.1 Fusarium torreyae
AATATTAATTATTTAGATTATAATAATTTGTTTTGAATTTTTAGGCTATATTAATTTTAATTTTTTTTGCTTTTTTAAATTTATAATAACTATTTTAATTTAAATAATAATTATTATAAAACTAATCTTATTAAATCTCTTTTAGTATTTTAAGCGCTTTAAAATAACCCTAATATAAGTTCTTAATAAGCTAAAAGAGTTTATTTTATATTATATATAATACTTTATTACTAATATTAAAGTATTTAATTATAATATAATAAAATCTTTAAGTTATAGAAATTATTTAATTTAAAAGAATAAATAATAATTTATTTTATTTTTATATTAAATTTAAAAGTATTTCTTTTATAATTATATTTTATATAAGAATTTATAAATTTCCTACTTATAAATTATAATATATTAATTATTAGTAAGTACTAAGCTTATAACTTTATAAAATAATAATTAGAGCTAAAAGTATATTTATCTTAAAAATATAATTATTAAAAAGCTAAATATAAAAACCTAATTATTAGTTATAATTAATTTAGGCTTATATAAAGTAAAATTATAAAATATAATATTTAATTAAATAGTATTTAAAACTTTAGTAAGACTAGCTTTATAAGAAGCCTTATAATATCTAAGAAATTAATTATTATATATTTAATTAAGTAGAAAAGACTTAAGTTAATATACTTTAGAAATTATAAGTAAATTATTATAATTTAAGTAGATAATATAAAAAGCTAATTAGTTATATTATTTATTATTAATAGAATATATTATTAACTTCTAAGTTAATATAAAATATATAATTTCTTATATAGTTAAGCTATTATAATAATATAAAATAGTTAAATAAATAACTAGCTAGGTTTTAAAAATTAAAGTATTCTAATAAAGCTATAAGATAGTAATTAAATAATAATAACTATATTTTAATTCTTAATAATTCTAAAAGCTATTATTTTACTAATTTTAAAATATATTATAAGTAAAATAAAATTATCCTAGTTTATATACTTACTTTAATATTTTATTTATTTTAGCCTTTTAATATTAACTGCTTTAAGTTACTTAAAAGTATATATAAGTAATAAATAAAATATTAAATTATATATTTTATAGCTTATACTTTTAATAATTAAGTTTATTTTATATTTTATATTACTTTTAAAGCTAATTTAAAGAAAAGTAATATATAATAAGGTTATAAAACTATTTTATATATAGTTTTTAACTTAAAATTAATAAATCTAAAGCTTAATTCTTATTTTAAACTTTAATACTTTTTAGAAAAAGTATAAAATTCTTAATTTTATAAGCTTTAAAAGTATTAAATATAATATAGGAAATAAAATCTAAGTTTAAATACTTTACTAAGTAAACTAAGTAGTAATTAAATAACTTTTTAAAATTAATTCTTAAAGCTTTTAATTTTTTTTTTAAAAAAAAGCTAAAACTAATTATATATAAAGTTATTTTATCCCTAATTAAACTATTACTAAATTATTATTAGTTAATTTTATAATATTATATAATAACTAAACTTAAGTTAATATTACTATTTTTATTACTATTATTTACTTCCTATTATAATATATAATAATATAAAGGTCTTAATTAAATAATATCTTATTAGTTAAACTTAATATCTTTTTATATTAAAAGTTAGCTTTTTCTTAACTTTAAGTATTAACTCTTTTTTTCTTTTTAAATATATATCCCTTTAAATAGAATTCTAACCTTAATAGCTATTTTTATAAAATTTAATTATATAATCCCTTAAAATAAACTTTTATTTTTAATACTTAATTCTCTTATTTTTCCCTTAAAGTATAAAGTATTATAGCCTTAGCTTAAGCTTATAGGCTTATAAGCTATATTATTTAATTTTTTAAATTTATAATAAAATTATTTTTAGTATTATTATTAA
The DNA here is from genome assembly GCA_027945595.1 of Fusarium torreyae. Lineage (NCBI taxonomy): Eukaryota > Fungi > Ascomycota > Sordariomycetes > Hypocreales > Nectriaceae > Fusarium > Fusarium torreyae. The sequence continues at coordinate 1,925 of JAOQAZ010000036.1, forward strand.
AGCTTTTTATAAGCTTTATTTATAATAAATAAAGCCTTTTTTTAAGCTACTTTTCTTAGCTTTTAAAAAAGCTATATAAAAGAAAATCCTTTAAGCTAAAAATTATATAATTAATAAGATCATTATAGCTTTTTATACTTAGCTTTTAAGCTTATATCTTTATAGCTACTTTTTTTAGCTTTTTATATTTGTTAGAAAGTAGCTTTTTTATTATTATTTTAAGATTAAAAAAAAAAGATATTTTAGCCTTATATATAAGCTATAAACCTCTGCTATAAGCTTATATATTTAATAAAATTAATATTTATTTTAGCTATAATTATAATTAGCCTTATTAATTAAAAAGTAACTTAAATAGTTAGCTTATAGGTTTAGTTTTAAATAAGTTAATTAATAAGATTAAGTTTAATATAGTTAATAAGTAATATAACTAGAAAAGTAATTTAACTAATAATTCCTTAACTTATATTATTTATATCTAATTAGATATTTCTTAACTACTTAGTATATTATAGTCTTTAAATATAGCTAACATCCTTTTTATATTTAAAGCCCTTTAAAATAACCTAAAAATAAGTCTTTAATATACTACTAAGGCTTACTAAGTTAGCTATAATATTCTCTATAGTTAAAAGAATAATATTTAATTATAATATAATTAGGTTCTAAAGTTATATAAATTATTTAATTTAGAGAAATAAATAATAATTTAATTTATTTTTTAACTTAGATTTATAAGAATTTCCCTTGCGATTATATTTTATAAGAGAAATAGCTAATTTTTTACTTATTAATTATAATATATTACTTACTAATATGCGCTAAGCTTATAACTTTATAAAATAGTAATTAAAGCTAAAAATATATTTATTTTTAAGATATAATTATTAAAAAGCTAAATATAAAAATCCTATTATTATTTATAACTAGTTTAAGCTTATAAAAAATATAATTATAAAATATAATATTTAATTAAATAATATTTAAAACTTTAATATAATTAGCTTTATAATAGGTATTATTTAAACCGGAATAATTATTATAGGTTTAAAAAAAGTAAAAAAAACTAAAATTAATATAGCTTAAAAGTTAAAAATAAATTATTATAATTTAGGCAATTAATATAAAAGGCTAATTAACTATACTATTTATTATTAATTTAAGCGAATATTATATTATAAATTAATAATAAAAATATAACTATTTAGGCAATTAAGTTATTATAATAAGTAAAAATAAATAAATAAATAATAAGCTAGGCCTAAAATAATTAAAGCACTTTAATTAAGCTATAACTAACTAATTAATTAGTCCCTATTATTTTCTAATTCTTAATAGTTATAAAAGCTATTACTTTGCTAATTTTAAGAAATATTATAAATAAAATAAAATTATTATATTTTATTTACCTACTTATATATTTTATTTATTTTAACCTCTTAGTATTAAGTGCTCTAAGCCGCTTAAAAAAATATACTATTAAGAAATAAAATATTTAATTAAATATCTTATAACTTATATTTTAAAAATTAAGTTTTTTTTTATTTTTTATATTATTTTTAAAGCTATTTTTATAATAAATAATATTAAAAAAGGTTTTAAAGAAATTAGATCTATTTTTTTTAACTTATAGATTATAATTTTAAAGCTTAATATATAATTATAAACTTTAATATCTCTTATAAAAAGTATAAAACCTTTAATTTCTTAGGTCTTAAAGACTTTAAAAATAATAATTAAGGCCTAATCTTAGTTTAAATACCTTAAAAAGTAAATAAAAAGGTATTATAATAGCTCCCTAAAGTTAATTATAAAAGCTCTAAAATTTAATATTAAAGTAATAAAAGTAATTATATTTAAGGTTATCTTATTAAGAAATAAAGTTTAAAACCTTTAGGATATAAATAAAATATTAAGTTAATATTAAAAGGTAAAAAAAACTAAATTATAAAAGAAAAGAGTAATAATTATATAAAAAGTATTATAAGTAATTAATTAAATAAATATTAATATGCAAATAGTTATAAAATTATTAAAAAGTAATAATTAAAAAAGGTTAATATAATTAAGTAATTAATATTATAATATATATAACAAAGCTAGGTATACTATAAGGGCTTATTAAGTAATTCTAGAGTTATTTAAGTAAGAATATAATAAATAATTTTAATTAATTAGATAATTTATAATTATTTTAAAGTAATATATATTTAAAAGGTTAAGAAAAATAATTAAATTACTTATTTAGTTAAACTATTTATTAATTATATTAAATAACTTATTAAAGATTTAATAGCTAGGTAGGTAAGTTAGTTAGAAAAAGTCTTACCTAATAGGTAAGTAGTAATCTTATAAGAGGGTTTTATACTTAATAGTAATCTTATAAGCTATTTATTTTAAATAAAATTAATTAAGGTAATATTATTATAACTATAATTAAAAGTAATTTTATTAATTTAAGTTACTAAGCTATTAACCTAAGTATTAAATTACTATTATTAATATTATTAAAGCTTTTATAACGCTTAAATCTCTTTATAATAGTATTAAAATAAGGCAAAAAAAAATTTTATAATAACTTAAAAGTTTCTTACTAACCTTAATACCTTTTTATATTAATAGACTTTTTTAATATTAAGTATTAACTTTTTTCTTATATAATATATATTTTTTTTAACTATTATTTTAATAAAGTTTTTTAAACTTTATTATATAACTTCTTTAAAAATTATATTTATAAAATTAAAAAAAAGCCTAATAAAAAGAACTTTATAGCTTAAAGTGAATTAATTAAATAAACTATTAGGCCTTAATAAGTATATATTTTTAAAGTTAATATTTTTTTAGGTTTTTATTTTAATACTTTTAGGCTTTTAAAAAGTAGGACTTTTACTTTAAACTTAATAGCCTTAGTGCTAAAATTAAGGCTTTTATAAAAGCCTATAAGCTTAGGATATAAGCTAATATATTAAAAGCAAGTATATATCTTAGCTATAATTATAATTAATATTATAAATTAAAAAAGTAAAAGCTTAAATAATTAACTTATAAGTATATATATAATATACTTTGTTTTTTTAATTAAAAAGTAAAAATTAAAAAAGAAGTTATAAAATTAATAGCTCTTTTTAAAAAAACTATATATTTATACTTAGTCTTATAAGATATTTATTTTTTATAGAGTAAATTAAAATAATAAAATTATATAATATAGCTAAAAGGTAATATTATTAATTTAATATATTATATTACTTTTAACCTAGGTTTTAAATTATTACTATCAAAACTATTATAAGACTTTAAAATACTTAGATCTCTTTATAGTTATTAACTAGGTTTTATTAAAAAGAAATAATAAAAATAATATAATTAGCTTTTTAAGCTTTAGTGATATTTTAATAAGAAATAAGTTATAAAAATGTAAATATATAAAAATAATTTATTAAACTATTAAAGTAATTTATAATATTCTCTTAAGCTTATAAGTATAAATATTATTTAATTAATAAGAATATTAAATAAATAAATATATTAACTATTATATTATATAAGTAAAGAGTACTTATCTTATAAGATCTTACTACTTTTAATAAACTAGATAAAATTCTAAAATAAATTATACTATTAATAATATATAAAAAGCTAAGTTATATACTTTTTATAAGTTTTTAAAATTTTAATTAGCTAAAAAATAGCTAATATATAATTTAAACTAATATAGTTAATAAGCGAGTTAATTAGATAAGTAAGTTAACTAAAAATCCCTTAACCTATAATATTATTATCTAATTAAATATTTCTCAACTACCTAATATGCTATAGTTTTTAAATAAAGCTAAAATACTTCTTATATTTTAGGCCTTTTAAAATAACTTAAAACTAAGTCTCTAATAGGCTGCAAAGATATATAAGGTTTAATATAATACTCTCCGTAATTAAAAAAATAATATAAAATTATAATATAATTTTATTTTGAATTTATAAAAACTAATTAATTAGAAAGAAAATATAATAGTCTAATTTATTCTTAACTTAAATTTATAAGAATTTCCCTTATAATTATATTTTATAAAAGAAATAGCTAATTCTCTACTTATAAATTATAATATACTACCTATTAGTATATACTAAGCTTATTACTTTGCAAAGTAATAATTAGAGCTAAAAGTATATTTATATTAGAGATATAATTATTAAAAAGCTAAATATAAGAATCTAATTATTATTTATAGCTAATATGAGCTTATATAAAATATAATTATAAAATATAATATTTAATTAAATAATATATAGAATTTTAATTTTAATAATAAATTATTTTATAATAAGTAATAAAAACTTATTTAATTAAATAATATTAAGATAATATAACTAATTTTTAATTTATATATTTAAGTAATATATAAGCTTATTAACTATAATACTATATTATAAATAAAAGATATTATTTTATTATATTTTAATTATATATTTTTAAAAAATATTATTAATTATATTTAAAAAAAAGATTTATTTAGTTTTAAATATTAAAAATATTTATTTTAAAATATATTATTATCTAAAAAAAGAAACTTTTAATTATTTATTTATTTTTTATTCTTATTATTAATTTCTTATTAAAAATCTCTTTTTAATTTTTTATTTTATTTATATGTTTAATATAAAATAGTTTTTTTAATAAGTTATATTTTTAAAAATAATTTTAAAAAGGGTTTTTCAATTAAATTTAGATAAGTTTTTAAATTTATTTAAAATAATAATATTTATTATAAAACTTATTTATATTAAATATTTAATCTAATAGTTTTTAAATAATCTTTTAGTAATTCTTTTTATTTAAAAAATATTAAAAATTAATTTTTCATTATTTATTATAGTAATTTATTTTAGAAATTAATAATAACTCTTAATATAATTAATATTTACCCCTATTAAAACTAGTATTTATTTATATATATTTTTTTTATTTTAATTAAATACTATTATAAAGGGAATAAAGTATCCTAAAAGCTTTAATAATATTAATAATATTAACTTAATACTTAGGTTAATAACTTAGTAACTTAAATTAATAAAATTACTTTTAATTATAGCTATAATAATACTGCCTTAATTAACTCTATTTAAAATAAATAGCTTATAAGATTACTACTAGGTATAAAACTCTTTACTTACCTATTAAGTAAGACTTCCTCTAACTAACTTACTTACTTAGCTACTAGATCTTTAGTAAGTTATTTAAACTTAACTTTACTTATTAGTTAACCTATTTAAAACTAAGTAAACTTATAAGTTAACTATTTAAGCTTTTAATTTTAATTAATAAGGCTAATTATAATTATAGCTAAAATAAATATTACTATTAAATATATAAGCTTATAGTAGAGGTTTATAGCTTATATATAAGGCTAAAATATCCCCCTTTTAAATCTTAAGATAATAATAAAAAAGCTACTTTCTAAAAGGTATAAAAAGTTAAAAAAAAGTAGCTATTAAAATATAAGATAAAAGCCAGATATAAAAAGCCCTAAAAATCTAATTAATTATATAATTTTTAACTATAAGGTTTTTCTTCTTAATAGCTTCTTTAGAAGCTAATAAAAGCAGCTTAAAAAAGAGCTTTATTTACTAAAAAGAAAGCTTATAAGGGGCTTTAATAATAATACTAAGAATGCCTTTATTATTAATTTAAGAAATATTAAATAATATAGCTTATAGGCCTATAGGCTTAAGCTTAAGCTATAATCCCTTATGCTATAAGGGAAAAGTAAGGGAAATAAGTATTAAAGAAAGAGGTTTATTTAGAGGGATTATATAATTAAGTTTTATAAAAATAGCTATTAAGATTAGAATTTCTAAAGGGATATATATTTTTAAAAAAAAAAGTTAATACCTTTTAATATAAAAAGATATTAAGTTTAATTAATAAGATATCATTTAATTAAGACCTTTATATTATTATATAATATAATAAAAAGTAACTAGTAGTAATAAAAACAGTAATATTAACTAAAAAAACTATTATTTATATTATTACTAATTAGTATTAGCTACTTATAGTTATATAACCTTATAGAGCATTTTATATAAAATAAGTAACCTTTTAATTAATTTAACTAATTACTTTTAATACTAAAAGCTTTATTATAAATTTAAGCGCTAACTCTTTCTTAAATATACATATCCTCTTAAAATCCTAACTTTAATAAACTTTTCCAAACTTAATTAAATAATCCCTTTAAAGTATAATTTTAGCGCTTTTTTTTTTTTTCCTTACTTTATAACTAGAGATTTTAGCTAGCTTAAGTTTTATAGCTTTTTTGCGATTTTAAATATAATTATAACTAAGTCTATTAGCTATTTTTTATATTTTCTTATCTCTAGGTTTTTTTTATTTTCTTTTAAAGTATTTAAAAAGCCCTTTTTAATATTTTTATATTACTAATTATAAGCTAGCTTTTTATTTAGCTTTATAAATAGAAATTACTTCTTATTAACCTATTTAATATAATTATTATAATTATTCTTATAAATAAAAGAAATTAATAAAAAATAAAACTTTATATTTTAAAATTATAAGCCTAATTTTAATTTTTTTATTTTTTAGTTTAAAACTTAATTTTAAATACTTTAATCTCTTTAATTTACTTATATTATATAGCTTATTTTTTCTTTTTAATATAACTTAGTAAATAATTATAAAAAACTCTAAGTATTTTAAAGTCCTATAAGAGTCTTAATAGTTATAACTTAAAACCTAGGCTATAAGTAATATAATATATTAGATTAATAAAGTTACTTCTAAGCTATAATATATAACCTTATTATTTTAATTAACTCTATTTAAAATAAGTACCTTATAGGACTAGCTATAAATATAAGGTCTCTTTACTAGTTTAATAAGTCTTTTTTTAATATTTACTTTTTAACTTCTTAAATTACTTATTAATTAACCTATTTAAGACTAAGCTTATAAAGTAACTATCTAAGTTTATACTTCTTTAATTAATAATATTAATTATAATTATAGCTAAAATATATATTTAATATATAAGATTATAGCCCGAGCTTATAGCTTATTATAAAGGCCTTAATTTTAGTATTAAGGCTATTATATTTAAACTAGAAATCCTACTTTTTAAAAACTTTAAAATATTAAAATAAAAGGCTAATAAGAAACTAACTTAGAAAATATACTTTTTAAAGCCTAAAAATTAAATTACTTAACTAATTTTTAGCTATAAGGTTTTTTTTTATTAGGCTTTTTTTTAACTTAATAAATATAGCTTTAAAAGAGTTATACCTATTAGAAAAAAAGCTTATATAAGGCTTGTTATAAGAATTAAGTAATATATCTTTTAATATTTTAAAAGACTAATAAATATAATTAAAAAGCTTATATATATAAGTAAATTATATATATAACTAGGCTAATTAAAAAGTATAAAAATAGGAAATAAGTATTAATAATAGAGGTTTTAAAGAGATTATATAATTAAGTTTTATTAAAAGCGAATATTTAGTAAGAAGTAAACTAAGTGTCTTAGAAATTATAATACTTTTTTAATCAAAAAGGTTTATTAAAATAAAAGTTTAAAAAAAATATAAATTTAGGAAAAAAGTTAGTATATAAAGTTAAAAAGGTCTTTTAGTATAAAAAATTATTAAGGTTAATAAACCTTAGGGTTGTTATATAATTAAATATAATAAAGTAATTTATAATAATTTAATAATAACTTAACTAGGAAATTAGCCTTTTATATTAATTACTTAGATTATAATAATTTTAATATAGTTTTTAATTTAAATTAAATTTCTTTTTTTTTAAATTTTAAACTTATAATAATTTTTTTATATTTAATATTACTTATTATTAAGCTAATTTAATTAACGTTTTAAATATTATTTAAATAAGTATTATATTTTTTAATTATTCTTTATATAAGTTTAAATTAATTATAAATATTAATTAAATTTTTATATTTAGCTTTTTAATAGTTATATTTAGAAAATAAATATATTTTTAATTTTAATTATTATTTTATAAGGTTATAAGTTTAGCGCTTCATAATAAGTAATATATTATAGTTTTTAAGTAGAAAATTAATCATTAATTTTATAAAATATAATTATAAAATAAATTCTTATAAACTTAAATTAAAAATAAACTAAAATATTATTTATTTTTTTAAACTAAATAGTTTTTATTAGTTTTAAATAATACTATATTATAATTAAATAGTATTATTATAGTATTATAAAATATAATAAGTATATTTATATATATTTACTACTTATTAGGTATTTAATTTTAAGTTATTTTATAAAACTTAAAATATAAAAAAAGTTTCTAGCTTTATTTAAAGGTTATAATATATTAAATAGCTATAAAATATTTAATTAAATAAAAATATTATAAGTTAAGAAATTTTTAATATACTTACTTATTTAAAATAATATATATAATAAGTATATATCCCTAGTTAAATTATTATTAAATTATTATTAGCTACTTTTATTATATTATATAATCCCTTATTAAAACTATTATTTATATTATTACTAGTTAGTATTAGCTGCTTATAGTTATATAACCCTATAGAGGATTTTATATTAAATAGGTAGCTTTTTAATTAATTAAACCTAACTTCTCTTAATATTAAAAAGCGCTGACTTTTTTTTAAGTATATATATTCTCTTAATAAAATCCTAACCTTAATAGACTTTTTTATAAAACTTAACTAAATAACCTATTTAAATTATAACTTCTTTGCGATTATAAATATAATTATAATTAAGCCTATTAGCTATTTTTTATACCTTTTTATTTCTAGGTTTTTTTTATTTTCTTTTAAGGTATTTAAAAAGCCCTTTTTTATATTATTACACTATTAACTATAAGCTAGCTTTTTTACTAGCCTTATAAGTAATAATTACTTCTTATTAACCTACTTAATATAGTTATTATAATTATTTTTATAGGTAAAAAGGTTAATAAGAAAAAAAACCTTATATTTAAAAATTATAAGCTTAATTTTAGTTTTTTTATTTTTAAGTTTAAAACTTAATATTAGCTATTTTACTCTCTTTAATTTAATTATAATAAGCAGCTTATAGCAGGTCTTTTTATTAGTTTTTATAAATTAATTATAAAAGGTATTAAATATATATTAAAATTTAGTCTTATAAGCCCTAGTTATATTACCTAGGTTAGTTATTTAAAGGTCTTTATAGTAGGGACTATAGGGTATTAAATTATAGCTGCTTAAGGTTAATATCTTAGCTATAACTGCAGTTAGCTTATTAATTAAATAAAGCTTAGAGGTTAACTTATAAGAGCTTAGCTAGTTAGTTAATAAGTAATTTAAAAGGTTATAAAAAGAAAGTTAAAAAAAAACTTATTAAATAAGCAGAGAGATTTTATACTTTTTAGCTACTTATATAAGCTATTTATTAAAAATAGAGTTAGTTAAGGCAGCTATAAAGTTATAAAATATAGCTAAAAGGCAATTTTATTAATATAATATATTAATAACTTAACTTAAGCTTAAGGTTATTATTATTTATACTATTAAAAGATATTATTAGCTTATTAAAATCCCTCTTAAAGGTTATTACTAGGTTTTTTAAAAAAAGAAATATTATATAATAGCCCAGAGGTTTATTAACTTTAGTATTATTTTATATTAAAAGTTAGACTTTTTTAACTTTAAGTACTAACTTTTTTCCTATAAAATATATATTTTTTTTAAACTTAATTATATAATCCCTTTAAATAGTTTTTTTTATATTTTTAAAATTATAACTAGCCTAGTTATTATACTCTTTAGTTAGCTTAGTTATATATATAATTTACTTATATATATAAGCTTTTTAGCTATATTTATTAGTCTTTTAAGGTATTAAGAAATATATTATTTAAGCCCTATAATAAGCCTTATATAAGCTTTTCTTTTAATAAGTATAACTTTTTTTAGGAGTTATATTTATTAAGTTAAAAAAAGGTCTAATAAAAAAAAACCTTATAGCTAAAAATTAATTAATTAATTTAATTTTTCGGCCTTAATAAGTATATCTTTTAAGCTAATATCTTACTAGCTTTTTATTTTAATATATTAAGGTTTTTTAAAATATAAAACTTTTAGCTTAGATTTAATAGCTTTAATACTAAAATTAAAATTTTTATATTAAGTTATAAGCTTAAGCTATAAGCTTATATATTAAATATATATTTTAGCTATAAATATAATTAGTATTATTAATTAAAGAAGTAAAAGCTTAGATAGTTAACTTATAAGCTTAATTTTAAGTAAATAAACTAATAATAAGTCTAAGTAGCTAATTAATAAGTAGCTTAGTAAGTTAAAAAATAAAAGTTAAAGAAAAACTTATTAAATTAGTAGAAAGACCTTATATTTATAGCTAGTCTTATAAGATATTTATTTTAAATAGAGTAAATTAAAATAATAAGGTTATATAATATAACTAAAAAGTAATCTTATTAGTTTAATATATTATATTACTTATAGCCTAGGTTTTTAATTATTACTATTATAACTCTTATATAATTTTAAAATACTTAGATCTTTTTATAGTTACTTATTAAGTTATATTAAAAAAAGAAAAAATAATAAGTATTTATTATAAATAAGTATATATTATAATTAAATTTATATTTTAAAACTTAGTTTTTAAAAGCTATTAAAAAGCTTTAACTTTACTTAAAATAGCTATAGTCTTAATAAACTATTTATAAGTTTATTTAAATAAGCTATTATAATTTTATTATATTATTAAAAAAATTCTATATAGCTAGTATTTTAAAAAACCTATTTATATTATATAAATAAAATTTTATATAAAGGTATTTTTTTTAAATTTAAAAAAAACTTATTAAATAGCTTTTTATAATATACTTTATAAGTATATATTATAAATAAGTATATATCGCACTTTTCTCTTTTATATCTTATTTTTAACTTAATTAAATACTTTTTAATAATTAATTATATTATTTTTTTTTTTTTTTTAAAAACCTAGTAATAACCTTTAAAAGGAATCTAAATAAGCTAATAATATCCTTTAATAATATAAATAATAGTAACCTTAAGCCCAGGTCGAGTTATTAATATATTATATTAATAAGGTTATTTTTTAGCTATATTATATAACCTTATAGCTGCCTTAATTAACTTTATTCCAAATAAATAACTTGCATAACTAGCTAAAAGGTATAAAGTCTCTATACCTACCCGTTTAGTAAGTCTTTCTTTAACTGCCTCCTTATAACCTTCTAAGTCTCTAGTTAGATTATCCCAATTATTAACTAACTAGCTAAGCTACTACTCCGCAAGTTAGTACCTACTTATAAAACGAAATAAAGGTAATATACCGCTTATAAGTTAACCTCTAAGTAAGCATTTAATTAAAAAGCTAACTATAGTTATAACTAAGATATTAACCTTAAGCAGCTATAATTTAATACCTATTTATAGTCCCTATTATAAAGACTTTTAACTAACTAACTTAGGCGATATAGCTAAGGCTTATAAGACCGAATTTTAGTATATATTTAATACCCTTTATAACTAATTTGCGAAAATTAATAAAGAGACCTATTATAAGCTATATATTATAACTAAATTAAAGAGGTTAAGGCAGCTAAGATTAAGTCTTAAACCTAAAAATAAAAAAACTAAAATTAAGCTTATAATTTTTAAATATAAGGTTTTTTTTTTATTAACTTTTTTACTTATAATAATAATTATAATAATTATATTAAGTATGTTAATAAGGAGTAATTATTACTTATAAGGCTAGTAAAGAAGCTAGCCTGTAATTAGCGGCGTAATAATATAAAGAAGGGCTTCTTAAATGCCCTAAAAGAGAATAAAGAAAACCTAGAGATAGGAGGGTATAAAGAGTGGCTAATAGACTTAGTTATAACTGTATTTGCAGTCGCGGAGGAGCTATAAAGACCAGGCCAGCTAAAGTCCCTAGTCGCAAAGGCGAGGTAAAAGCACTTCGGAGGGATTATCTAATTAAGTTTAGAAAAGTCTATTAAGGTTGGGATTTTAAGAGGATATATATGTTTAAGAAAGAGTTAGCGCCTAAAGTTAAAATAAAGCTAACTTTTGGCATTAAGAGCAGTTAGGTTTAATTAATTAGAAGGTCGCCTATCTAATATAAGATCCTCTATAAGGTTATATAATTATATTATAGTAGCTAATACTAACTAGTAATAATATAAATAATAGTTTTAATAGGGGCTAAATAATTAATATAAAAGGTTAATTAATTATACTATTTATTATTAATATAAATTAATATTATCTTATAAATTAATACTAAAAGTATAACTTTTTAGGCGATTAGGTTATTATAATAAGCTAAAATAAATAAATAAATAATTAGCTAAGTCTTAAATAGCTAAAATATTTTAAGTAATTTATTATTAAAGTAATTAAAAAGTTTTTATTATTTTTTAATTCTTAATAGTTATAAAAGCTATTACTTTATTAAATTTAAAAAGTATTAAAAGTAAAATAAAATTATTATATTTTTTATACTTACTTATATATCTTACTTATTTTAACCTTTTAATATAAGGTATTTTAAGCCGCTTAAAAATATATATTATTAAGAAATAAAGTATTTAATTAGATATTTTATAACTTATATTTTAAAAATTAAATTCTTTTCTGCCTTTTATATTATTAAAAGTAATATTTAAAGAGGTTTTAAAGGCGCTAAATTTACTTTTTTTAACTTAGAAAATATAATCTTAAAGCTTAATATATAGCTATAAACTTTAATACCTCTAAAGGAGGCAGCTAAACCTTTCTCTTTTTAGACTTTAAGGACCCTAATAATAATAAATAAGGCTTAATCTTAAATTAAATACCTAAAAAGTTAAAATAAAAGGTATTATAATAGCTCTTTAGAGTTAATTATTAAAGCTTTTTAGTTTCTTATTAAAATAGTAAAAAGAAATAAATATAAGATTACTTTAATAAGAAATAAGCTTTAAAATCTTTAAAAAAATTATAAGATATTAAGCTAATATTAAAAGTTAAAAAAAATAAGATTATAAAAAAAAGAAGTATTAATTATATAAAAAGTATTATAATTAATTAATTAGATAGATATTAATATATAAGTAATTATAAAATTATTAAAAAGTAGTAGCTAAAAAGAGTTAGTATAACTAGGTATTTAGCGCTATAATATATATAATAAGTCTAAATATAATATAAGGCCTTATTAGGTAGTTTTAAAGTTATTTAAGTAAGAGTATAATAAGTAGGTTTAATTAATTAGATAGTTTATAATACTTATAAAGTAATTCTTATCTTAAAGGTTAAGAAAAGTAATTAACTTATTTATTTACTTAACTTACTTATTAATTATATTATAATATAAATAAACTTATATAATCTTATTTATATAGGATTTTTTTAAAATTCTAGTAAACTTTATATAACTTATTTATAAACTTGCTTCTAAGTTATTAAGATTCTAGCTTTTTAAACTTTAAATTTAAGTTTTATAAGTTTTTAAAAACTTATTTTTAAATTAAAAATACTAGTAGTTATAATACTTATTTAATTAATATACTTCTTAACTATATTATTATATTTTAAAATAATATTAAATAAATAATAATAAAAAATAAAAAATAAAAAGTCTTTTTAACTAATAACTTATAATATAAAAAATAACTAACTTAGGTAATTATAAATAAATTCTTTTATTTACTTAAAAGTATATTTAAAATAATTAGTTATATTAAATTAATAGTATTATTTTTATAGGTATTAAATACTTTTAATTATATTATATAATAATAAAAGTTTTAATTAAGTAATATCTTATTAGTTAAACTTAGTATTCTTTTATATTAAAAAGGTTTAAATTTATTTTTAATATATATTTTCTATAAAAATTCAACTTTAATACTTATTTTTAACTTAGATATATAATTTCTTTAAAACTTTTATTTTTAATACTTATCTCTAAAGTTTTTTTTTTCTTATATTAAAAAAAAACAATAATTCTAGCTTAAACTTATAAGCTTATAAGCTATATTATTTTAATTTTTATATTTATAATAAAGGTATTTTTAATATTAATATTAAAGCCTTTTTTAAGCTTTTTCTTTAATAAATAAACCTTATTTTTAAGCTGCTTTTATTAGCTTTTAAAAAAGCTATAAAAAAGAAAAACCTTATAGTACTAAATTATATAATTAATAAAATCTTTAGGGGTTTTAATTTTAGGTTTTAAGCTTATATTTTAATAGCGGTTTTTATTTAATTTTCTTACCTTTAAAAAATAGCTTTTTTATTATTTTCTTTAAAATTTAAAAAGAAATATCTTAAGCTTATATATAAACTATAAATCTTTGCTATAAGCTTTTATATTTAATTATAATATTTATATTAGCTATAGTTATAATTAGCTTTATTAATTAAAAATAAAAGCTAAAATAATTAACTTATAAGCTTAGTTTTAAATAAGTTAAGTAATAAATAATTAAGTTTAAATAGCTAATTAAATAGTAGTAGCTAAGTATATAAGTTAGTTAAAAAAAGCCTTACTTAATAAGTAGAGAGTTTAATACTTAGCAGCAGTCTTATAAGCTATTTATTTTAAATAGGATTAATATAAATAGTATTACTATAGCTATAACTAAAAATTACTTTATTAATTTAAATTACTAGCTTTTTTAACCTAGGTATTAAGTTGTTATTATTAATATTATTAAGGCTTTTAAAACGCTTAAATCTTTATATATTAATATTAAATTAAAGTAAAAAACTATTTTTAAAAGAATAAAATAAAAATTTATTTAAATTTATTTACTATACTTTTATTTAAAAAACTCTAAAACTACTTAATAAGTTTTTATATTATATCTGCTCTTATTAAATATCTTATAGCCTTAAATACTAAGTTATATCTCCTCTTTTTAATTATCACTTTTAAATAATTTTATAATTAATCTTATATTAATAAATATTTCATTAATTAATTATAATGCCTTTTATATAATTAATACTTTTTTTTACAATTTTAATTTTTTTTATATTTAATATTAACTTAATATTTTCTTTTCTTTTTAAAAATTTAAAGTTTTATTTCTTACTAAAGTAATTTTATATATATTTCTTTTTATTAGTTTAATAAGAAACTAAAAGCCTTTAATAATTAACTTTAGGGATTTATTATAATACCCTTTAATTTAACTTTTTAAGTTCTTAACCTAAGATTAGGCCTTATTTATTATTACTAAGGTCCTTAAAATATAAATAAAAAAATTTATTTACTTTTTTTAGAAATATTAAAGTTTCTAGCTATATATTAAGCTCTTAAGATTATATTTATTAAATTAAAAAATAATTTTAAAATATTTTTGAGATCTTCTTTTAATTAAAATAGCTTTAAATATAGTATAAAAAATAAATAAAAACTTAGTTTTTAAAATAGGAATTATAAAATATTAACTAAATATTTTATATCCTAATAATATATATTTCTAAGTATCCTAAAATAACTTATAATAAGAGGTTAAAATAAATAAATATATAAGTAAGTATATAAAATACTATTATTTTTATTTTACTTATAACACTTTTAAAACTTAATAAAATAATAATTCTTCTAGCTATTAATAACTTAAAATACTAAAGATTTTTTAATTACTTTATTATAAATTAATTAAAAAATTTTAAAAATTTAAAACTTAGCTAGTTACTTATTTAATTATTCTAGCTTATTATAATAACCTTATTACTTAAGATATTATATCTCTAATATTAATTTATAAAATAATATAAGTTTATATTAATAATAAATAGTATAAGTAATTAGCTTTTTATATTAATTATTTAAATTATTATAATTTATTTATAATTTTTAAGCTATATTAATTTTAATTATTTTTACCTTTTAAAACCTATAATAATTATTCTTATTTAAATAATATTTATTATAAAGCTAGTTTTATGAAAGTCTTACCTATTATTTAATTTAATATTATATTTTATAATTATTTTTTTATAAGCTTAATATAGCTATAATATATACAATAAGTAAGCGCTATATATAAGTAAGTATTATACCTTATTATAGCCCCCCTTAAAAAGAAAATATTTTAAAATAATAATAAATTATTTAATTAATTAAAACTACTTATTATATTCTTATTTAAGTAATTTTAAAACTACTTAAGAGGTTTATATATAATACCTAGCCTTTTTATATATGTTATAAAATTTACTACTTAGTTATATTAAATTATTTTATTTATTTATTTTTTATAATTTTATACCTATTTATATATTAATATATATTTAATTATTTATTTATAATACTTCTTATATAATTATTATTTCTTTTTTTTATAATTTAATTCTTTTTAACTTTTAATACTAATTTAATATTTATTTTCTTTTTAAAGATTTTAAAGCTTATTTCTTATTAAAATAGTATTATTTATATTTTCTTTTATTATTTTAATAAGAAATAAACTAAAAAGCTTTAATAATTAACTCTAAGGAGCTATTATAATACCTTTTAAAGGCCTTTTTTATATTATTATACTACTAATTATAAGCTAGCTTTTTTATTAGCCTTATAAGTGGTAATTACTTTTTATTAACCTACTTAATATAGTTATTAAAACTATTATTATAATTAAAAAGTTAATAAAAAGAAAAACCTTATATATAAATATTATAAGCTTAATTTTAGTTTTTTTATTTTTAAGTTTAAAACCTATATTTGGCTACTTTAATTTCTTAGATTTAATTATAATATATAACTTATAATAAGTCTTTTTATTAGTCTCTGCAAATTAGTTATAAAAGGTATTAAATATATATTAAAATTCAGTCTTATAAGCCCTAGCTATATTACCTAGGTTTATTAGTTAAAAGTCTTTATAATAGGGACTATAAAGTAATAAATTTTAGCTACTTAAGTTTAATATCTCGGCTATAATTATAGTTAACTTATTAACTAAATATAATAGCTTAAGTAAAAGCTTAGAGCTTAACTTATAAGCGCTAAGCTAATTAGTTAAAAAGTAATTAAAGTAGTCTAATTAAAGAGTTAAAAAGTTATAAAAAAAGTTAAAAAAAGACTTATTAAATAGGCAGAGGGATTTTATACCTTTTATTTAATTATATAAGCTATTTATTTAATATAAAATTAGTTAAAATAGCTATAAATTTATATAATATAGCTAAAAGGTAACCTTATTTATATAATATATTAATAACTTAACTTATACTTAAGCTTATTATTATTTATATTATTAAAGAATATTATTAGCTTATTTAAATCCCTTTTAAAAGTTATTATTAGGTTTTTAAAAAAGAATAAAAAAACTATAATACCTTTTAATTTTATTTTTAAGAAATTTTAATCTAAAATTAAGCCTTATTTACTATTATTAAAGTCTTTAAAGTTTATAAGAAAATTTAACTATTTTTTTAGGGGGTAATAAGGTTTACAGCTATATATTAAGCTTTAAAATTATATTTTCTAAGTTAAAAAAATAAGTTTAGCGCTTTTAAAATCCCTTTATATCTTACTTTTAGTAAAAATAACTTTAAAAATAAATAAAAATATAAAAATAAACTTAGTTTTTTAAATATAAGTTATAAAATATTTAATTAAATATTTTATTTCTTATTTATATATATATTTAAATACTATATAGTATTTAATATTAAGAAGCTAAAGTAAATATAATATATAAGTAAGTATATAAAATATAATTTTTTTATTTTATTTAATTTATAATATTTTTTAAAACTTGTAAAATAATAGCTTTTATAATTAATTTAGAATTAAAAAATAATAGAGGTAAGTTAATTAATTAATTAAAGCCTAATTAAAACACTTTAGCTACTTTAGGCCTAATACATTATTAATTTATTTATTTTTACTTATTATAGTAACTTAAATACCTAAGATATTATATTTTTAATATTAATTCATAAGGTAATATTAGCTTATATTAATAATAAATAATATAATTTATTAGTCTCTTATATTAACTATTTAAATCTTAGTAATTCTTTTTTAATTTTTAAGTTATATTAATTTTAGTTTTTTTTTCTTTTTTAAATTTATTATAATTATTTTAGTACCTATAATATTTATTATTATACTAATCTTATTAAAATTTTAAATCTTATTTAATTAAATATTATATATTATATTTATGTTTTAAATAAGCTTAAACTAGCTATAAATAATAATTAGACTTTTATATTTAGCTTTTAATTAGTTTTATCTCTAAAATAAATCTATTCTTAGTTTTAATTAATATTTTCTAAAGTTAGAAAACTAGTATATATTAATAAGTAATATATTATAGATTATAAGTAATTATTTAGTAATTTCTTCTATGAAATATAAATATAAAGGAATCCTTTTAAATTAAAGTTAAAAATAAGTTAGATTATTAATTTCTTTCTTTAAATAAATATTCTTATAAATTAGGGATATAATTATATTATAATTAAGTACTATTTCGCTAATAATATAATTACCTCTTACTAATTTTTTATATTTTTATAATATACTTAGTACTTAGCTATAAGTTATTTTAAAAGGCTTATAAGCTAAAAGGGTTTAAAATTTATTTAAAAGTTATAATATTATTAGTTATTATATATATTAACTAATTAAGTAAAAACTAAAATATAATAAATAAAAATATAATACTTACTTATTTACAGTACTTACTTATTTTATATATTAAATATAAATTAAATATTTATATTTAGGTATTTAATAATTATAATTTTAAAATAAATAGACTTTTAGCTTAAGTAATTATTTTATAAAATTAAAAGCTAAGTATATACTAATAGGTAATATAATATAGTTAATTAGTATACTAACTAAATAAGTATAATAACTACTAGTATTTTTATTTTAAACTTAGGTTTTTAAAACTTTATAAAAACTTTAATTTAAAGTTTTAAAAGTTAGAATTTAAATAACTTATAATTAAGTTTTAAAATAAGCTAATATAGTTAATAAGCTTGCGAATTATTTAAATATATAAATTAAAAATCTCTTATTTTATATTATTACTATTTAATTAGATAAATCTTAATTACTTATTATATTATAATCTTTTAATAAAGCTAGAATTCTTTTAGCACTTTAAGCGCTTTAAAATAACCCTAAGATAAGTTTTTAATAAGCTATAAAAGCCTATTATATACTATATATAATGCTTTATCGCTGATATTAGGGCATTTAATTATAACGCAATTAAATCCTAAAATCACAGAAATTATCTAATTTAGAAGAAAAAATAATAGTTTAATTTATTTTAAACTTAGATTCGCAAGGATTTTTTTTATAGCTATATTTTATAAAAGAAATAGCTAATTCTTTACTTATAAATTGCAATATATTACCTATTAGTAAGCGCTAGGCTTATAACTTTATAAAATAATAATTAAAGCTAAAAATATATTTATTTCGGAGATATAACTATTAGAGAGCTAAATATAAAGATCTTATTATTATTTATAGCTAGTTTAGGCTTATATAAAGTATAATCACGAAGTATAATATCTAATTAGATAATATTTAAAACTTTAATAAGACTAGCTTTATAATAGGCCTTATAATATTAAGAGAAATAATTATTATAGGTTTAAATAAGTAAGAAAGACTTAAATTAATATAGCTTAGAAATTATAAATAAACTACTATAATTTAAGCGATTAATATAGAAAGTTAATTAATTGCGCTATTTATTATTAGTATAAGCTAATATTATTTTGTAAATTAATACTAAAAATATAACTTTTTAGGCAATTAGGTTATTATAATAAGTAAGAATAAATAAATAAATAACTAGCTAGGTTTTAAGTAGCTAAAGTATTTTAATTAAGCTATAAGGAAGTAATTAAATAATTACTATTATTTTTTAATCTTTAATAGTTATAAAAGCTATTATTTTATTAATTTTAAGATATATTATAAGTAAAATAAGATTATCCCGCTTTATATACCTACTTATATATTTTATTTACTTTAGTTTTTTAATATTAAGTATTTTAGGCCGCTAAAAAATATATATAATTAAGAAATAAAGCATTTAATTAAATACTTTATAATTTATATTTTAAGAATTAAGTTCTTTTTTATATTTTATATTACTTTTAAAGCTATTTTTATAAAAAGTAATATATAAGAAGGCTTTAAAGGAGCTAAATTTACTTTTTTTAACTTAGAAATTATAATCTTAAAGCTTAATATATAGCTATAGACTTTAATGCCTCTAGAGGAGGGTATATAATTATTTACTTCTTAGGCTTAAAAGACCTTAAAGATAATTCTTAAGATTAAATCTTAGTCTAAATACCCTTATAAATAAATTAGGCGCTATTATAATAGCTCTTTAGAGTTAATTCTTAGAGCTTTAATATCTCTTACTAAAGAAACTATTATAATAATATATAACAATGCCTTATTAAGAAGTAAAGTTTAAAATCTTTAGTAAATAAATAAGATATTAAGCTAGCGCTAAAAAGTAAAAAGAATTAAATTATAAAAAGGAGGGATTATAATTATATAAGAAGTATTATAAGTAATTAATTAAATAAATATTAATATATAAGTAGTTATAAAATTATTAAGAAGTAGTAATTAAGAAAGATTAGTATAACTAGGTAATTAGTATTATAATATATATAGTAAGGCTAGTTATAATATAAGGACCTATTAGGTAGTTCTAGAGTTATTTAAGTAAGAGTATAATAAGTAATTTTAATTAATTAAATAGTTAATAGTTATTTAAATATTATTTTTATTTTAAAAGCTATAAAAAGTAATTTATATATTTAGATAATTTATAAGCTTATTAATTATATTATATTAAGTTTTTTAAAATCTTAAAAAAGTTTATAAAAATATTTTTTTAAATATAATTTAGTAAATAATTATATAAAAATCTAAGTATTTTAAAGTCTTATAAGAGTTTTAATAAAAATAATTTAAAACCTAAGCTATAAGTAATATAATATATTAAGTTACTAAGGTTACTTTTTAGCTATATTATATAGCTTTATTATTTTAATTAACTTTAATTAAAATAAATACTTTATAAAATTAAATATAAATATAAGGTTTTTTTACTTATTAGTCTAATAAGTTTTTTTTTAACTTTTACTTTTTAACTTACTAAGCTAATTAATAATTAGCTATTTAAACTTATTATTAATTAACTTATATAAAACTAAGCGCACTTATAAGTTAACTATTTAAGCTTTATTTAATTAATAATACTAGTTATAAGTACAGCTAAAATATATATTTAATATAAGCTTATAGCCTAAGCTTATAACTTATTATAAAAGCCTTAATTTTAGCACTAAGGCTATTAAGTTTAAGCTAAAAGGTTTATTTCTTAAAGACTTTAAGGTATTAAAATAAAAAACTAGTAAGATATTAGCCTAAAAGATATATTTATTAAGGCTTAATAATTAAATTGTTTAATTAATTTTTAAATATAAAGTTTTTTTTTATTAAGCCTTTTTTTTACCTAAGAGATATAACTCCTAAAAAAGCTATACTTATTAAAAAAAAAGCTTATATAAGGCTTATTATAGGGCTTAAATAATATATTTCTTAATACTTTAAAGAACTAATAAATATAGCTTAAAAGCTTATATATATAAGTAAATTATATATATAATTAAACTAATTAGAGAGTATATTAATTAGGCTACTTATAGTTTAAAATTATATAAAAAAAGAAATAAGAAATAAGTATTAATAAGAGAGTTTTTAAAGAAATTATATAAATAAGTTTTAAAAAAAGAATATATATTTAGGAAAAAAGTTAATACTTAAAGTTAAAAAGATTTTTTTATATAAAAAAGTATTAAAGTTAATAAACCTCTAGGTTATTATATAACTATATATAATAAAAGTAACTAATAATAATTTAATAATAAGTTAGTAAGAAATATATAAATTTATTTAAATTTATTTATATTATAATATTACTATATACTAACTATTATTTAGCTAATTAATTATTTTAAAAGTTTATAATATAGCTTTTTATATATTATAAATAATATAATTCTTTTAAGATTTCTTATTAATTTATTTAAAATAGTAAAATATTATAAGATAGGTAGCTTTTAGCTATATTATATAATAATTAGTATATTTATCTAGTTAATATACTTATTAATTATAATACTATAACTTATAATTAAAAAATTAATTATTTTTCTATATAAGATAATATTAGGCGGAATTTTTATAAATTTAATTTAAAAATAAAATAAATTATTATATTTTCTTTTTAATTCAATAATTTTTTTAAGCTTAAAATAAGATTATATTATAGTTTTATAATATTCTTTTAATTTTAAAAGTATTATATTAAACTTTATATATTTTTATAACTTATTAGATATTTAATTTTAATTTATTTTAAAAAGCCTAAAGTATAAAATAATATACTAAGTAGTTAAAAAGTAGCTAATTAAATAAAATTATTATAAGTTAAGAGACTTTTAATTAACTTACTTATTAACTATATTATATACTTAATAAGCTTTAATTAATATTTCTATTTTTATTACTATTAATTACTTTTGATTATATTATATAATAATATAAAACTCTTAATTAAATAATATCTTATTAAATAAACTTAATATTTTTTTATATTAAAAAGTATTAACTCTCTTTTTTAATATATATCCCTTTAGAAACTCTAACCTTAATAGCTATTTTTAAACTTAACTATATTATCCCTTTAAATTACTTTTCCCTTATAATATAAAGAATTATAGCCTTAGCTAAAGCTTAAAAGCTTATAAGTTATATTATTTAACTTTTTAAATTTATAATAAAGGTATTTTTAATAGTATTATTAAAGCTTTTTATAAGTATTCTTTTAATAAATAAACCTTTTTTAAGCTATTTCTATTAGCCTTTAAAAAGGCTATTAATAAGTAAAACCTTATAGCTAAAAACTATATAATTAATAAAATCTTTAAGGCTTTTTATATCTAGCTTTCAAGCTTATATCTTAATAGCTGCCTTTTTTAGCTTTTTATACTTTTTAAAAAATAGCTTTTTTATTATTATTTTAAGATTTAAAAAAGAGATATTTTAGCTTTATATATAAGTTATAAACCTCTATTATAAGGTTATATACTTAATAGTCTCTTATTAAAACTATTACTTATATTATTACTAATTAGTATTAACTGCTATAATATAGTTATATAACCCTATAAAGAATCTTATATTATATAAATAACTTTTTTGTTAATTAAACTTAACTTTTTTTAATATTAAAAAGCGGTAACTTTTTTTAATAAAATATATAAATTCTCTTAAAATTTAAACCTTAATAAACTTTTTTAAACTTAACTAAATAATTTATTTAAAAGCTTTAATACTTGTTTTTTATATTTATACCTTATTTTTATAGCTAGGAACTCTAACTAGCTTATTATAGCTTTTTTATAGCTATAAATATTATAATAATTAAGTTTATTAACTACTTTTTATACCTTTTTATTTATAAGTTTTTTTTACTTTTTTTTAAGGCATTTAAAAAGTCCTTCTTTATATTACTATACTATTAATTATAAACTAGCTTTTTTAATTAGCCTTATGAATAATAATTACTTCTTATTAACTTTTTTAATATAATTATTATAATTATTTTTATAAGTAAGAAAATTAATAAAAAAAAATACTTTATATTTAAAAATTATAAGCTTAATTTTAATATTTTTATTTTCAAGTTTAAAACTTAATCTTAGCTATTTTAACTTCTTTTAACTTAGTTATAATATATAGCTTATAATAAGTTTTTTTATTAATTTTTATAAGTTAGCTATAAAAAGTATTAAATATATACTAAAACTTAGTTTTATAAGCCCTAGTTATATTACCTAGGTTACTTAAATTAAGGTCTTTATAATAGGAATTATAAGAAGTAAGTATTAATTTATAGCTATTTAAGGTTAATATCTTAGCTATAACTATAATTAGCTTATTAATTAAATACTTAGTAAGTTAACTTAAAAAAGCTTAGAGGTTAACTTATAAGTTTAGCAGCTTAGCTAGTTAGTTAATAACTTAGAAGGTTATAAAAAGGAAGTTAAAAAAAGACTTATTAAATAGGCAAAGGGATTTTATACCTTTTAGCTAGTTATATAAGCTACTTATTTAAAATAAAGTTAAGTAAGATAGCTAGCTATAAAGTTATATAACATAGCTATAAAGTAGCTTTATTAATATAATATATTAATAACTTAATTAAAGCTTAAGGTTACTATTATTTATATTATTAAAGAATATTATTAGCTTATTTAAATCCTTTTTAAAAGTTACTATTAGGGTTTTTTTTTTAAAAAAAAAATATATATATTTAATATTATTTATTTTAGCTATAATTATAATTAGGCTTATTAATTAAAAAGTAACTTAAATAGTTAACTTATAGGCTTAGTCTTAAATAGGTTAACTAATAAAGTTAAGTTTAAATAACTTATTAAAAATAGCTAAGTAGGTAAGTTATTTAAAGAAAGTCTTACTTAATAGGTAGGTAAAAAGTTTTATACCTAGTAGTAGTTTTATAAGCTATTTATTTTAGATAAAATTAGTTAAGATAGTATTAATATAGCTATAATTTAAAATAAGTTTATTAATTTAAATTATTAAATTATTAACCTAAGTATTAGGTTTTAATTATTAATATTTTTAAAGCTTTTAAAATATTTAGATTTTTTTATAATAGTATTAAATTAAGGTAAAAAAAAAAAAAAAATTTATTTATTAAAAGTAATATTTATTTTAGCTATAATTATAATTAAGTTTATTAAGAAAAAGAAAATTTAAAAGTTAATTTATAAGTTTATTTACTTTTAAATAAAATTAAGTTTAAATAACTTATAAAAAAGTAATAACTAAATAAGTAA
Source organism: Fusarium torreyae (assembly GCA_027945595.1). NCBI lineage: Eukaryota > Fungi > Ascomycota > Sordariomycetes > Hypocreales > Nectriaceae > Fusarium > Fusarium torreyae. The sequence goes on from JAOQAZ010000036.1 coordinate 26,923, forward strand.
GTTAGTTAAAAAAAGTTTATTTTAATAAATAAGTAAAAAGTCTTATACCTAGTATTAGTTTTATTAGATATTTATTTTAAATAGAGTTAACTAAAATAATATTATTATAATTATATTTAAAAGTATTTCTATTAACTTAAATTACTAGGCTATTAACTTAAATATTTAAACTAATAAAGAGATTAATAATAAGAATTAATAATAAAGCTATAATAATAAAGCTATAAAAAAAACTTTAAAAAAGTTTATTAATAGAAATAATATAAATATAAATTAGAAAGTAAAATATAATATTAGTAATATTATTAGTTTTAATAAGAAATATTTATTAAAGAAATTACTTAATAGTACAATAAAAATAATAAATTAAATAATTATATTTAAAAAGTTATTAAAGAAAAAATAATAAAATAAAATAAAATATATATATAAAAAAAGCTTAAAAATTTAAAAAAAGAAATTTAAATATTAGAAGGTTTTAAATATAAAAAAACCAAAATAATTTAAACTTAGAAATTATTATAAATAATAAATATATAGAAATAAAAATAATAATAAAGAAAAAATAATAAAAAGAATTCTTATCTATTAATAAGTTAATAAATAAAGCTATTAAAACTATTATTAAAAAAAAAAGGAATTTAATAATATATACTTTAAAAAAAAGAAATTTTATAAATTATTTGCCTTAATAGCTAAATTAAAAATTATTAAATATAATAAATATTAGTATTTTTAATATTAAATAGAATTTATAAGTAAATAAATTCTTTTTTTAAAATAAATTAAAATTAAAATATTACTAAATTAATATAAAAATATTATTTAGAGAATATAAATTTTAGAAATTTAAAAATAAGAAATAAAAAAAATTAAGCTTATAATTAAATTACTTAGAATAAGAGAAATAATATTATACTTTTATTATAATAGATTATTAATTAATAATATTAATTTATATATAATAATTATAATATTAAAAAAACTGTTATAATTTTTAAAATTATTATATTTTTTATTAAAATTTAATTTTTTTATTATATTAAGTAACAAGCTAAAAAAAAAAGAATTTAATTCATTTAATAAGTCTATAATAATATTAATAATAGAAGCTCTTATAAAACTATATAATTAGAAAATAACTTAATTAATAAAACTAGTCTTTAATATTACTAATTAATAGGCTTTACTTAAGATAAATATATAACTTAAGAAATAATATATAACCTAGTAGAAATATAACTTTTTCTTATTTTTACCTTTTATTAGCTATTTAAGTATTTAAATTAATAACTAAAACTATTAAAAACTTAAGTCTTAAATTTTAACTTTATAAATAAATTATTTAAAATTAATTATTACTTTAATTTATAAAGCTAATTTAAATTAAAATTAAATTATTAATAACTTTTTTTTTATATTCTTTCTTTTTAAAAAGACCTTTAGCTTAATAGCTTAAGTAAAGCAGTTTTAAAAATATTAAAATTTATTTTAATATTCCTAAAAGTATTAATTAAGAAGGAAAATATATTTAAATATTTTAGTTAAAATTATATTAAATATAAATATAAAGAAATATAAGAAGTTATTAGTTAATTTAACAAGAAATATTAAGTTAATAAGAAATAATAAAATTAAAAATAAGTAATAAACTAGTAGTTAAAAAACAAATTAAGAGAATATAAAAAAGAATATAATAGTAAGTATTAAAAGCTTTTAAATTAATTAAGAAAGCTTAATTTAAAAAGGCTTATTATTTTAAAAAAAAAAGCTATTATTAATATTTTAATAAAAGCCCTTATAAGTTTATATATAAATAAGTATAAAATATAATTAATAAATTTAATAGTATTTATTAAATTTATAAGGGATTATTAATTAATATATATATTAAGTAAGTAAAAAAAATAATTAAGCGAAATAAAAATCACTACTTTTATAAAATAAATTATAATAAAAATATAAAAAATTATTTAATTAATTAAAATTAAGTACTATACTTATCTCTAAAAGCCTTAATTCCCTCCTAATAAGTTATTATATTATATTTAGTCTTATTATAAGTCCTATAGTAATAAACTCTTAGCTGCTTTAGTCTTTCTTAGCTATTACTTCTTAGTAGTTTAGCTAATATTTATATATTTATATTTATCTAATTAATTTAATTCTAACTTTTTTATATAAGTATTTTCTCTTAATTTTATAAATATATCTTTTTTACTTTGTGTTACTAACTAAGTATATTATTTACCTTATAAAGCTTATAGTTTTTTACTTTTATTAAGGCTATCTTTTATATATTTTTTATAACTACCTTTATTAAAGATTTAAAAGCTTTTAGAATTAACTTTAAAGAGCTATTATAATATCTTCTAATTTAATTATTAAGGTATTTAGCTTATAATCTAGCCTTAGGGATTATATTTAGGGTCCTTAAAATCTAAGCTTAAGCTTATTAAGCTACCTTTTTAATAGGTATTAAAGTTTATAACTATATATTAAGCTTTAAAATTATAACTTTTAGGTTAAAAAAAATAAGACTTGCTTTTTTAAAACCCCACTTAATATTTAATTTAATTATAATCTTTTAAAAAGCAGTATAAAAAACTAAGAAGAACTTAGTCTTAGAAATATAAGTTATAAACTATTTAATTAATTACTTTATTTCTTAGTTATATATCTTTTTTAGCAGCTTAAAGTACTTAATATTAAGTGGCTATAATAAGTATAAAAAATAAGGGGGTATATATATTATAATTATATTATCAACCTTATAATATATTTAAATTAGCGGATTAATAATTTTTATAGCTATTAAGAATTAAAAAATAATAGGGATTAATTAATTATTTAGTTATATATTTATTAAAATACTCTATTTAATTAAGACTTATTTTATTATTTATTTAGCTATTTATAAGCTAATATTACCTTGCTATTTAATATTAAAAAAATAACCTCTTATATACTTAAGTTATTATTATAACTATAATTATTATATATAAATTAATTACTTAGCCTTTTATATTAATTACTTAAATTATAATAACTTATTTTTATTCTTTAAGTTGAATTAATTTTAGGTTTTTATATCTTTCTAAGCTAATAATTATTATATTATTTAATATTATATTTATTATAAAGCTAGTTTTATTAAAGTTTTAAATATTATTTAATTAGATATTATATTTTATAATTATATTTATAATAAGCCTAAACTAATTATAAATAATAATTAGATCTTTTTATTAAGCCTTTTTATAATTATATTTATAAAAGAAATATATTTTAAGCTTTAACTACCGCTTAAGAAAATTAATAACTTAGCGCTTATTAATTAGTAATATACTATAGTTAGTAAGTAATTAATTTATTATTTCTTTAATATTGCAATACTAAGAGGGAAATCCTTATAAATCTGGGTTTAAAATATACTTAATTATAACTTATTTCTCTTAATTACTTAGTTTCTAACTATTAGGGATATAATTAATATAAGCCTGCCTGCCCTGAGATTAATAGTAAAAGGTCTAAAAGTAAAGATTTTATAAAAATATAGCTTATTATAGATTTAATTTTAAGTCTGCCTAATAGGCCTAAAATATAAGAAAAATTTAAGCTATATTAAAAGATTATAATATATTATTTAGTTAAGAATAAATTAATTTAATAATATTAATATAAAATAAGGGATTTTTATCCCGCTTAGTTATTTATCCTGCTTACTTATCGCATATATTATAGTAAAAAAATAATAAAATTTAAATTTATAAAAAGTTAAATTCTAGAATTAAGAACTAACTTTTATATAAAGAGTTTATAATTAATTAATTAAAATTATAAAACCTAATAAAGTCTTTATTATATAGTAGTTAATATAAAAATAATTAAAAATAGTTTTAATAGCAGTATTAATTAGAAATTATAAATTATAAATAGTATTATAAAATTATATAAGTTTTATTATTATTTCAGCTAAATTAAATAGTTATTTAATATAAAAAGGTATTAAGTAAATATTTATAGTATTTAATATTTTAATAATAATATATAAAATAAGTATGCGCTATAAACAAATAAGTACTATATTTTTTACTTTTATATCTAATTTCTTATTTAATTAGATAATTCTTAGTAACTAATAATATTATAGCTTTTACTTAAAGCTAAAACCTTTTTAATTCTTTAAGCTCTTAAAAATAACTTAAAATTAAGTGCTTAATATATTATAAAAATATATAAGATTAATAAAAGGTAACTATATTATTAATAAAATAATACTTAATTATAATATAAATATATTTTAAATTCATAGAATTTATTTAATTAAAAGAAAAGAAATTTATTTTATTTTTTAATTTAAATTTATAAGAATTTCCCTTTTAATTATATTTTAAAAAAACATAGCTAATTTTTTACTTATAAATTATATTATATTACTTATTAATATATATTAGGCTTATAACTTTATAAAGTAATAGTTAAAGCTAGAAATTTATTTATTTTAAAAATATAATTATTAAAGACTTATATATAAGAACTTAATTATTTTTAATAATAAATTTAAGCTTATATAAAATATAATTATAAAATATAATATTTTATTAAGTAATATTTAAGAATTTAATAGGATTAGGCTTATAATAAGCATTATAAGAATTAGAAATATTATTATAATAAGTAAAAATAAATAACTAAATAATAAATTAGGCTTAAAATACTTAAATTATTTTTATTAGGCTATAACTAACTACTTAATTAACTCTTATTATTTTTTAACCCTTAATAAATATAAAAATTATTTTATTTTATTTACTTATTTATATATATTATTTATTTTAGTGTTTTAATTATTAATAGTTTATAATACTTAGAAATATATATAAATAAGAAGTAAAATATTTATTTAAATACTTTATAATTAGTAAGTCTTTTCTTTAAATTTTAAAAATATAACCTTAAAGCTTAATATAAAACTATAAACTTTATTACCTTTTAAAAAAATAGCTAAGTATTTTTCTTTTTAGATTTTAAAGACTTAAATAAAAATAAATAGGGCTTAATCTTAAATTAAATTCTTTAAAAACTAAAATAAAATATATTATAATAGCTTTTCAGAATTAATTATTAAACCTTATTAGCTTTTTATTAAAATAATAAAATAAAATATATATAAGATCACTTTAATAATAAATAAGCTTTAAAATCTTTAAAAAGCAAATAAGATATTAAATTAGTATTAAAAGTTAAAAAGAGTTAAAATATAAAAAAGAAAAATAATAATTATATAAAAAGTATTATAAGTAATTAATTAAATAGAGATTAATATATATATAGTTTTATTTAAAAATAATAACTAAGAAATATTAATATAACTAAGTAGTTAATATAATAATATATATAATAAGGCTAAGTATAGTATAAGGACTTATTAGGCAGTTTTAAAATTATTTAAGTAAGAATATAATAAGTAATTTTAATCAATTAAATAAATTATAATTATTTTAAATTAGTTATTATTTAAAAAGCTAAAAAAAGTGTAATACTTACTTATTTATAGCGCTTACTTATTATATATATTATAATATTACTTAGTTAATAAAATATAATAATAAATAAAAGCTATTAATATATAATAAGTATAATTTCCAAAGAAATAAATTAACTTATATTAAGTTTATATAAATAAAATCATAAAATATAATTTAAATATAATAAAAATTAATAAAACTTTTTTTTTATTTTTTAGCTTAATTTAATATTATTATAAAGAAATTTAAGAGTTTTAAAAGCTTTAATAATATTAATAATAAATAACCTCTAAGGCTTAGTAGTTAAGAGCTTAAGGCCCTTATAGGTAATTATATAAAGGTCGCAGGTTTAAATCCTACCGGAGGCCTATTAGTTCCTAACCCTTTAAAAAGAAATATTATAACCGGGAATTAAACTTCTAACCTTATAAGCTAAAAGGGAGGCTTTATAAGTAAGTGCTTCTAACCATTGCACTATATATTTTCTATATTAGAAGGTCCCGGCTAATTAGGCGCTAAGGCTTTATGCCTAGCCCCTATTTTTATAATTACTTATTAATATTACTATTAATACTACTAAGCCTAATTAATTATAATAGAAATTAAACCCGCGACTTATAGAGAACTAACTAGATTGGGTTAGTTAGATTACTAAATTAAGTTATTAGGCCTAAGGCGTTAAAAAAAAAAGGTTTTTCCGCCTAATAGGGTATTTCCTATTTAACCTCTAAGTGCTACTTATTATTTATATTACTAAGAAAAAGAGATAGTTTTAGCTATAAAATAGGTTTATATAATAATAGAATTTAATTATAATATTAATAATAAATAATATATATATATAGTATATATAATAAGTTAGTAATATAAATAAGTAAGTAATATATTATATTATATAATAAAAAGAACCTATTTTATAATATATTATTACTTTAAGTAAAATAAATAAAAATCTAAGAAAAATATATTTAAAAAATAGTATAAAAAACACTATTTAAAATATGTTTTCTAGATTTTTAAAAAATACCTTTATAATAAAAAGCTTATTTATATAATATAAATAGGTTCTTATAATACTAGCTATATAGGATTTTTTTATAAATCTACTAAAGTTATAATAGCTTATTTTAAAGCTTTCTTATAAAATATAATAATATAGTAATTTTTCCTTAAGTTTAGATTTTATATTAATATTTTAAAAACTAGGTTTATAATAAAAATAAAAATATATTTCTTACTTATTTATATTACTTACTTATTATATATATTATATAATATAACTATAAAAGTTATAATATTTAACTTATAAAATTAAAAGCTTATTATATATATTATATAATATAACTATAAAAGTTATAATATTTAACTTATAAAATTCAAAGTTTAACTTCTGGTTATTATATTTCTTTTTAAAAAATTAAAAAATTAAAATGTTTTTTAATAAGATTTAAATTTATAACTTTTATATAATTACTTTATAAGCCTCTAAGCTTATATTTATTAAGCCTTAAAAGAGACTTTTATTATTATATATAATAAACCTTGCAAGCTAAAAAATCACTCTTAAACTAAGAATAAATACTGTATTTTAGTATGAAAATAATACCGCCTAGCTACTGCCTAGCCTTACAGCGACAAGCAGCTTAATAAGAAAATCTAGGATAATCGGCTCTCAATATCTAATCGAAGCTGTGCCATCTCTGGCATAGCCGCTTTCTCAACCCAGATGACCCGATGCAAACAGGTCATCAAGTCTGTCCAAGACTTCAACTTCAGTGATGACATGACCTTAGTAATCTCATCCAAGAACCAGATCCTGGACGATCCCGCCTCCATGCAAATGTGAATGACCAATATCCACAATTTCCATTCTTGCCTTCCAGCCCATATCCTCTCATTGATTTTCGTCAAAAGGTACCTGACTGGAGCTTTTCGTCTCGAGACACAGTATAATGGGTCATTAGACGTTGTTGATACCACTACAGCATGTAGAGACAGAACCGAAATACGAATCATTTCCGCCACCGCGGAGGCAGGCGAATTGAGCGGCATGAGCTCTTGTTTCCTTGGATAAGCCAAGATTGGCAGCGACAAGATTTGATGTACGATTGTGCACACTGGAAGCATGAGGTTCAATGCCAATGGACTGACCCCGCCTACTCGGTTGAGCAAGGTGACGAGCTGGGATGCACATCTCATAGCACTATCGATAACGAGCAATGGTGCTCTATCCGATGGACAGGACTTCTGAAGAGAGGCTAGGAACCTTTGCACGTATCGCGACCTGGCAACGCTGGGTAGGGTCGGGCAGCCCCGAAATAAAGGAAACCTTGGCCGCGCGTCCATGACCAAAGAGCCCAGAACGTCAGTGCTATCAGGAGGTCAGAAGTGGAGCTGGAATACACGGTGAAGGAATCTCACATGAATAAAGACTGGCGAATGGAGGGGCATGATTCGAGTGCTTCGATACCACCGCCAAGCTCAATTATTCTTTCTAGACCCGCCATATGCATCAACCATTTTTCGGTATTGCCCACGCGCATCTGTCTCGATTAGTAAGGCATCGTCATGTGCAAGAATTCCTTACATCAAATACTGCCAAGCAAACAACCGTCCCAATGACGGCATATTGACTAACGCGACTTTCGGGGGTGATGGAGGTTCGTACAAGACTGAGCGACTCGGTGTATTGCTTCATCTCGTCCACAGTCTCTGGACTATTGAGACGCTCGTCTAGTTTCCGCTGGAAGTTCAGACTTGGATCAAGCACCGCTATGGCCAACAGCCCTTCAGAGACCATATCCATGGCCTCAAACAGAGTCTTGAAGTTGACGCACACATTAATGTCACCCCAAAACAAGGGCTGACTTTGCGACAAAGCCGAAGTGTCGTGGTGTACAGTACCCATTCTCCTTGACAGACCTATATCTTTCATGACATGGCGACGAATCTTGCGCTGGGTGGCCTTTTCTTTGATCTGTGTTGGGTTATTAACATTGACAAAAGCCAGGGTCGAGGGCAGATCCTGGCACTTTTGGCTTGAAGGGTGTTGGACGTGTGCCGTCTTTGGTATCTTGAACCTGAACTCCATCGCGAACTTCGAATTGCGAAAGTGCTATAGGATTACGCTTGGTCATGGTCCACTGACTGATTTTCTTGGTCTAGTGCTTACTGACACGGATCTAGAGATTGTCCGAGCCCATGTTAGGACCACGAGAGCACTCAGGGCCCACCGCGGCGCTTGTTGATAGGCCGAAATGACGAACAGGACGCTAAATGGGCCGCAACGACCATCAAGATCGGTATGTAGAACAGCCTTGATGTACGCAATTGATGGAAGTGGCTGACGTGCAACTTCATCAAGATATACCCCTACTGATGACTCAGGCGAGTCTATCGGAGCATCTGAACACGAAGAATTGGGGTGGACCTCTCACACGGTCACTTAGCTCCCGATGGGCTGCATCGTATCGCAAACATAGCCCAATCAGGGACCCTGCTTGCTATCAGCCTTGCTTACTAACAGCTGGTGTAATGCCTCACTCTTGCGTGGAAGACAGTAATTAATTGCCTCGTGCAACATACAAGACTGCCGCTACCGACTTCACCTTGCACAGTGACAGTGACATATTGCCGCACTTGCTTGGTGGACTACTTGAAATCCATTGCCCAACAATCGCTATGAACGAGCCAGACAACATTTCCATGTCACGCACTGACAGTGAAGAGGCCTCTGCGGAAATGATCACACCACCTAGTGCGGACTGCGATATGTGCTCAAAGATTCTGGATATGTTTAGTGTTCCTTTCGATGAAGAGAATAAGATCCATTTGGGGAAAGTTGGAGACCTTCTTGCGTACAATTGCCCGCATACAAGCTGGCTCCGGCATATGAAGTACAATTGGGGCACTGTTCCTTTTTACGAAAAACGGGATCTTACTCTCTATAAGTGGAAACACTACAGGGAGTCATTCCTCGGTCTCAACTACATCACGAAATCAGCAAGTGTGTGGAGCACAAGCCGTTATTTCGAATTAGTATCTCGGCCCGAGATTCGCGAGCATCGTGGGACAGTTCGGGTCCTGGATGATGGCTGGGTCGACCTAGACCTCGTCAAAGAATGGTCCGTCCGATGCATTGAGCTTCATGGTGACAAATGCAACCGGACTGTCGGCGACCTTAAACCGTTCAAACCTAAGTTACTAGTCGATGTGGTCAAAGGCTGCGTCGTCGTGTGCAAAGAAAGAAGTCCAAGATTCATCACATTGTCTTATACCTGGGGGCAAACCAAGAATTTCCGAGTTATGAAGTCAAATGTCGAACAGTTGAAGGAGCCTGGAGCATTGAGAGATGAGCACGTGGTCTCGCAACTACCCAAAACCATTCTTGACGCTATCGAGCTCACAAGAGCTTTGGGCGAAACTTGGCTGTGGATTGACAGCTTATGCATCATTCAGGACGATGAAGAAGGCTTAGCGCAGGAGCTGGCGGAAATGCATCGCATCTATGCTACCTCGTTTTTAACCATCATTGCCGCTGATGGCCAGGACGCAGAGCATGGCCTGCGGGGGCTCAAAGGAATCTCGTCAAAAAGAGCTTTCAATCAGACCGTTGTGCCTCTATCTCAGGATGAGATGATTGCTTGGAAAGAGCCTGACCCCGACTGTCGACCTGACAACGAACGCACTTACTATCAGAGAATGTGGACTTCCCAAGAGCAAGACTTCTCAAAGAGACGCCTTTTATTTAAATCTGGAACGGTAGAATGGGAGTGCAACTGCGCGCTATGGTCCGAGGATCATTTGTATCACTCGGAAGCTGACAAGCCCAGTACCAGAGGATTCAGAAGCTATGTTGGGGGTGGCATACACTCTCATGTCCCAAGTCTGAACACTCTCAGTAATCTTACTCGATCGTTCAACGCCAAGAACCTGCGTTTTGAGGAAGATGTCTTCAATGCGTTCGCGGGATACAGCACATATTTGAATAGCATCTTTCCTGCGGGTCTCATCTACGGTCATCCGCAGCTTTTCTTCGACGTTTCTCTTTGCTGGAGTCCGGTTAATAGCATTCGCAGAAGAGAGGTTTCAAAGTATTATGCTGGACACCCGACCCATACCGGACTACCCAGCTGGTCCTGGATGGGCTGGCAGGGTGAAACCACTTTCCCTTGGGATCTAGAAAGTGAATACACATCGTCGGACGAAGTAGGTTTTACCGACACTGTCGCTGAATGGTACGCAATAGAAAACCCTGGATCTACTGAGAGACAGCGTATAAAGTCTATATGGAGTCAGTGCAGAAATGCCAGGAATGCGGCCCCTGAATTCATGACCGATACCTGGCGATGTACCGAGTTTAAGCCACCGTCCACGTTGCATCGCCACACCATTAATCATCTATCAGAACCCTTCTTTCTGCCAAAGGAGTTGCCGACTTACATCTACACCAACATCTCAGATGCCGACCAGGAACCGCTTGCACGTTGGTACCCCATACCCACGGAAAAGACCTGTTCAGAGGGTAGTTCAGAGCATGTGTTACATGGTGGATACCAGTATCTCTGGTTCCAAACATTCCGGGGGTATTTGTTTGCTAGCCCGGATCGGATCAGTAAAGTTGGGGGCCGATCACATGTCCACACACTCAAAGACATCAACGGCACTACTGTCGGTGCACTTGACCTCCATAACGAGGATGATGACAAGTTTTTCCAGGAAGAGACTAAGATTGAGCTGATAGCTGTTGCCAAGGGATGGTCGACGATTCTACGTCGATATAAATTGGGAGCTCCGAACCCAGATCGTGGAATGCTTCATAAGGATGATCATCTTACAGAGCAGGAGGAAGAAGAAGAAAAGGAGAGGTACGATAAGCACTTCACATACCTTTTTAAGAAATCTCAATGGAATGATGAGTGGGAAAGATGTAAGGAAGACAAAGAGGACTGTTACCACGTCTTCTGGATTGAGCGGGAGAATGGAGTAGCCTATAGGAGAGCATATGGTTTTGTCTTGGCAAATGAGTGGGAACGTTTGGCAGAGCCCGGCAAAGTGGATATAACGCTTGGGTAAAGAGGCCGGGAAGCGCAACGCGGGATGTAGGTATCCGTAGTCGAGACCGGGCAACTACATGAGTCTGGAATAGGTTGAGGGGTCCATTTGTGGATTCATACTCTTCACCTTTCATTGGGTTACTCATGAACTATTCTTAGTCAGGGGCTTTCACGCGTTCCCCCTTCTAATTGATGGATTCTTCTGTGCAACCGGATTATAGTGGATTTACAGTGTTCAACTAGACCTTACATGACCCCAGCGGCATATCTAGCATAGCAAACAGTTAATGGGCTAGCTAAACGGATTAGATCGTTAATACACACTACCTTAGCATGGAACTGGTCTCAGGCATGAAGCTATGCAAGGATTCGTTCGCATCGGCCTCGGTGCCCCATGTCCAGACTGATAGTTGATGTATCCCTTATTCAGAGCTTCAGGGGTCATTCATTCTGGCTTCGGATAGAGAGCACGTGGTGTGACTATAGAGAAGCGTATGTTAAGAGCTTGCTCTAAGCATGTGATGCCATGCCGGGCAATCATAAGCTTATCATTGCTTTTATTTCTTCATCCATGCCCTGAACGGCTTCACTTGCTTGCTAATGGGCAGAACACCTGTCTAGTAAATTAATAACTTCGTAGTAGTTGGTTTCTCTCAATCGGCGAGATGTGAGTTCTCACCATAGACATGACTACACGACGTCTTCAGAAACATCGTACTCGTTGAACTTGGAAGTTCTAGCACCACAGCTAGTGGACTTCATACACTGAAGCTTGAGAATGGCAGAATACTGCATAGCCATCTATGAACGGTGACAGGATAGGAGAATCGAGTAGCCAGACAAAATAGTCCTTACTATAGTGGTCGTTTCTCTGAATACTACCTTTTTAAAGCTGGACATAATGGGTACAAGCACGTCAGTCCTCCACTTTGCGCAGACAACAAACATGGCTACAGGATCAACACCGCCTTAAGAGGAGGCAAAGGTGACGATTGGCATCTACAATTCTGGTCTAATTGATGAAGAAAGGGCCTGGACCGCGAATTGGCAGGGGCTAGGATGGCATCTTCATCTCCCTGTCACCTCGGAGCAAGGAGAGGCCCAGGCAGGTTCCGAGGAAACAAAGCCAATCAGGTGACGACAACATCCATGGGTCATCTTTCTCCCAGGTCTAGACTTTCAGTTCGTATGTATGTAGTCTGGTGGCAATTTTAAAGTGTGACGGCGACGAGTGAAAGAGGACTAGTTTCTAATTGAGGGGAAAGTTACTTGTGGTGATGGCCAATGGAATGCGCGCTTGAGCGTGACAAGCCGAGATCATATGCCGGCTGGTTTCTCCCTTCAGCTCCTGGTTGGTGAGAACTCCGAGGAATAGAAATAAGCTAGGGGCTAGCTTCCAGTACCCCGGATTTTCTCCAAGTGCGATGCCCCAGATCTAGAACGGGAGGTTACCCCGGATCCGATAGCAAATACCCCGCTCTAGCATATGCAAAGGAGAGGTGAGCGATTGGAATCTAGCTTTTGTTCCATCAGCCAAAGCATATAAAGAGACCATCAACGGTTGGAGAGCTTCCCAGCCTTCTCCTCATCGTTGCGCACAGTCACACTCCTGCCCAACATGCAACATCACACCCCCGATGAGAAGCTGCAACATGGAGCAGACACCGCGTCTGACACAGGTGGAGGTACTGTAGAAAGGTACGATTCTTTCGCCATGACACGACATGCTGTATGTCGAATCTAACGAATGCAAAGCATTGAAAATGCGCAGTTCTATATCGACCCGAAAGCAGAAGCCCGACTCCGCCGAAAGATCGATTGGATGATAGTGCCGACCGTTTGCTTGCTATACCTCTTCTGCTTCATCGACCGAGCGAATATTGGTACGTTATCCCTATAGCCTGTGCTCGCGCACTCCCGAGTTGACCGGAATCAGGAAACGCTCGCCTTGCTGGACTGGAAGAAGATCTAGGAATGACCGGAAACGACTACAACCTCGTGCTTTCGACATTCTACATCAGCTACATCATCTTCGAGATCCCGGCGAATCTTCTTTGCAAGTACATTGGGCCAGGCTGGTTCATTCCCGCTACTTCTCTTGGGTTTGGACTTTGCTCCATCTTCACGGCCTTTGTCACCGACGTTCCGCAAGCCTGCGGTGTCCGATTCGTCCTAGGCTTGTTCGAGGCAGGCATGCTTCCAGGCATAGCATACTACATGTCGCGATGGTACCGCCGCTCGGAGCTTACGTTCCGTCTCTCGCTGTACATTGTGATGGCTCCTCTTGCTGGAGCCTTTGGCGGGCTTCTTGTGTCTGCCATTCTCAAGCTCGAGAACTTTGGACAGTTTAAACACTGGGAGATGATCTTTGGTAAGTCTTCAAGGTCCAATGGTTACTACATGACCAGATGCTAATACACACACTGCAGCTATTGAAGGCATTATTACTGTTGGCTTGTCTTTGATCTCATTCTGTAATTATTCCTCTCACATCACACAAGTCTCTCGGTTAACTAACCATTGCCTTCAGTTACTCTCACCGATCGCCCGGAAACCGCCAGGTGGCTCACCGAAGAAGAGAAGGCCATTGCCATCAACCGCATCAAAGCCGAGCGTCTTGGAACCACTGAGGTCCTCGATAAGATTGACAGAGCAAAGATCCTTGCTGGCATCCGCAGCCCACTTACACTGTCAACTTCCATCATCTTTCTACTCGACAACATCACAGTTCAAGGACTTGCCTTCTTCCTACCCACCATCGTCAGAACCATTTACCCAGACCGGTCAACAATCTCGCAACAACTCTTTACAGTTCCACCTTATGTTGTCGGGGCCTTCTTCACTGTTCTCATCCCTGGTCTTAGCTACAAGCTTGACCGTCGGCAAATCTTTATCATCCTCTGTGCGCCTCTAGTCATGGTCGGATATGCTATCTTCTTGGGAACTGCAAACGCTCAAGCACGGTACGGCGCGACGTTCCTTGTCGCTAGCTCAGCCTTCGCTCTGGCGCCTCTCACAAACTCCCACATCAGCGCCAATGTGCTTAGCGATACAGCTAGGAGCAGTGCGATTGGAACCAATGGTATGTTACAACCTACTCTAAGTCTAATGACAATATCAAGATACTGACTTTCCCTGCTACAGTCATGTTTGGCAATATTGGAGGCTTGATCGCGACCTGGTCTTTTGTGAAAAGTGACGCGCCTGACTACCCCATCGGAAATGGGTTAAACTTGGCTACGTCAAGCACCATTCTCGTTCTTGGTGCTTTGACCCTCTGGTGGATCAAGAGGGACAATCGGAAGCGGGCAGGCCGGTCTGCTGAGGCTGAGCTGACAGGCTTGTCTCAACAGCAGATTCAGGATCTTGACTGGAAGCACCCTGACTTCAGATGGATCGCTTAAACAGTCCGCTCTATTCTCTTACCACAGCTACTTAATTTGAGATAGTCTTAGCTCGGATATTGTTGATTGGAAGTTTGCTGGTCCAGTTCGACGTTCCCTGGTGTTTTAGTATTGGACAAAAAGAAATCGCTTCTACCATAGCAGACTACGCGTCCGTGACTTAGGTATCGCAATATGGCTTTAATTTCTGCGCGGAAGTTAGTGCATCAGTATATATAACCATGCGTGCCAACGGTGATAGTAAAGATAACTTTGTAGGTCAACACGACCTTATTAGCCCGACTTCCGTCGTGTCGGCTAAACATTAAGCTTAAACCAAGACAGTCTTCGGGTACAGGGTTGATTATTCAGCACGTTCCTGGCCCCTCCAGTCGATGTTCATAATGCGCTATGGAGTAAAAAAGTGTCCGATTGTCCGAGCATGTCGGACCGAGCCCTTCGGCTCTTGGGAACGGCAGCAATCTCGGACTGCCTCCAGCGCATTCACAAGGATAAAAGCCTAGACTCCGAATGCCATCGGACTCCGGGCGCAGTGGTTCACTAATTTATATCATGGGTGTCCCATCGCAGTCATTTAACTCTTTTTTTCTCCGGTTACAATCCCTATATCGACCAGATTTTCACTCTGGCAACGGATCGCTTTTTATCATTTGGGTGGAAGGATTTTCCTAACACCCACCTATCCGAGCATCCTACGCACACGCTTGAAATTGATCCAGAAACTGGTCCAATGACGCGGAATGCAACTTCATGACTTCAACACCCTCATATTCGGAGTGGATAGGGGTACAAGAGCCCCTGTAGTCTCCCCTGCTCCTCATTGTTGGCAGTTTTACATCAATTCCAAAAGGCCAAAACGCATTCTACCCCCTCCAAGAGTGAAACGCTTCGACGTTGTCTCGTCAGCAAATACGTTACCAACATCCGAGTTGTGGTGGTGCCGATGGAAGCACCATCCACCATTTATGTCAAGTTCCGAACATTCTGGAAGGCGTGTCATTAGTGTCGTTTTCAGATATGATGCAGGTTTGTGCTAAGAATTTGGTTCGTCGCGTAGAAGGATTGGCGCTCTTGACAATAAGAGCATCGACTTTGGGGCAATACATGTGATATTTTGTACAGATGTCGGGTTACGAATTGACCTTGTCAAGTGACGCATCCGAGCCAACAGTTGTTCCAGGCGTGGACTTTATTGATGAAGAAAGATGCCTCCTCCGCCCAGAGATCTCCGTAGTGTAGGAGAGATTAGGTAGTAGAGTCTCCGGCGAAAGAATATAAACGTGTAAAGGTCAGATTCATTGTGATGCCACGGCAATATACGGATTCAGAGCCAACTTTCCACACTGAGAGACGAGCCTCGTGAGCACTGTCCTTGAAACTACATTTGATCGTCTTCTGTTCGAGGTATGAAGGGTTCCAAGTCGCAGCTGGTTCCAACGGCTTAGACCTACCAAGATGGTTCTTAGATGAAAGAAGCAGCTGCAAATTGACCAAATGCTGATAACGCACCTGCTAGTGACACTTACCACAAGTTCACTGTAAGTCGCGTGGTATGGAGTTGCTGGCGATGGCGGTGTGTCGATTTCAGATAGAATATGGTGACGGTCTCTGCAAATTCCTTTCGGGCATCCTTCCAACATGCTCGATTGACCACTTGCGTTCTGCTGATAGATTTAGATGCTGGATCCTGAGAAGAGATTTGACCCTGTCTCGTCGGGTCATGATACGATTGCCAAGGTTGTCTCTTTTGCATCGACACTGCGCCAAAATTTATCGGATGAGATGATTTGGCCGGGACAAGTCGCAGGCCTGGCTTTTTTCAGTGAAGGCCTTTCTCTAGATCTGACAACGAGTATGTCAGAAAAAAGAAAAACCTCAAAATCATAACACATCTATATTCAAAGCTTGACTAAAGTGGACAAGTGTCAGGGTAGGGGCCAGTGTCGCATTGCAGGCAATTGAGCATTGTCTGCAAATATCAATGAACGGTACAGACGCGTGGGACGATAACCCTTTTGCTACATTGACACAGATGTAGGCACGCCCCAGATAGTAGAGTTAGCCATCGGATCGAGAGATCAACTAAGGTTATGGCTCCTTTATACAGAAGGCTGTCCAAA
Organism: Fusarium torreyae; assembly: GCA_027945595.1. NCBI lineage: Eukaryota > Fungi > Ascomycota > Sordariomycetes > Hypocreales > Nectriaceae > Fusarium > Fusarium torreyae. The sequence goes on from JAOQAZ010000036.1 coordinate 44,034, forward strand.
AGACCAGCCAGAGTTGGCTTTAAGCAGTTTGTATGCTTTGGGTTCATCTAGACCAGATCATTTGGATACTGCAAAGAGGCCTAGTTGGTGGAGCTAGCTGTCCGGGCGACATGGCCGAGGTCAGTACATAGCGCTTTCCGAATGACCACAGCAGATAACGTCTCTGCTGAACCGCTCAAGCGACAAGAAGAGCCTGTTGCTTTTTTGGCCACCCACGCTGTTAGAAGCCGGAAAGACTATTGCAATCGTAGAGCTTCTGTCCTAAAGCTCGAATCATGTTGGCTACGTAGACAGGGAAACATGTTTAGAGGCATAGCAAACTGCCGATCGCGACTGTTCTTCAGGAGTGGCCGCCCACGTCATCATCACTGACGACTTCCCACTCCTTCGCCTTTCCACTGAGACTAATTGGTCGGTCACTCGTTTAGCTGACGCCTGCCAAGCAAAATCGCTTTTCCGCTTCACACCGCATTGACAGATGACGGTCTTTTAATCATTTCAGGCAGTATGCCCGGGAGATCTACAATTCTTATCTGCTTTTCCGTGTTAGCCCCTGCCAGTTTGTTACAAGCCTGCCAATCACGTTGATCTTATTGAATAAAGCTGGAGTTGAACATCATCATTTGACAACCTTGATTAAGGTTTGCTGATCCCCCGCATCGTGATACCCCGTGGGGAGAAGCTTGGCGACCGAGGGCCATCAGGATGGCAGAGATAAAGCCTGGCCTTGTCGCTCAATATCGAGAGGAGTTTCTTTCATCAGATGTTTTCGTCTGTGCTTCTGTTATAACAGCATAGTACCTGATCTTACCATGGCCACCCCCAACCCCTTAAATCCGGGCACCTCTGCTGGTGAAGAACCCAAACGCGACGACGCAGCCCGCAATGACCACATCGAGCGCATTGAAACAGGGACCAACGATGACGCCATATTCGCCAAATTTCCCAAGATGGACAAGGTCGATGAGTTTGGAGCCCACGCAAAGACGGACCCTCGAGAGATCGCATTGGTGAAGAAGCTTGACCGATATATCCTCGTAAGTAACACCAACAACGGACGCTACTTAAATACCCGACTCACAACGCTTCTAGCCTATGTTATGGTTTATGTATCTTTTTAATTATCTCGACCGCAATGCTCTTGTCAGCGCCAGATTGAATAACCTTGAGGAAGACCTTGGGTTAAAGGGAACACAATATAATACATGCGTCTCTATCTTGTTTGTCGGATACATGTACGTCTTCTTATAATCATCTGATGCTCCCATCGGATAAATGGCTAACACTTTCCAGCGCCGGACAGGTGCCCAGCAACATGCTCATCAACAGAGTCAGGCCTTCCTGGTACATGGCTGGGTTTTGCATGGCATGGTCCATTGTCAGTCTGTTGACTTTCTTGGCCAAGGACTACAGCAGCATGGTGGGTATTCGATTTCTTCTTGGAGTCACTGAAGCGCCTGTGAGTACCCATATCTTTGCCAACGTATTGCAAGTGCATCTGATATCTGACTGCTGCTAGTTCTATCCTGGCGCTCTGTACATCCTCAGCATGTTCTATACACGAAAGGAACTGGCTGTCAGATTAGCCATTTTCTATACTGGCAACATGATGGCCAGCTCTTTCTCTGGTCTCATTGCCGCCGGCATTTTTGCTGGTCTCGACCAAACCCATGGTCTGGCTGGCTGGCAGTGGTACGTGCAACTAACACCATGATGTTGACTCTTGGTTAATCATGACGTGACTAGGCTGTTCATCATTCAAGGCGCTCTGTCGATCTTTACAGCCATCCTAGCTTTCATCTTCCTGCCAGACCACCCCTTGACCACTCGGTGGCTTTCGGAAGAGCAAAAACAACTAGCGCACAACCGTATTCACACCGACACGACAGATGTCCGTGAGAAAACCAGCGTCTGGATCGGTCTTCGCGAGTCTGCATCAGATTGGCGAACATGGGCCTTATGTCTCATGTATAACCTCCATCTATCCTCGGTCGGTTTCCAAAACTTTCTTCCGTCAGTCATTGAGACCCTTGGTTATAGCAGGACCATTACACTAGTCCTGACGTGTCCGCCTTACCTTCTCGCCGCAATGGTGGGAATTCTCATGGCTTGGACGTCTGGTCGCTGGAATGAACGTACTTACCACATCACCATTTGCAAATGCATTGTCATGGTTGGCTTCATCATCGCTGTTTCGACTTTGAACCTTGGCGCTCGGATGTTCAGCCTATTCCTCTTTGTTGGCTTCAGCTTTGGCATCAACAACATTATTCTCGCTTGGATCAGTGCAACAGTTGGACAAACTGGAGAGAAAAAGGCGGTATCCCTGGCGATTTGTAACACCTTTGGCAATCTGGCTCATGTTTATACCGCCTACTTATGGCCTTCGTCGGATGAACCACGGTATACGACGGCCTGGTGTGCTAGTATCGCTTTCTCGATCGGTGTGGTCATCATCGCATGGGCGCTCAGGTTCAACCTCAAGCACCAGAATAAGAAGACAAGGAGAGATCACCCGGAAGTGACCAACTTCTATGTCTATTAGTTAAGTAGGGGTGCGTCATCATCTGTAGTGATAGCGGTATTGTCTATATGGTGGCGATAGCTGCCTGGTAAATCATTTTGAAACACTTCTACAGCCGGGTGTATTTCTATTGATCCTCATGTCAAATTATCGCCAAAGAAGAGCGTGATACAACAGCCTGTGGAGGTAGAAATACGACATAATTAGACGAGGGCATGTTTGCAATTCCCGGTCGCGGCTGGCTTAGATAGTGAGTTGTCCAGCTTTGACAATAACAATGATCCGAAGCTTGAGGCCCATTGGAGACGGTTGAGCAATAGACGAACCAAGAAAAGGCGCAACGTGTCAGCCAATCAGAAAGACGGACTAACATAGATCCGTCGATCCGATGGCACGTGTTGATAAGATAACAGGTTTGGCCAGCTTTAGGGTAGAGTTGACAACACAACGCTCTGAATATTCTATCTACACTATGCCTGGCGGGCAATCTTTCTAGCTAATTATCAAGTATCTAGTCATATTAACTCTCTGAACCGTGAGAACTTACTATCGCTTAGAATAATAAAACATTCAATGTCGCGAGCCAGGCAAACCTAACTCCCCAGCTTCTGTAAGATTTGCCGGCGAAACAGAACTCTCATCTATTGACGATCTCAACACATGGAAAATCACCACAAGCCTGAAAGAAAGATTGGAACACTCGGCACCTATTAATCAACTTCATAGGGCCTATTATAAAAAAATTTATAAAAGTATGAAATGATTAGTAGGTCTCCGTCGTAACTGCGACTGTTGCTGAACCTGGTCTCATCTCATCCTATCACCACGCTTTCCCGAGAATCACGTGCACCCACCCGAACTTGTTTTCGGGAACCATGAATTAAAAAATGCAATGCTGATGCTCTGTTACAAAATGTAGGGCTAAAAAAACTATAGCAAATCCTGGACGCCGTATGCTATGCAGCAAATCTACACCATATACTGAATTGTCCTTCGCTGTCGCCTCTTCTCATGTTCTTCCCTTTCTCTCTCGAAATCCTCCTCAGAAGAATGAGTCCCCGAGAAAGTAGCAAACTCGTTTCTTGCGTGAACGGCTGGTGGAAGCTCTTGAAGACCAGGAAGTATAGAATTCTCGTCAGCAGGGCGGCTGAATCGGTTAAAAGCAATGAAGTTGTCTTCATCGCCCGTGATAGCGTTGACAGGCGTGGCCATTGTGAATGACTTGCGTCGAATTGATACTGCGTCATCTTGGATCGGCTCAATGCCTCGCTGTCTGTAGAAAAAGTCGAGGACTGGGATAGAGAGGCCATGGACGACGATGGAGAAAAATACCAACCAGTAAATGACAGGGCCGAGGGCATTGAGTAGATTGGTCTCCTCTTCGTCTGCTTCTTCAGGGTGTGGGAAGAGGTGACGGATGTGCTCAAGGTAAAACACAGCCCCGACACCAATGGGGCCGAAATAACCCATGAAAAGAGCCTCTTTCCAGTCATGAACAACTGCAGGCATGAACTTGTACAGCGCAAGGATAGCCGGGATCCGTCGAAACGCCAGGACCATGAAGCCAAGAGCGATGAGCCGTGGGTAAGTCACACCGGTGCCATCGGGATCGTTGAACTGCGACCAGGGAAGAACAGTCCCAATGAACATGAAACCTCCAAAGTTCAAAAGAACATCAAAGCAGTGATTGACTTCATCGTGTCGGCGGTTCGTCTCGGCAAGGAATTCTCCGTCCCAGTTTAGCGCATTACCAGCAACTGTGCAGGCCACTAGATCGTTCGTTCCAACGGCGCCGCATGTTCCGATAATGAAGAGTCCCAGAGCGCAAGGGAAAAGTAAGTAAGACTGCTCATCGATCCAACCCCTGTAGGTCCATGGTTAGCTGCTATTCCATGCCTGTATCCAACATGTGGCCGAGCCTTACCTCCTAAGGGCAAACTTGACAGCCCTGCATGAAGTGTAACCCACCACCGCTCCGTAAACGATACCCAGTACAACGTAGTAAAGCCAAGTCTCAAGAAACCAGTTTTTGAAGGCTTCGCCCACGCCTCCCCCAAGACGACCGACATCGCCACTTCTAGCCAAGAGTCTGTAGGCAGCCTCGGTGGCGCCACTGGCAGTGTCACCATGGTGTTCGCCTGTGCCGAATGCATGTCGCATTAGATAAGTGGCGAGCATAAGAAAAGGGAACCCAAAACCATCGTTTGCACCAGCCTCGGATGAGATAATTTCTCGAAGATGTCGTGACACATACTTATCGGCGAAGGGTCCCTTAGCTACAGCTTGTGATAGAACAGGGTCGGTGCAGGTCACGCATGAAGCGAGTGTCAGAGCAGCAAGTAGGCTGAGCTTGGGAACCGTGGCTAGAATGCAACCAGTGGTGCAAAGCCACATTATCGTCATAACGGGCAGAAGACACATTGCAAGCTCCTTCCAACGGGTCACGTTGTACTTGGCTGGTAGCTGATACCCAGCAATCACGAGTTGTACGCCAATGACGACTCGCATGAGGCCCTGAAAGCAGTCAGCCATGGCAAGTTCCAGCACCCTTCAGAGGGTTACAATGCTGAGACTTACCAGAGCAATGTCCTCTGTCTGGCCTTCTTCTGCTGCACCCCATCTCTCACTGTCCAGAAACTTGGCCGATATTGGACCGAGAATGATACCCATGACCATGGCGGGCACTAAGTTATAATCTTAGCATGCTATGCTGTCGAAAAAATTACACGGCTTCGTTGACAATGACTTACGAGCCTCTCCAAGATACCATGATTGCTTGATCTTTACTGATATGATACCATAAAGCACCATAAAACCTCCTGTGTTAATCTGTCAGTATGCCAAGATGCCAAGGACTGGGCAAATCACCACCAAGAAATGCCCAGAAAAGAGCCACACCGACCTAATACTCCCAACACGATGTTGAGCTCGCTCAGGTTGACAACTGGCATGATGGTGAGTTGCACACAAGGATTGGCCCAAGGGTCACTCTGGCTGGATTCAGAAGTATATAGGCTTCTGGTCTGCCACAACAAGCTCTGCGAAATGACGATTCGTAGCTAGGCTCAAATCTCCTCGCGGGATTGAAGCCATAGAAGTTGGAGGGCAAATGGAAAAGGCAATCAGTGTTGTAAGCTCGCTGACAGAAAAGACTCAGGGTGTGTCGTCGACACTGACCCTCGAAGAAGCCAATAAGCCTTTCGAATGTGAGAACTTAGCAACAACAGTTTAGACAATAAGAACAATATTGGCAGGCGCAAGAAAAAGTAAACAAAGTAGGATATTTGTGAGAGTGAGAAAGGTGTAAGCTTCAGTGAAAAATTCTTTGAACTGGTAAAGGCTCTCCAAGGTAACTCGCGACACCGTATGCGGAAAGCCCTGGGAGCCGAATGCTTTTTGTACAGCAAGCGGGGATACAGAGCACTAACAAAGAATGGAACTGCAATATCCAGTTTAACCAGCGGCGGGATGGACCAGAAAATCCCTCAATGGCAATGGATCAGGGATGATTTCTAACAGCGAAAGCCAAGGCTCAAGTAACATGTTGACGACAGACCACCAGGACAAGGGAGATGAAGAGAGACAGAACTAAAACAGAAGATCTGCGCGGGTGATTCATGTAGGTCCGCAGCCATGGCTTTGACCCAAAAACAGGAATCGAGGGTGGCCCGTATGTAAGTTAAGACGACAAACACATACTCCACACGGGGACGCAGGTGAATTTCTCTACCGGTAGCCTCGATGGGAATCGTTACACGCCACTAGCGATGAGTTTGGAGTAATCCGATCGTAGAGTCGACTAACATGGCAGCTGCGGTATTTCGCATTCCGACAATGACGTTATGAGTATTGTGGGCACCATCTCTAGGTTATCCCCAGTTTCTATCTCTGTGCATTACGACATCTATCGCGTCAAATATGCGGCTCAGTATCGCTTACGACGATAGTAGATCCTGCTACTCCTCACGTTTGTATGGCGGCTTATTACATTCAAGGTCTAAAAAGATCAAGGAGAACTATGGATAAGAGATCGGCAGGGCGAAGCAAGAAGAAAAAGAAAAAGGCGGACAGCGGAACCTGGAAGAAAAACAACGCCCGCTGGTTACAACACAGTCGTAAGCCCCGTGTAGCAAAGCATATGACTCTCAAACAACCCAGCGCGGCCAAGTGACCAAGACCTCTTGGCCTGTTACAACATTTCTGGACCGCGGAGACGCCGCGAGTCGGTCAAAAGCAATCGCTACCACAAGTGAGTGGCCAAGTAGCGGCCAAGGAATGGCACAAGGGGCGGATTCTCTTGGCTGGAAAGCACTGGAGGTCGGACAAGTATTGAGATTGGCGCTTGGCGCTTGGCGCGTATCTTGGCGTCTACGCGGTTCGTTGAGATTGTCTTGTTATGCTTAAATAGTGGCGCTACTCGTCAGCCAGCCAAGATGCTCGGCTCCTGGGCGCGTGGGGCTGTGGTGCGGTCAAGGTCATCTGCCAAGATGTTCCGAGACTTATCGAGTGACTTCGGAAGCACCTGATAATTTTATGCTCATGCTTATGCTTAAACTGCGGGCCCGATGTTTCCGCCCGGGGATTGCCACACCGACACAGTCAGCTATGTCCCTCCCGGAATTGAGTGGAAAGTGGCCCGCCTAGAGGAGAGATGCCCAGTGTCGAGGTGATGTGGTGACCGGACCGTTTGAGGTAGTATTTATTCAATATACTGTGGTCTAGAACGCTGATTATTACCACCACAGTTGTGAAGAATCTCTAGGTAACCTGATATCTGATACTCTACTTATTCTCCTGAGAGTCAGCAATTCAAGACGTTGGACGGTACAAGCCTATGATACGCTGTGGCGTGAATAAGCTGTCATGGATGGCGGAGCCTCGGCCCCATTCTAGATAATGGAGATCATCAGGGAAATTGTCACCGCCATCACCTATTGCCGTCATACTAGCCCCAAGAGAAAACAGTATGAGGCTAGGACTTGCTACTGACTATGGAGTTGTCATGTAACCTCCACTGTAACCACGAAGTCTGACACTGGCTTGATGTTTGCCCCAAGGCTGCTGATAAACGAGCCACGACTGGCTTGATGAGGTTTAATCTTATCGATAACATAAGCCACAGATGATTCCTAGACTCCCAAAACGCCACATCGCCTGAGTATCTTTGCTGGGACATGAGTTAAAGAGCAACATAGTATTGTCTCTAAGTCCAAACTAATGAGAGACCACAACTCCAATCAAGTACAATACTCCAGATTCTACTCCGATCAAAACCTCCTTAAACAAGACTTATCCATTCCAAGTCCCGACCCTCATTCATCATTTCTCCATCCATGATGCCGTGCACGTACGATTGCCCAATGTACTGATAAACAACGTCTTCTCCACGTCCATCAACCTGGCGTAGTACGAATGGCATTCTGCCTCCTGCGAGGATACAAATGGAATCTCCAGCACGTATATCAGGGTTCCCAACTCCAATCAAACCTGTATTAGTGGAGAACCCCTTCCTGCCAAAAGCGCCGGCGTTCACAATGCTTTGTCTTTGTTCTAGCACATCAGTTGCCATTTTCTCTGCTTCTTCGCTTGATTTGAGTCTTCTGAAAGAGTCCCTGTCTTCAGTGTTTAAATCGCCAATGAGTGTACGCCATGAAGCTTCCTGGTAGGTTCCACCATTGGGGTATCTGTCTTTGGGGTTGTCTTGCCACTCAGCAATAGTTTCCTTCATGTTCTCAAGAGTGTCCATGACAAGTCCCACTGTCACAATGCGATCCAAAACTAAGCCTTGCAAGTCTAGAACGTCTGGGGATGAGGACCTAATCTTCGCCCCCGATCTACCTGCTGCTGCAAAGTATGGATAAAATAATAACCAGCCCAATTCAAGGTCATACTGCTTTTCATCGAATTCGGCACACCAGTCTGGAACCCAACTTGGGAGGCTGGGAGACCTTTTTGGTTCAGCAGTTCTCAACAAGCCTTCAAGTTCTCTCGACTCTTCAATAAGTGACCGCGTTGTAAGTTTGAAAACCTCCTCATGCGACAAGGCATAGTTTGCTGAGATCGGGCTGCCTAGACCGGCATAGTCATACACCTTATCCCTAGGGTCAGTCGCATGCCGAGCTCTGAAATGATTGAGGGCATCGCAAATGGACATTGAATACATCCGGATGCGGTTTTGGACATAACTAAGACCATGTAACTGGTTCCACGCCGTGTCGAGGACACCGTATCTTCTGCAGCAGCCTTGATGGTGATGATCAAGGGAGTTGTGATGTGCTTGCAACAATTGTGAAAACGGGAGCTGTATAGTTCCGCATACAATCGCAGCATTTGCTGGAAGAACTGCTTCCTGGACAGTCCAAGCCCGATGCCACCAAGGTAGCTGGAACAGGCAGGATAGCCCTCCGAGGCCCTCGTGTACCACGGAATTGGTCTCATTATCACTGACACTGCTGTAATGAAGATCGGCGGCCATCGACTTGAGTAAATCAAAGGCCGCTATCGCTTTTTTACGAGGAATCTGGTTTGCTGTCGCATTTGGCCTATGGGAGAAATCACCTAGCCACAGGATAGCTTTCTTGGTACGGGAGTAGATCTCTTTCATGAGGTTGACTTGGTGGGATTTCTCGGTGTCATTGTCTTGGTTAATACACAAAGCATCCACCCAGAGGCATCGTTCGCGTCGGGGATATCGTAATCTCCGAAGGGCATGGTACAGATTGATAGTGATATCCTTTGGCCTACCGTCTACCTCGATGGAACGACAATCATGGGGATCTCCCCAAACATAGGATAGAGCCTCATACTTGGGGTCGTCGTCTAGGAATGCCGTGCATAGAACACAGCGTAATGGGTCTTTGCGGTGTCCCGGAAGGAGATGCAATATCCGTATCTGGTGACTCCTCAAGTCAAGCTGTTGATATGATGACGGACCGGGTACATCGTTAAGAAGTTGCCGTACTCGCTTGGCACCTGTGCAAGAGGGGGTGACGTTGTCGCGAGCCCTTTTTCGGGACTGGGCTAGTGTTTGCGGCATCAGAGACAAAGGAGGTCAAATTGTTAGAGATGCTTGTGTGTTAAGGAAGAGCAATAATTGAGATGGCGATAGAAATCCTGAATGAGAGTTGGGCTTCAAGTGTCAGCGTGGCTGTGCTTGATCCAGATTCTGCCTGATGATTCGCCTGACCGCAAGCGTGGCTGTGATTGAAACATAGGATACGATTGGACAACTGAATTGCCTGTGAAACTACATAATTGAAACCAATGATAAGCTAATGCCATTTTAGATGAGCGAGTTAACTGAGGATGAACCGTTGTAAAGATGGGTGGACAATGTTGATGGGATAAGGGATCTTTGCCTGGCTTGATTTCCCCTTAACCCGTGTTAATATAGTCAATACAGTCAGGCAAGCACACACCCTGCACAAGAGGGTTCGTATATACTGCACTGATTGTCTCATGATTATTGTCAGACCTGGTACGAAGGCGTGGTGTTAAAATGGATTAATTGTTGATACTTATATCTCCATACGAATGATTAGTTGACAGCTAATACAACTGTTCTATTGCTGAAAAGTCGGTTGTGACACCAGCCACTTCTCATTCCGTCAAATAATGAAGCTACTTGATGGCAGATTCAACCTAGAACCCGTTAGAATCCCCTCTTCTTCCGGTCAAACTTTACTTACCTCCTCAGTAGTGTCGTGGTCAAAAGCCCACTTCATGAAGCGCTCACTGTTGAGCGGCGCGTCACGATCACCATTGCCCATTGGAATATTCTTCTCCTCTTCCGACAATCCATAGTCCAGCGGCTTACCAAGACTGTATATCTTATAATGAAACAGTGATCCGTTCTGAAGCAGTGAGGTCCGTGGAATGCGAATGTTCTCCCACATCTCAATTACACCCGCCATATCTTTGCCGCTATCCCGCAATATTTTAGACAACGCCTCGACATCCTCAACGATAGAGCTGAATCCTGAGGCCAGATTCGGAAGCATAGCGTGTGCGGAGTCTCCCAGCAATACCAGCCGCTTTTTTGGACTCGACCACGTATCCAAAGGTTCGAGTCTAGCCAATCGCCAACGCGAGCAAGACTCCATCATATCCGCCAGTGCGGCCACGGTGGGATTGTATGATGCGAAGAACTTTCTCACCACGTTGACATCGCTAGTTGCATCATATAGCTTTTGTTCGCTAGACTCGCTGTCCGCAGAACCATGCTGAATTGAGAACATGGCATTCAAGAGGCCGCGATGACGATTGAACTTGGCGACTAGATATCCTCCTTTACCTGGCCACATGAAGCTTCTCTCAGAGTCAGGAGGATGGCAGAGAGCTTTGGTCGCTTCGTTGTTGGCAAGCTTCGAAAGAGGTATCTCAGTTGGGTAGTGTGTAGATGGCGCTCTGATAACGGTAAGACGGGCCGGGTCAACATGGGCAAGAATCTTGGGTCTCAAGCGTGAGGATATGCCATCAGCTGCCAAAAGTAGATCCGCGGTGATCTTGCTGCCGTCTTGCAAGGTCACAAAGGCGTGGTGGTCGTCTTCTTCAACATCGTCAATTCCATTCCCAAAGTGTACCTTAGCTCCAGCTTTGACAGCTTCATTGTACAGTACGGTCTGTAAAGCCTCGCGGTCGGTGGACCACTCTGGAAAGTTCGAGTAGGTCGAAGCATCAAGCTCATGTATGGTCTCATTGGTTTCTGCCCCGCGCGTCTCGTATACTTGGATGGGAGCTGTAACAGCCTCAAAGGCCTCACGCAGCTGCCAACGGTAGAAACATTTTACAGCTCCGGCGCGGATGAAGATGGCGCCACTAGCTGTTGAGAGTGATGTTGATCTCTCATACAACTCCACGTCGTTTCCGTCACCCGCCAGTCGACATGCTGCTGCTAATCCTCCTAGACCTCCGCCTGCAATGACGATTCGTTGTTTGTTAAAAGTCATGGCTAGTCGAGATTCATATGAAGGTAAAGAGAAGATGGGTAATAATGAGCTTCTTGCCAACAATAAGATGGCTTCTTGATATAACAATTTCCGATGCATACTAAATCACGCAGAGCATCAGTCTCACGGGAGATACGGCAGAATAGTAAGCACTAGATATGCAGCAGTGGAAGATCGCCGTGTGATTTAGGCTTCAGAATAGATAGTCGATATTCTGTTTGTTTGAACTAGTCTAGTATAACCTCGCTAGCTAGCCAATTAACGAATGGTCGTTGCGAAATGATACCGGTCTGACATAAGCATTTACAAAAGAATACAAAACTTGTTAATATAACCGTCTTTAGTAGATGCGTAGGTGACACAGAACACCCGGTCTTATGAGAGCCACGGCAGAACAATAAGCACTAGATATGCAGTGGAAGATCACCGTCGGATTTGGACATCGGAGCACCATAGCTTATCGTGAAATTAGCTAGGCTTAGAGTGGGACTAAGAAACGCCCGAGTTGATTTTCAAGGCACTCAGTAGGTAATCCGACTCAGGGGCGCTAGGCTTTTGTTTCTGTTGAGAATAAACAGTCTGAACAACCAGCTAAAGAGCATAAGGTCTATCTCGCTGTTTAGCAAATTTTCACCTCACTTCGACCTTCCAAGCTACTTAACGCTGAACGTCAGCATTAATATAGCCAGAAGTGGGGTCAAACCACGTACTTGGGATCCGTTCATCTCCTGCTCTCTAATGTATCTAGAAGCTGCAGAAGGGCAAGAACGAACTCAGTTGTCTCAACGTCAAATCCTTCATGATGACCCGGCACTACCAACTTAGGGCAATCCAGTATCCTAGCCTGCTCCTCGACAGCCCTAGCATAGAAGGCGTCCTTGCATCGTACTCCCCTCATAACACCGACACTGACCTTATGATCTTTCACGCGGAAAAGGTTGGGACAATAACCCACGAGCGCAGAGAACTCGTGTTCCCAGAAATTTCGAACGTTTTCGGGGCCGGGTGGGACTGTCTTGGGAATTCCCTCGTCGTCATACCCAATTAGCTTTGCGCCAAATTCCTTCGCAGCCTGGTCTATTCCTTGCGTCTGGAAGACTTCTATAAGATGGAGCATCCAATCTGTGACATCGGAGGCATCAGGAAGCAAGATGCAAGTGGGCGCTTCATGCGAGATGAGATGATCAACTATCTCGGGGAAATCGTGGGCAAGCTGGAAGCCAAATATTCCACCGCTGCTGCTACCAAAAACAATAGCCTTCTCAAATCCCAAGGCTTTTATTACTGCTCGAATATCTCGCGCCTGTTGTGGAGGGCTCAGACGCTTGTTGATTGGGACTTGGCTTGCTGACATCTGACGGCGATCGAAAGTGGCGCACGTAAATTGGGAAGAGAGGGCAGCGATTATGTTGTTGAATTGTCGACCATGGCCATTACCGCCGGGAACAAAGATGATTAGAGGACCTGTTCCTTGATACCAGTAGTGGAGGTCGCATCCTTCGTTGTGAACGATTGATCTGGTTGGATTGAATTCCATGTTTGGGTCTTGGAGATCTCGAAGATGTTTTTGATGACAAAAGCCAACGACCGGAACTATCGGAGTTGTGAGCATTCTACAATTAAATACCTCTACTCCAAGTAAGCCAGAATGGCACAGCTGACATAGACATTCTGAGATGGTATAATTAGCCTAAAGGCCATGCATGTATTCGGTCTCATAATCGTCCGAGGTGAGTCAGATCGGCGTGAAAAGTGCAACCGTCTGCTTACAGCGTTTCTGCTTGAATGAAGTGTGTTATTACGAAGATGGGAAGGAAAATAAGCATATATCATGGCACAAACAATGGATACTCCAAACAGTTGTTTGTTATTTATTCCGAGCACAACTTGTTAGATAGCTAGCCACAAGGACTACGATGAGTTCAGTAAATGAGCTTGAACTAACCATACTAGCAGGAATCCAGTGAGAATGCTATATGAGGTGATCCTACTATTCCGCCTATGTCTCAATCGTGTTTTCACCCACATGAGTGACCTTGCCCATGATCCGTACGGATTTAGCTTCTCGAAGCCACTCAACGGTCAGCTCACCACCTTCTTCGGACTGCTGAACAACTCGGAGAGTATCCCCTTTGAAGCCGGGATGGTAGTTGTCGAGTCGTGCCCTAGTTTCAGGATTGGACAAGGCGTGTGGAATAATTGCTCGATGAGCAGAACCAGTCTAGTGAACGTTAATCAAGCTTGATAGGGTAATAACTGATTAGAGAACCTACTGCGATATCCTCATGAACATTGCCAACGAAACTGTTTACAACTCGGGTGTGAATATGTTCCGAGCTGTCGGCTGATACTTGGAAAATGTAGATGAACTTGTTGAGATGGCCCTAGAAATCACCGTATATCAGAGCCGGGTCTTTCAGTCGTAGTTGGGAACTTACAAATTTGGACGCCTCTATTCGGAGTGCCTTGAGGTCAAGATCAGGGCTGTATTCTATCAAGAGATACTGCTCCTGCTCGAACAAGCCCACTGGCTCTCCCTTGTCCTCCCACTTGGATCCAGTTGCGTTCTCGAAGATACTCCTCAGCTCACCCCATCGATCGCTTGTCTTGGAGATGGCAGGTAGATTGAGCAGTTCTGGAAATTCGATACCCACCAGTTTTGCATCCTCAAAAGGGCTTTTGTGTTGAGAGGCAGAGATGACACCATGCAGTCTCGTCAGATATCGGAGAGTTTGAGGAGGGTTCTGAACAGTGTCGAAGAGGTGCTGAGACAGGGCGAGTGTTGCGTGGCCGCATAGTGGTGCTTCATGAGAAGGGTTGAACCAGCGAACAGCATAGTCTGGTGCTTCGGAATTGCCATTCGACGTCTTGAGAGGCACAATAAACGCTGTCATCGGCAGGTTGATCTCTGTAGCAATGGCTTGTAGCTTCTCGGCTGGTGGATACAGCGCGTAAGGGAAGTCTCCAGTTCCATCATCAGTCACGCCAGGGTTGGGGTTAGGTAAGACGATGACTGCAGCGGGGTTGCCCTGCGCAGATTCCGAGGAAAATGCCTGGTAAGTGGTTGCAGTGACGGAAGACATTGTTGGGTAGATGAAGTTTAAAGACAATTGAGATAGAGGTTGAAGTTTCTTCAAGGTGATGAATGTATCGCTGAAGTTCTTGAGATGATATAGCTCCACGGCGATCATTGTAAGGGCGCGCGTAGTGACTCACAACCCCCACAGGGTCCCACGATTTGTAATTCCGCCTTAAACCCAATTGAGATGTCCATCCTCAAACCTCAATTGCACCATCGACCCAATAATCTCGGTAGTAATGGAATCAGATGCGAGTTGCATTGGAAGTTAAAACGCAACGTGATCTATGAGCCGGTACCAAAATAGCCCAGTAGCTTGGTAAATACGCAGCGAAAAGGAGCTCCGACGAAGCAACGGTCATTGCTACTTTACGAGTATTCTTTTAGCAGCCTCGGGATAAAGAATTGTTTTCTCACCTCCAATTGAAGAAAAAAGACATCACCTGATTGAATGATAGGAGTTCTCCAGCATGCTACTAAGGAAAAAGGACAAATTTTCCTGTCTACTGCCAAATTCGACAGAAGACGATCAATCCCTAGAATTTTTTTTGTCTGCGTGGCTGTTGTTGCTCAAACTTCAATTTAGAGTCAGGGTCCATTTCTGTTTTATAACCCCAAATGCCTTTTAAGCTGACGTCGCTGATCTCGCTACCGAGCCTGTATTACTCCTCGGACGCAGATAGACTTACTCGGAGCGGAGTGAAGCGGCTTTACACTGGCACCCCTGCTAGTCGATCGGCATAATGTTGACGGACATCGGCATAATCCATGGCGAGGTTACCTGTCCCGCTCTGTTATATAGTTTGTCGTCAGTCGTTGGGCGATGAATATGTTGATTATACTTTGTTTTCAAAATGCTCTGCATTGCTTCATATCTTCAGAGTAATCCCATGGCTTTTTAGCAAAGAAGAATCTGCGCACAATCAGCATATCTTCTTCATATTCACGCTGGGCTATCGGAAGCAGAGGAGCTCCTGTCTGAGTTTAGGCACCTGACATGTCGTCCTCCAAGCCGGAACTTCGCTGGGGCATCATCGGTAAACGACTTCAACATTCTCGATAAATCTTAACATGCTTATCTGACCAGGAACTGGATGGATTGCATCAATATTCGTGAACGATCTACTCGCGAACCGACCCAATGCTCCAGCGATACACATGATCACAGCCATCGGATCTTCCAGCAAGGCCAAAGGAGCACAGTTCGTGGATAGACACTGGAAAGACTCTAGTAGCATCAAGCCGACCGTATATGAGACCTACCAAGCTGTGTACACGTCAACTGATGTAGACATCGTCTATATCGCGACCCCACACACGCTTCACAAGCAGAACTGCCTCGATGCCATGGCTGCTGGAAAGCACGTGTTGTGCGAGAAACCCTTCACGATCAACGCGAGTGAAGCGCAGGAAGTCATCACCATGGCTAGAGCCAATGGAGTTTATGTTATGGAAGGTCAGTGATGAGTGAGGATTTTCTAACCATGCTGACCGAGTTATAGCTGTCTGGACACGGTTCTTCCCAATGGTACTCGAGCTGCAAAACAAGATCCAAAGAGGCGTAGTCGGAAGGGTGAGGCGCTCGATTGTGGAAATTGGACTAAAGGCAGACTGGGCGGAGCAGCCGTCTACGTCGAGACTCAAGGATCCCGCTCTCGGTGGTGGTGCGCTCCTAAATATTGGCTTCTATCCTCTGACCTTCGCGTCGGTTGTGTACGGCGATGGTCTCTTGGGCGAGCCTCATCCAAAGGTCAAGGTAACTTCTCAGCTCATGGTCGTCGAAGGTGTTGATGAATCAGACGCCATACTGTTGACTTACACGGCACAGGATGGATTCAGATCTTCGGCTATCTGCCTTGCGACTGTTCACTCTCGCCATTCCTCCGAGTTTGGAAGGATTGAGGGGACCGAAGGCTCAATCATCTTGTTCACTGATACAGGCCCTAGTTCCCCGAGGGGCTTCCAGATCAGGAGCAAAGATGGCAAAGAAGAAAAGTTCTCGTTTTCCCATGAGCCTGGTACTTTGGGTTTTGTCTATGAGGCAGACGGTGTAGCCATGGACATAGCGGCGGGCAAGTTGGAAAGCGATGTGATGCCATTGGGCGAGACGCTGAGAATGATGCGTCTCATGGATGAGATCAGGGCGCAGAACAATTTTGGTTACCCTCAGGATGACAACTAGTGCAGTATTGAGTCGAGTTTACACGATATAGAAACGCTTCTGGTCTAAGAGAGTGCAGTTTGGGCTTCCCCAACGACACGCAGATACTCATGTTAGATATGAATGGCCTTTTTCTTCGTGAAAAACACACTGTTATATACTCAAAAAGGAATTCAATGCCCATCAACATTTGAATCGAATGTCGTTCTTCTCATCGATATCTATCTGATACATCTATGAAATCGGGGGTTTTGCTTGTAGTAGTTTCTCGTCGCAAATTTTCAAAGCTCTCTCGAGTAGTACCATCCAAACTGATCCTGGAAACTAGCTTGGAACGAATGAGCCTGAAGAGAGGCTGAACCAATGGGAAGCTACCGCACCAGAAGCCAAGATGGGCCTCTAACATTACGAAGATACATAGTACTGATACCTTATAAGTTCTTAAGGAGTATTAGCTGTCAATCTTGTCAAATAGTGGGCAAAACATACGTATCCTCGTTGAGATTCGCAGACATAACCACATAAGATCTAATAATACCCATGCAGATAGCTACTAAGCCAACGCAAAAGATAAGAATTACCTTAGTAGCGCGTGCGTCAAATATCATGGTTCTTGAGACCATCCATATGGGAAGGCCAAAAAGAACAACATCGAGAAGAACTCCAATTATTGAAGTAGCTGCCATCATGTGTCCTCTTGTGGTATTTGTTAGGCATTCCTCGTTTATGTTCTTATGAAAGAGTAGTTTTCTGTTCAAATTATGTGAGTTGCGATATGCTAGTACTAGGTAAAGGTCAATACATACCTGTACAGTCGGCAATCGATGAGAAAAAAGAAGAAACTAATCAGACTAGCGCTGACGATCACGACACCAGTTGCCCAAACACAACTTATATAGCCCTCTAGCTTTAGAATCAGCATTGATCTTGTAAGAAGGCTCGGTAAACGTACTATCACTACATAGACGTGGTAGGAATGCCAAGATTGACAGGCGGACAAATCCTGTAGAAAGGAAGGAGAGTAACAGATTGGTAGGCATGAGCTAGAAGAGTTGCTATATTAGTTGTCAGGTGCAGGAAGTCGAGGCTATTTTGAATCAAGCAATCAGGCTTCTGATGAGATTTGCTTACAATAAAGTATTCGTTTATCTGACTCTCAGACAAAGTAACAATGTGAGAACCAGCTCCGCAACCGATTAGCCTAATCTCGATAGCAGACCCCGTGATAATAAAAGCCTTATACTGCAGTTAGCCATGGGCGGGAAAACAAAGAAACACGAAGAGTCCCACAAATGCGACAATAGCCAGCGCGTCGTCCCAGCCAAAGGTTTTGACGATAGAGCTTCTTACATAGACGCGACTAAGACCAATGATCGACGTGATCGTAAGTAGCGTCACATTGATGCCCAGAATCAAACCGTTTTTGGATTCGCTCTTCAGCTGTTTCATTTCCTGCGCGTCACTCGCCGCCATGATGTCGAGTCCAAGATCGTCACAGTCGTGAGAGTCCTGCCTTTGGTGGTATCTGACAGCATCAAGAGGAGGAAGGTGGAAGAGAGATACCCAGACGACGTCTCTAGATGCTCGTGACGTCGACGATGTGGTTATTTCCGTGGATGATGAGGAAGCAAGAACATAGTGGGTGAGATGACGAGATGGTTCTGAAACGTGGGAAAAGGTGGCTGGCATAGCGATGGGGATGGAATGTAGTGGCGCTTCCGGCTTCAGGAACTTCGCCGGATTGGGCATGATGTAGTGGCTTGAGACTTGTCAGTCAAAGCCTCTGACCATTAGAAAGGTACGAGAGATAGGTTGTGCAAGATTGAGCTATCTATTCGTTTGAGAGGTCTTATCATGGGTCCAACGTCGCCATGCAGTGTTCACTCCAGAATAATGTTTCAGAGAGATTTACAAGACGGCCGTTTGATAGCTTCATCATCGCAAATCTAAACGATTATCTAACACATAGGCAAAATAGACTTTTGTAGTGGTAAGCAGATAAACTGGCTTGGCTTTACTAATTAAGGGTAATAGACAGTCTCTAAGACTGCTTGGTTGACCCAGGTAGTTCATGTTTGACCTCGACGTAGCTCCCTTGGAACATAAGCTGTCTATATCTTTCGAAATGTCTATTCCACTTGACTCATTACTGCGCATTGCCTTCGCTAAAGATGATTATAGTGTTGAAATCTACAAAACTCCACCGGCAATTTTTAGCCAATCTTGAAGAGCGCCTCACCAAGAAAATTAGTGAAAATCCGTTCATAGCCATTTCCAGGTTTATTACTCGCAACAATTCGACCATCTGGTCCCATTCGAGGGACTTCCGCGATGAGAGGTTCCGTCCATTCAGCCATCAAATCAACAGCCCGCAACCGATGACTCGGGGTCGTAGTAGCTAGCAACACGTTTTGCACCGTTGTCAAGGCACCACCCCGGGGATCATCGCAATTGATGACCATGTCCAGGGCAGCAGCAACATCGCGAATGGTACGAGACTTGGTAAGTCCACCAACTCGAGAGGGCTTGATGTTCACGCCGGTGATACCACCTGATGCGTGAGCTGCGAACAGATTTGCAACTGTGACAATGCTCTCATCTAGGATGATAGGCAATCCTGTTTTACGACCCAGCTCTGCTCAGTCAGACAGAGTGCGGCAAGGTTGTTCAAGTCCAACGGTGATGTCTTGTCCGATGGCCCGAGCGAAGGTCAAACCCTGGTCCATGGTCCAACCGCCATTTGCATCCACCCAAATGATGACATGGTCGGGAAGAGCAGCACGGATAGCTGTAACTCGTTTCGCATCAACGACAGGGTCGTCTCCGGCTTTCAGTACATTGTGACAGCGCCCTTTGCCAACTCATCTTGAACTTTTTTGACTGCAGCATCAGGGTCTCGGATGCCGATGACAGAAAAAGCCTTTGGGTTTCCGGTGAGACAACCACCAAGCAAAGTTGCAGTTGGCAGTCTCAACGACTTTCCAAGGATATCCCAGCAGGCCATGTCAATCACAGCTTTTGCCGCATAAGCTCCCAGCATGGCCTGATCCATGACATTACAAATAGCCTCGGGAGACCTTGGGTCTAGACCTAGAAGTTGAGCGCCGAGTTCCTGGATGGCTGCTAATTCGCCGGTATATAAGCTTGCGAGGTAGTCGCTGCCAAGCGGCGCAGTCTCAGCCCAACCCTCAAAACCATCATCGGAGCGGATCCGAACAACAATCGACTTTTGGCCTTTGGCTAAGCGGCCGTGAGACATGGAGTATGTGCCATAGCGATAATTGGCGTTGTAAGTAGATACAGTAATGTCTTTGATTTGCATCGCTACTGTAGGTAGTCAGCCCAAAGCCCACCATAGATATCTGTATTAGGATATTTTTCTCCATACCTGAATTGGAATAGGGCAAGTGAAGCTGGATTATTCGATGGGTAACCGACTTATTTTGCATGATAGCCTCTACTTCCCATGAACTTATTTATACAAGTATTTTGGTATTCACAACTCTTACAAGGTGCAGTGAGTGTTGCTTGGTGGGGACGGTGCATCGCGCCGTGCGTATGGTGTAGGCTTTCCCAGAAAGGTCAAGATACGCGAGTCCACACCAAGTTGTTGAACGTCTCCAGACTTCCAAAGTCAAGTAGGGCGAGTCCAGCGCTTGGCAACGTGCGGGGGCCGGGATGCCGCCGGTATACTGCAAGACAGACGGGGAATAATTGCAAATACATAGAAATGTGCATTGTTTTTGTGGCTAAATTGGTCCTGCGGGTGGCCTGGTAGATTCCGCATTGACCACATAGTTTTAGCATCTTCATCGGGACTACAAGCACCAGCCGAGAGTAACAGAATTGTCCAGACCCTTGATCCTATAAGACATCAGTCATGTCAAGGTTCATCCAATCATTCATTGCCCTTCCAAAATCTTCAGCTTGCAAAAGGAAGTTATCTTGGTCCATCTGACCAAAGTCCGGTAAGCCATCATAGATTCCACGTCCGAAAGTCCTATCATCCTGCCATCTCTCTGAGCCTGCGATTGTTGTAGCCGGTGTACCTAGTATCTCGTAAGGATTTCTGTCCTGCGGTGCATATGCCGAGAATTGCTTCAACGCTCCTTTGTGGCCGGAAATACCTGCCGAGCCGACAATTGAGATGTTTCCCTCAATCGTTTCCTCAGCAGATCCAGGGCTAGGTGTGATGATATCGTCATACATAGACGTATCTGCAGAACCCTCGTCGAGGACGGATCGTTCGTACACGAGAAGGTCCCAGAGTAGTTGGGCATCTATGGACCAGGATGGTTGAGTGTCGGGAATTCTGTCGGCTCTTGGGAGTACGGTAGTGATGCTTTCCTGCAACCTGCGGAGTTTATGGGTCTGATGCCTATTAACATCTAGAAGCTCCATTGTAACCTCAAGACTTACCATGGTGAAGACTACAGGTAAAAAAGACCCCATATTATCCAGGAATCGCATGCATTTGTCATAACAATGCTGTGCTTTGGTTCGAAGTATTTCATCCGCAACAAAGCTATGTTGTAAATGAATGGTCGCAACGATCACCACAGCATGAGCAATCGTAGGATCAGTTATTTGAAATTGTTGTTTCTCGACCAGGTCCAGATAACAGATGATCCAAGCGGTATGTTTCGAGATAAGATCGAATGACTGGTACATGAATGTCTGTGGAATCATGTGCCGGAAACTCTTTAGGCGTAAAGATAACAGAAATGGGTGGTTTATCAATGTCGGTATAGCTGCGTGCATGAACTGGATTAGAATCCATGCACCCCAGTAATCCCGACGCTGCATCAATTCATCAGGAGAAACCTCGCCGAAATGGTTAGTAGCAAACCGATATTTAAGAGGAAATAAGCAGTCAAGTTCCAGATTTCTCACACTGACAAGCGCATAATCAGAATGAGTACTCCAGGGCGGTGGACTATCTGGTCCAACCCTAGTCGAAGCATACGCTCTCGCCTGATACCAGACCTTGGCAGCTTGATCCATATAGGTAAGGATGCCATTATCATTTGATCCTACTGCATCACTAGGTTCTCGTACTAACGGAAATCTTTCCGCCCGGTGGTTGAGTAATTCTAGAAAGCTTTTGGTGTTGTGGAATGAGCTCTGTGGATGAGTGGGCTTTGCGACATCGGGAATGGGACCTTGTAAGCTCTGCAAGATAGAAATGCTTTTCATGCATAGGGAGAACTCTAGTGGATCACCCAGAAAAGAGCCAGAAGGGATGCCATTGGCAAAGTAGAGTGCTGTATCGAGGTCAAGACCAGCTTGCATCACCTGGCCATCTGAAACTCAGTCAGTCTTGTGTCTATATCAACGGGCAGAATTAACTTACCTGAAAAACTTGTCATACTGAGAAGGCAAAGAGCTTGCAGTGTGGATAACCTGATCTTGCCGTTATCGATACGATCCCTCACTAACCTTCTGCACGACTGAGATAGCACACGCAAGGCGGCTCGTCCCTCAGGCGTGACTTGTTCCGGAGGGAATTGACAGTTCAGCAGCTTCAAGGATAGAAGGAGCTCCTCGTCACGGCCTCTGAGGGTACTAAGAAAGCCTTCTTGCCTGAAGAGATCGACGGGCTGATTGTGACACCAGGTCTGGTAGAGGCGGCCTGCTTGAAGTAGAGTCTCGTCTTCCACGCTGGGTCTTAATTATCAATAAACTTACCAGCCATCTATACATTTTCTATTCGGAGAGACTTACGTGTTGTTGTTAAGTGCCGGTGCTTGCAAAATTGTGTGTTCAGGATCTCGCGCTGCCCATGTGGTGATCTGTCCAGGTGAGGTAACATTATGGTTCTGTGGGCTACCACTGAGATCATTTATTGCAATTCCTAATACAATAGTTTACATACTTACCTCAGTACTTGTAGTATCCGATCCATCTTAGCTTCCAGGGATTGCATTCGGTCATGCTGTATTTTTGTTAGCGTCGAGCACCACACTATTCGAAGAATCAAAAGTGGTCGAGGGTTCATGGATCGCTTTTTACTAATGAACTTTAAAAAAAAACTAAAAAAACTAAAAAAAACTCACGAGTCCTGTAATTTGACTTTGTAGCTCCTGTGGAGTAGCTTGCTCGATCGGTTTATATTCGCACACTTGTCCCAGACGTTGGCAAAATGAGCATGTTGGATGTTCTCCAGGACATTTGACTTTCTTTCGTCTGTGCGGTCGTTAGCCCATAAGCATTTCTATTTTAGCAATCACCACCTACCGACACGGAGCACAAGCTCGATGGGCCCGCCTTTGTCCCGCGTCTTCCATTTTGAGTGAGTCTTGAATGATGCGTGAACCATGGATATTTGGTGCCGTTGGCAAAGCGGAGTAATCATGAATGAGGGGGATCACGTGCTGCTAGTTAGCTACGGGATCCAAACCCGATAAAATAGAAGATGTTCGTACAAATTACCGCATATACATCCAATATCTTATTCCTGAGCGGCGTTTTCACAGTGATGTATAGCATGGCAGATTATTTGCTAGACCACTTGCATTGAACACGGAACACATAGGTCTTCACTAATAGTCCAAGTAATAGCTCGGATCGGCATGCTTCTTGAGTTATGATTTGACTACTACCAGATCTCCTTTAATCCTTTCCAGTATGTCGCTTCCCTTCAGTTATGAGGCCTTAGTTGACCCCATTCTGTTCTTGAAGATTCTCCCCTGCCCACTCATCAAGGTTTCCGTAAACGTGCAACCACAAAGAAGTATGATCAAGATCCTGTATCGGAAAAGTCAGATTTCGGCACCACACATTGATCGGAAGTGCACTTACATGAGTTCGAGGATCGGCATCAACTTCCCGGAAGGCCTTGATAGCAGCCTCACCCGCAGTAGGATCAATACCCACCCTCTTAGCAGAATCAATACCAATAGTGAGATCCTTGACACTCAGAGCCGGTGCAAAAGCTCTCTTGTAATTGTTACTCGAAGGGGCCTCGGGAACTAGTCCAGGGACCGGCTGCTCAAGTCCCATGACCCACGAATTAGCAGTGCCTTCCCTGATACACTTGAACAAGGCATGCTTATCGATGCCGTATTTGAGACCGATTGCCATACCCTCTGTTGCAACCAGGTTATTGGCTAGAGTGATGTAGTTGTGGGCGATTTTGGCAACTTGGCCCATTCCAAGACCGCCGCAGAAGGTGATGGTACTGGGCACGCCGACAAGGGAAAGGGTATTGTAGATATGCTTGCCGACCTTGTCATCCTCTGTTGGCTGAGGGTGGCCAACCATGAAAGACAAGGTTCCTGCGTTGGCACCCCACATGCCGCCTGACACGGTGGCATCGACAAAACTGCCGAGTCCAGCGTCGATGATGGTCTTGCCGAGCTCTTGAGTCGACTCAATCTCAATTGTGCTGCATTCAATAATGAGTCGTTCGGAGTTCTTCTCAGCAGCAATGACGCCATTCACAGGGTCTAGATAGACCTTGCGAACATGCGGACCGGCAGGTAAACTGGAAAGGACAACTCCTGAGCCGACTTTGGTGGCGAGGTCTTTTGCTGAGTGGGCGACTTCGATAGGTCCATAACTACCATATTCACTAATAAGTCGCCGAATGATGTTCTGGTCAAGGTCTAGAACGTAGAGCGTTGAAGAGGCAAGGATCTTCTTGCGTAGGTTACTGGCCATGCCATAGCCGATTATGCCGAGGCCTTGTTACGAGTTAGATAGATCTCAAAGCACTCTTATAGCAGAGTTGTTGGCGCAAATCATACCGATGACACCAAAGTCAGCAGACATGATTCTGGTGTGAATAAAGTATTTTGGATAGGTACTTGAAGAAGGAGATGAAGAAGTACTGTACTGCACAAGTGAATGATTGATCCGTCACGAACCAGATGCCAACCTTTATTCATCACCTTCATCCTGATCACATCCTTCCCTATGTCATCCACATTCTGCCAGACAGTGACAACCCGCTGGTTCCCGCTCACGTGAAATTGACATTCACCTCAGTTCCCTCAACTCCCTCTTCGGTACTGTAGCATTCAACGTGATGCATCTCGACTCCTCCCACACTTTGTTGTGGAGACGGTCCGTCCTCAGAATGAGGGGAAGGCCTGAGTTGTGGTTGTGGGGGCGGGCCGTGTCACCGTGCTCGTCAATTGGTTCGAGTCAAACCATGGCGATACATCCGCTTGCCCGACTCGTGGTATACTTGATCAATATTAGATAAAGTGCTGCTTTTAGGACAGTTCTCTACTCAATTGATCCTTAATTTGAAATTTGAAAGAACTTGTCTTTAACTTGTCGAGTCAGATACCCTCTTCTCGGTTGAGATACGGTTCTACATACCTTTAAAGCCTAAGCCGTGGCCTACAATTATTCATTTAGACCATTTCTTTTTCGTAGAAGGTCCAAAATGTCATACCAAAAAGAGATCCATACTTTCTACGCGGGCCAAACACAGGCAGATACGTCTTTTGCATCATCTACATTCATCACAGTCGATCCAAGCACCGCAAAACCCTTATCTACCATCCATACCACTACCCCCGAGCAGCTCAACGCAGCCGTTGCCTCAGCCCAAGACGCCTTCAAACCATGGTCTCAAACAGCCCCCAAGGACCGAGCTACTATTCTATTACGTGCTGCCGCAAAGCTGAG
Organism: Fusarium torreyae; assembly: GCA_027945595.1. Lineage (NCBI taxonomy): Eukaryota > Fungi > Ascomycota > Sordariomycetes > Hypocreales > Nectriaceae > Fusarium > Fusarium torreyae. The sequence goes on from JAOQAZ010000036.1 coordinate 69,386, forward strand.
GAGCAGAAATGATGAGCTAGCCCTTATAGAGACTCTAGATACGGGCAACGCCTTGTCTGAGACATCTACCGTTGATGCTGTGACTGGCGTTGATGTGTTAGAGTACTATGCCCATCTCGTGGCTGACGGTCCCCCCGGTCAATTTACAAAACTGTGTTCTGATGCATACTTCTCAACTACACACGAACCGTTCGGGGTCTGCGCTGGGATAGGCGCCTGGAACTATCCTCTCCAAGTCGCACTCTGGAAATCAGCACCCTGTTTAGCGGCAGGTAACTGCATGGTTTACAAACCGAGTGAATGCACCCCTCTTCATGCAGGAACCTTTGCAAAAATTTACATCGAAGCTGGTCTACCACCTGGAGTCTTTAATGTTGTATACGGCGACGGGCCAAGTGTCGGCGCACCGTTGGTTACATACTCTGGTATCCCGAAAGTCAGCTTCACTGGTCAAGTTTCTACTGGGTCCAAAGTTGCCAGCGAGGCCGCTAAGAGTATGAAGGGTATCACGATGGAGCTCGGTGGGAAAAGTCCACTGCTGGTGCTGCCAGATGCAGACGTTGAAGAAGCTGCTGATGTCGCTATGGTCGCCAACTTCTTTTCATCGGGTCAGGTTTGCACAAATGGCACTCGTGTTTTCGTTCCTGATAACCTTCTTGAAGAAATCCAACAATCCTTGATAGAACGTTGCCGAAATGGCATTTGGATGGGCTTCCCGAAAGACCCACAAACAAACTTCGGGCCTGTCGCAAGCGCTATGCAACGAGACAAGATCAACATGTACATCAAACATGGTCGGGAGGAAGACAAAGCAAGGGTTTTTTACGATGGTAGTACTGAAAGCCAGAAACAACTCCCTACTGAAGAAGGGTTCTGGGTGCCTCCCGTCATCTTCACGAACGGTACCGATGATATGCGCATCGCGCAAGAGGAGATCTTTGGTCCAGTTATGTGCATTCTTCCATACAATACTAGTTCGCAAGACGACGACTGGCTACCAGATTTGTTACGACGAGCAAATAACAACCCGACGGGTCTTGCTGCAGGCGTGGTGTGAGTCCAGCAGAGATACCTGTTGGGGGCTGGAAGATGAGTGGCGTAGGATTGGAGAATGGTATCCAAGGGATTGAGGCTTATCTCCAAACAAGGAGCACCTTAGTGCAGTATACGAAGGGGGCGTGTAAGGGTGTGTTTCCAGCCTCGTACTGGAACACAAGGCGTGTTGTGGCAGAGCTAGAAACGATATCCTTGAATAGTACACTATCCAACTGATAACGAAAAATTAAGGAGTATGATATCTTCGCATCCTGATCATTCCATATCTCCTGGTTTCTATGGAGGCATGAGCCCTTGAAATCACGGCGTTGGATCGCGGGTGTTTGTTACAAAATGTCGATATATATATGACACAGTCCGACTTTAAACTGTACCCTACATGCGAAACTACATACCCTGAAGCCACGACGTTAAAACAGCACCGCACCACCTTACTTTGGTAGTCAAAGCCGCAGGGTCTAGTTTTCCCCAACACAGTGTACACCTCCTTCCAGTAACTATACCAGGGACCAAAGGTACTCCGCCATAGGATCCTTCCACAGCGCAAGACATTCAGTCTCATTCATAGGCGGAACAAAGGGGGGCTGCGAAAGCATCTGCTGCACCTCATAGCCCTTTAAACCGAAAGCGCACAAAGGGCCATTCACCACCGGCAGAAAGCTCACGACAACCAGTGGAGCTAGCATCATCAACCACATACAGAAAAAGGCTATCGCTACGCCGGCCACAATGAGCATAAACGGTAGGAGTACTAAAGCACTGCAGCTGGCCGCCTTGTCGATGAGAAGATAAATCTTGGACATTGTGAAGGCGACGACGAGGAATATCCCCACGTAAACATAGAACCTCGTAACGGATATGTCCAAAGAGAACTTTTCCATGACCATCTGGTGCATGGCCGCGTAAACCCCTCCGTACACACGGGGAATTAAAACTTGGCCTCTGTATGTAGCGGAGCACACGCAAAGGAACCATGCCAACATGGAAGAATGGTGTCCATGATCGGAGGTATAGAACTGATACCAACGAGGGCAACGTCGTGTGTCGCCTCGGAAGAATAAGATGATTGGCTCTTCTGGTGCCTCTTCAGTAGAACGGTACTCGGTCTCTGGTGCATAACCAAAACCAGGTAGTCGGAGTAGGAACGCGAGGGAGAGAACGGAAACAAATGCGCCCCCGACTGCTAGCTCGAAGGTTCGGTAATCGACGATAGTGAGTGAATCCCAGCCATGTAGTTCATATCGTCGTTTGTAGAGAAAAATGGTAGACACGCATTGGAAGAGGGTTCCGAAAGTAGTTGCTGAGCTTCCTAGTCGTACCCATGCTTTTCCAAGCTTGGAACGAGTGGTATTTTCTTGAGATTCCAGTGATTCGGTAGGTGACCGCTTAACTCCTGTGTTTGAGTCCGGTTTCCTGCCGAATAAGATGCTCCATTGGCGCGCATATGCATCAACATGCTCGCGGAATGATCGTGATATAAAGACAATATTGTAAATGGAGGCAACGTTTATGACAACAAGGCCAAGAATTGTCTGGAACACCACAATAAATGGCGATAAAAGAAACAATACTGGCTCAATAGAGGTAAGTTTCTCATTGCGCAGGGATAAAAAGTTGCAAAAGGCGACAGCGGCAGTGAGATGAGCGACAACGATCTTCACAATGAGCTCTTTCTCTGCCCGACTCTCGTCAGACGGACATGCCAATGTAGGCTCCGAAGTGTTCATTGTAGGTCAAGATAAGATGGTGGCGTTTCAAAAATCATGATCTATTGGAAAGAGAGACACTAGTGGATTTAATGAGGCTTTTAACGCCCAATCTGCCAAGACATTACACTGCGGCTGAGGCCGCCTGAAGATCACCCCAGGCTGACTGACAGGCTGACACCTGAGACTTTTCAACCAATAGAAGCTTGTGTCGTCAAGGATCAACATTGGTGAGGGGCACGGGTCGCGGGTGACTTCCGCGTTTTTCTTCTGTTCGACCTTCCGCTCTCAGTCATTTTTCCATTTCCTTGACGTCAGAAACCTGCCAAGTTGCTTAGAACATGGCCGTGTCACGTGCCTCTCAGGCCAGCCCAGCTCTGTGGAAATTGGGAATAAGGACCTGTCTTGCAATTTACGGGTTGGTCAAAATTTAGGATGTTATGTGGATTGATTAGAGAGAATTCCAGTTACTGTCGACCACACTCTGGCTTTTAAAGCTCAAGTTTACGAATTTTTCCCTGCTTTAAACACCACCGACAGTCGGCGTAACACATCACGATCCGAGATTTGTGAAGCGCCATACCTGGAATTGCTAGACTTCTGTTGTCCACATAGAATCCGCAGTGGTCCGCATAATCAATTACAATTAAGCAATATTGTCTAGTCTTTCGAAGGGCGCATCGATTGTGTCATATTTTTTTTCATGACTTGGTTTGATTTGTAAGTAACCCCGCCTATATATATATAGTTATCTTATTTAATATCTCAAAGAGATAAATTAAGGCCACACATCTAAAAAAACATAGTTATTTATTTCTATAATAAGTATTATGCCTAATAACTTTTATATAGTTTTCTCTCTTTTAACCTTAAAGTATAATAATACCGTATTTCTAGGTAGTTACTAACCTTATTATATAAGTAATAAGCTTTTCTCTTAGCTATAAAAAGCCCTCTCTTTCTTTAATGCTAGCTATCCGAATTTCTTATCTTTTTTACCCTGCCTTTTAGTAATATAATACCTATAACCACAATAATATCTACTATCCCAAGCCGAAAAATCGCCCTCGGGCTAAGAATAAATATCGCGATCCGATATAAAAATAATACTACCTGGCCTTATAACTACGAGCAGCTTAACGAGAGACGCTGCCAGGAGCTATTAGCTATAATTAACTACTAGTTCCTTAATAATATCCTTGCTAACCAGACCGCTAGCAACCTAGGGCCAGGCAAAAAGGGTTATCTCTAAAGGATTAAATTAGTAATACTTAGCTATAATATCCTACTTAAGATGCCTAACCAGCCTAACTAACCTAACTAGCCTAAAAAGAAGACCTTCCTTAAGAAATAGATATGGCTATTATAGAAGCTAGCTACTAGAATTAATATAGGTAGAGCCTCTAGGACTAGAAGGTTCTTAAGGAAATTAAGTAATGAGAGCAGCGAGATGTGGTTGAATAAGTTGCTATATGCCTATAGGCATATGGAAGCAAATAAGTAACCCGGAAGAAAAGAGTGACTGATTTGGCTTTGAAGAAAAAGCTTAAATAGACTTTAATGCAAAGCTTATACCACATATAACAACGTGGCCTTCCGTGAAAAACACAGCTTAGAATAACACATTGGTAATCACACTAAGTCCCCTCGAAGAGGGGTAACCCCGCCTACTTACTCTGGTATATTTAGAGCTTTATCTACCTTCTACATCCATTTTTCTCAAGGATTCAATGGCACTTATACTTACCGATTAGTTACAACGATATTAAGTCGGCAAAGACGTCATCAAAATGAGCGGCAATACCCGAACGACTATAGATCCCCAAATTTTGGCTGAGGTACCGAATAATCCAGTCTGTCACTCCGCCTTGGACCTTGCTCTAGATGCACTGCCTCTCCCAATTTTGAACCACTCTCTTCGCGTTTTCCTGCTGGCTCGATATATCGCTGAGAAAGAACAATCTCATTTTTCTTCCGAGCCCCACGTCACGCTCCTCTTTGTCGCAGCCATTCACCACGATATTGGCACGAGCGATCTATACAACGGCACCCAACGTTTCGAAGTATGCGGCGCCGATTGTGCGAAATCTCATCTTCTCGAACACAACTACTCGGAAGCCGATTCACATCAAGTTTGGACAGCCATCGCTTTGCACACGTCGAAAGGCATAGCGGAGCGTATTGACCCTTTGTCTCGGCTGATCCGGCTCGCTGTGACCTCTGACTTCGGATCAGAAGAACTCAGAGAAAGGCTCAAAGTTAGCGAGTATTGCGAAGAGATTGAGAAGATCTTGCCGAGGTTGGACCCTGAGAAAAGTCTGGGTGATGCCGTGGTCAAACAGGCGAAGAAGATTCCCCATGTGGATAGCCTTATTTGGCCGAATGATGATGAAAAGTTTCCTGCGGCAAGCTGGCCCGGTATTTTATTGCGGGCGCATGCCGAAAATCCAGATCACGTTGGAGTCAACCCAGCTTTCTGAGGAAAGCTAGAAGGCAAACAGATTTCGGACTGGCAAATGGCTCGTGATTATCAAGTCGTTACTATTTCCGAACCCATTCCCTGCAGTCAGCCTTAGGGATGCAACTGGCCTTTTCAAATATGAACAAACGATTCAAAGAAGTGACGAGGGTTTTTGAGCAATATGCTGACGGTATCACTACATCACGTGGCTATTATACCAGGCTAGCGTTGTGAGATTCAGGAACAAGTGCTTATCTGCGGACCTACGGTATTCCTTTGACGGACGTATGCCTCCAACGCGGTCGAGGGGCCAGATTCATGAGAGGAGAGGGTTTGCGATATTTATTCCAAGCTGAATATCCGTTGGTGAGCATAGGCAAAGCAGTAATGGAGAAAGTAACTTAGGTGACATATATACAGTGCTAAGTGGGTTAATTAACTCGTTATCCTAGTTGCACAAATACGAATACGAATACATGCTGACTGATCCTGCGGCTGAATTAGCCCATCGATTCAAGATTAACATCTGATGATGCTGACAACTTTTGTTGAGAAAAGTCCTTCACTTCCAAACATCACGAAATCCACAGCCTCTACTCTGTACCATTGAGGATATTCTCAATGGATTACATATATGGCAGCCTACGGGCTTTACCGTTATCCATATCAATTCCCTTGACCATTGCCATTATCGTTGTCATCTCAATTATCTACAACGTGATTGGACAGCTCTGGTTCCCCAATCCTCACCGCCCCCCTGTGGTCTTCCATATTTTCCCACTCATCGGCAGCACCGTTCAATATGGAATCGATCCGTACAAATTCTTCTTCGACTGCCAGGCCAAATATGGAGATTGCTTCACTTTTGTCATGCTGGGGAAGTCGACTACGGTCTTTCTCGGCCAGAAGGGCAATGACTTCATCCTAAATGGCAAGCATGCTGATCTTAACGCCGAAGAGGTGTATGGCAAGCTCACGACACCTATTTTTGGTGAGGAAGTCGTTTATGATTGTTCAAATCAGAGATTCATGGATCAAAAAAGGGTACGTGATCGGCGCCCGTGCAACTATACCATCAATGCTAATTTGTATCCACTTCAGCTTCTGAAACTTGGTCTGACTCCGGATTCTCTACGATCCTACATCCCCAAATTTGTTAAAGAAGTCGAAGACTTTGTCAACACCTCGCCTTACTTCAAAGGAGAAACGGGAGTGGTCAACATCACCGAAGTCTTGGCCGAGATTACCATCTACACCGCCGCCGCATCACTACTCGGAAATGAGGTCCGTTCCATGTTTGACGGCTCGTTCGCTACTGTTTACCGTCACTTAGACGATGGCTTCCAACCCATCAATTTCGTCATTCCCGGTCTGCCCTTACCTGTTAATTTCCGCCGCGATCGCGCTCGCAAAGCCATGGAGGAGCTATTTAGCGATATCGTTCGTCAGCGCCGCGAGACTGGGAACCAAAGTGATGAAACGGATATGATTTGGACTCTGATGGATGCCAAGTACAAGGATGGCGAAGCTCTTCCGGACCTGCATACTGCACGGTTGCTGATCGCCATGCTTATGGGTGGTCAGCACAATACTGCTGCAAGTGGTGCTTGGCTTATGCTTGAGCTTGCGCATAAGCCTCACCTGGTTGAAGAGATGTACAAAGAACAACTCGAGGTTCTTGGCTCACCACCTGCTCCATTGACTTGGGAAAATTTGCAGAAGCTGGAACTCAGCGCAAAGGTAATCAAGGAAACTCTTCGCCTGCACAGTCCCATTCATTCCATTTTGCGACAGGTCAGATCACCTATGCGTGTACCTGGTACCGAATGGGTGGTACCCCCGTCTCACACCCTTCTCGCATCTCCCGGCACGCTCGCTCGATCTGAAGAATTCTTCCCTCGACCTTTGGAATGGGATCCGCATCGCTGGGATAAGGTCGATACCACTGAGAAGCCAGCAGGTGACTCAGAAACCGTTGACTACGGATTCGGAGTGATGAGCAAAGCTGTGACCAGTCCGTATCTACCTTTCGGAGCAGGAAGGCATCGATGTGTTGGCGAAAACTATGCTTATGCTCAGCTCGGTGCTATCGTCGCTACTTTTGTAAGACTGCTGCACATCGAACAAGTGGACCCTAAGGCGCCTCTCCCTGAAACAGACTATTCTGTGAGTACTCATGAATGACATGATAGATGTAATGTGCTAATACCACCTAGTCAATGTTTTCCCGTCCAATGAACCCAGCGACCATCCGATGGCGTCGTCGCAACACGGAATAAATGGACTTGGACTTGAGTGTCTGGCACTAGTCGGTTGGCGATTCAAAATTCTATAGAGAGGGCGCGGAGTTACTGATTGGTAGAGAGAACGAGCTAGAATTGGCGATAGTCAAGCTTAGACATAGAGACAGATATTTGCTTAGGGTCGCCAACTTTGAAACAATTCTTAGAATCAATACAGGACGAAGGTTTTACGATTTATTAGATGTTCATTCACTGAATTAGGCCGTTTGTGATTGAGTGTATCGTAACATGTTCGGTGCAAGCTATTTGTTTGACACGACGGCTTGGATGAGGTAGTATCCCGACCCACAACGGCAGGTTCTGGACAGTCTCGAGCAACGGCTTAAGACCCGGGCCTAGAATAACACGGAACTGCACCAATTTGAGTAACACAGAGATCATACAAGCAAAAAGAACAGCTAAGCGCAAAACAAAACATACAATAGCGGGGATTCGCTGGTCGTCACCGACCCAACTACTAATCCGCCCCTCACTGGCTTGTCTATGGGAGAGCGGACGGGATCCCGAATTTTCCAGTGGGTATGATCGTATGTGCCTGTATCGAGACCTCAGCCGTGTCATATTGGACCAGCCCACGCAGACTCCAGTAAGGGTCGTGCTAAGCGCGGGGACCATAGCCTTTGTGGTTGAAAGAGGGCCATGAAGTAATTTATCAGACCGTATTGGCCTCTTTGGAGATGTGTCTCGATGTTTGTCTTGTATATCTTGGGGTTTCCATAAAGTTTCATTCGAAACATTATAAGATCACTGGAACCAACTCACAGTCAACTTCAAGATAGTCCTGTATTGATCAACTCCACGCATCACTCTGATAGTTCCAGAAAGGCATTGCCGCGAATTGACTTGAGAGCCAGATATCCCGTCGTTAAGCAGGAATTATCGAGTGCAATCTATTGCATAGGGGCTCCAGGTAAGTCCAAATCGTTGCTTACCTGGAATAATTAATGGGAGATGGATGTAGCAAAGCTCGCAAGCGGGTTTTGTATTGGGTACAAAGGGATTCAGAAAGACCATCAATGCTTTTGTTATTTTCTACCGGTTTCAAGGCATCATGTTCAAGACTAAGTTGATATCTTCTTTGACAAACAAGGATATTTACCCAGACTATCTCGAGCCGGATGAGGATGAGAATCAGATCAAGCTCGAATATATCCACCAGATTCTTGCCACAAAACTCCAGTTTCCTCTTCAACGCCCGGCTGATCTACCCGACCAATGGGATCGGGTCAAGCAGCAGGCCGGTCTAGACGGTGATGTGGTAGCTATCGACACAGAAGAGCGGATGCATGAGCGTGAGGCCTAGAGGTCGGGCATCCTCAGCGGCCTCAGTCGTTTTGAATGTCCTACCGGAGATTAAAATCTCTCAATCATCTCGATATTATCATGGAACACATTGACAGTCTCGAGGGTGGCGGCTGGTATCATATCCGAGATATGGGCACATTTATCTTCTGGGATGGCTGGGGTCAAATCGGGGCTTGACGTAGGAATTCCGATGAAAGGATCGAGACACCCCAAAAAATCAGAAGTGGCTTTGCGTTGAAGATTAAGAAATAGCAGGAGGATGGATACTCGGTTCTGGGCCTGGTCTTGTGCATTTTACAGTCGTCTCAAAGCGGACGAGGGCCAAGGTTGGTCATGACGGTATCGGGCTATGATGTATGCTGGGCATTTCGAGGTATTTAAAAGTATAGTGGACGTCCTGGATTGGTACAAATTGCAAGGCGTGTCCGACAGGTACTGAATCGATTGTGCTGTAGAAACTTTTTTTGATTGATCACTAAGATATAGTTGTAGAACAATAGCCCTGATTACTTCATACGGCGTTTAACAATTCTAACTAGACCAGCATGATACAAAAAGATCACCACCACACTCTAATCTCAATCAAGACCACAAACTTCACTATTTATACCCATATCTCCAGTAACTAATAGGGTCTTGCTATTAGCTGAGAAATGCAAAAAGACAATGATCATGCTGGGGATCGAACCCAGAATCTTCTGATTCGTAGTCAGACGCCTTGCCATTGGGCCACACGACCGTATCCAATTGTTGAAGAGCGGCTTTGGATACGACCACTGTGTAGGGAAAGGGAGAATTCACCAGGTTTGATGATTTGTCCTTCTAGATTTTGCACGCCAAGACCTAGTCTCAGGAAGTTTGGAAAACTTTGGTCAAGTAGCAAATCCTATCCTAAGACCCATGCAAGTTTCCCCCAAGGTGTGAGTATGTATTCTCTTCACCATAGTGCCAGAAAATAGGCAGTTTCCTGGATGCTGGGTCCTCGAAAAATCGTGGCATATAGGCTGTCCAATCTTTGAGAGTTTGGTGATATTCCTCTTCTTCTGAATCGTCAAATGGACTCTCCACAGTTCTTCCGGCGTAGAAGTCTTGCCATTTTTGTGATCTCCTTTGGCGTCTTTGGTGGTATCGATTCGTCACTGACTCGCGGTCCTGCCTTCGATAAAGCTCGTCGAGGTCATCCATGGTCGGGAAATGTACTGCGAGATCAGGATATAATCTGTCGTTGTCAAAGAGCCCCGAAGCCCGTTGTCGATATACTCGTAGTTGAAACTTATGGATTCGAAGCCATCGTGTCACCTCCTTCCCATATCTTTCTTGCCAATCCAAACTCCAGTATATGCTCTGACTTGTAATAGAAATATAGCGAGATGGATCGCGTAACCCTCGGCAAAAAATGGATGTATCAAAGGGAAGCGAATGCTGGCCGTGGCCAGAGCAAAACTTGTAGATCCAGGGACGATAACTTAGGGAATGTTGGATTGGAATAGAGCGTAACCAACTGCGAATATACCGGCAATCTTCCTGGTTGTTGTGTATAAACCTCAGTACACAAGTCAGAACATCTAACCCCTGACAGCATAGGAGGTCAACTAATGTCTCGTGACGTCTATACATGGTTGTCAGATAGGCATCTGCATCCATGAACATGTTGTCGGGAAATAATAGTCCGAACTGTGTATGGGATGCATTTTTGTCAACATCAATCCAGTTACCAACTGCTTCCACTGAAGGAGTGTCCGGTCGATCAGGTAACCACGAGCCCTGGCAATGGGCAAATATGGCACCATAAACTCCTCGATAATATTCATGGATACAAGAAAGAGTTTTCCGGACTGGACCTGGACCAATTGACATTATCATTTGCTGGTAGATAAGAGTTTTGTCCACCGAATACCAATTGAAAGTTCGGAACAGCCTGCACATAAGCTCATACCGAAGAAAGCCTTGAAGGAGGCGATATCTTTCGGAGCGTGTCAAGTCCGTGAATAGTATCGATCTTTTATCGATTAGTCGTCCTTTGAAGCGTCTCCCACTGCCCGATGCCATTTCTGGAAGGCCGAGGTAAGCACGTGGCGGAAACGGGTCGGTTGCTTTAGTGATGTAGTCTTCGATGAACATGATGACACGGGTGATTACGCGATAGAGCTTTGGGATATCTTCAGGCACCTCGAATGCGTCAACGGAGTTTTTGGATAACCATCAATTAGTGTTGAGATCGACCGAAGATCGAACAGTGTCATAAATGTATAGGATGCCGATGGCATCTTGCAAGGCGTCGCCATTGATATCATCAGCGAAGATGTTGGACAATATGCATCGCATTATGCTCGTTCGGTAGGTGGTATAATGCAACAGCATAGCTGGGGAAGCTCGTATCAGCTGCATAATACTCGCTTCGGATTCGACATTGATGATGATCTCCGTCTGCACCAGCTCCGGTAGCTGAGAGAAGCAGTCCATGTTTTCAAGATGGCGGTCAACTTTTGGTGTGAGGAAGAATTGAGACAATACGCCTTGGAGGATTCATGAGTGGGTGTTTGGGGGATTTGGCCTTTTAAAACATGAGCAGAAAGCTAAAGACTAGAAATGAGTCATGCCATAAGGGTCGGCCCAGTGTAAAGATTTAAGAGCAAGGTTTGTACATGTAGATGATGCTCTGTCGAATAAACTTTGGTTGCCTGGTCGTCCAGGAAGGTGGTGGCACTCTAAATCAGGGCGATGCAAGCATCTTGCCCATACTATTGGAGCTGCCGATAATGAGCAGTGGTTTGGAATGATCTTTAGAGAAATACAAGCTCCATACAAGCCTTCTGTTTCATCGTAAGAGTTAAGACAGTTTCTTTGTGCACGTAGTTTAATCTTCTAGTGTGTTGTATTCCGTCGTGACCACGTGGCAACTTATCATCATGCAAGACATATAAACTTTTCCTCTGATTCAAATTGAGATCTGGCCTGGTGGAAGCTCTATGTCCAGTCGCTCCACCGTGAACCTTCCCAGTACACATTACCGTCCTGCTCAAACTGAGGTCCCTCGGCATCGATGATGTGGCCCAATTCACAGCGAGAATACTCGACTCGGGCTTGCTGCTCGTAAAATTGGTTGAAGCGGGGAGATAAAGCATCACGCAGACTGAGGACATTGCCTTGGGGATGCAGAGCGGCCCATGGTTGCGAACAGGTAGTTCCCTTGCAGGATTTGAGTACAAAGAGAAGTGAGTCGAGTCTTGGGATGATATCCTCCAGGGGGTATCCCAAGACAGTTGTCTGGGAGGCAAGCTTCTTTTCGTCATCGTGAAGAAGGTTCCTCAATTGCCCCGGATCTGTCTATGAAGTCGGTTAGCATGCATCTTGGAAGTGCCTAAAGTCCGTCTGACTTACTGTCATGTCGTAGAGCTCTCGCTCATTTGTACACCAGACCGAGTAGTACAAGTTGTAGTCCTCGCCGATGACGCGCAGGGCCTTGTAGGTGTTGTTGAAAATTCTCTTGTCATCGCCACCGTTGAAACCCCACTTGCCCTCACTGATGGCCCACCCCCAGTACTCAACATTGACATGTTCGCGAGTAAGAGGGGCCTTTTCGAGTTCTTCAGCAGATATAGGAATCGGCGATCCGTCAAAATCGGCCCTCAAGGGGGCTCCGATGAGTGATAGGATGGTCGGCACGAGATCAACGTGTGCGGTGACTGCCTCCGACACAGCTCCCTTGGGGACTCCGGGCCCGCGGACAATAAGAGGAATGTTTATGTCCTCCTCATAACTGCACTCTTTACCAGGTTGAAGACGGTGTTGGCTAATGTGATAGCCGTTGTCGGTGGTGTAAAAGATGTAGGTGTTATCTAGAATCCCATGTTCCTCGAGCTTATCGACCAAGCCGTCAACGAGTTCGTCAACAGCCTGAAGGGCTTGTAGTCGACCTCGGTAATGACGATCATTAAACTCTACCATCTCATCTGTGAGCTTGGGCTGACGTCGGATCCAATCAGCTCCAGAGGGCTTATCAGGGTTGAAGTTCTCTCTTCTGGGGACCTTGGCATTGGGGAAGAGGTGCTCGTGTCTCTTGGCGGATTTGGGGAAGTTGACTCGGAAGAGATCGTCGGAAACGGGAACGTCATCGTCGGGTCCGTCTACGGGGTTCAGGACGGAGCTGTTGACGTTGCTGTGAGGTGCGATGGGTGCGATGCCGAGGAAGAAGGGCTCGCCAGCAGCTACGGCATCGTTAAGGAAGCCATAGGCTTTGCTTGCCACCAGATCAGTGGAATATTCTCCAGCGTGATTGATGGGCTTATCCTGGTTTCGCTGGAAGGTAGCGTTCCAGTAGTCGTAGGTGTTGGGGTCAAGAAGGAAGTCCTAGGCCGTGTTAGTTCAGCAAGCTTCGTCGAGTTGTCGATAACTCACTGAACTGTTCCAACCCTTCAAGTGAGGGCTATCATAGTTCCAGATAGTGTGCGCGTTGAACATTTTACCCGTGTAAAAGGTGTTATAGCCCGCGTCCTGAAGCCAGGTGGGGAGATAGTTCTCATTGTGGCCATTCTTGACAAAGATAGGGAAGCCGCCTTCAGATGTCAGTGGAATTATGATGCAGCGAAATCGCTTTGCAAGACTCACCATATGGAGGGTTCAGGTCAGTGACATTTGTGTTGTGTGCTACACCCTGTCAGCATCTGCAAGGTAAACCAGATTCCGTAAATTTACTCACCAAGCTTTCCAGTCCAGAGACTAGCACGCGAAGGACAGCATACGGCTGTTGTGCAAAAGTGGCGCTTATACGCAGTACCTTGGTCGATGAGGCGCTTCTGGATCAACGGAGTGAACTTCAATGAGTCCATATGAAGATCCTGATCGTCGGTGAGAACAAAGACAATATTTGGTCGGCTCTTGGATCCGGAGCCAGAAAGCGGCGCCTGAGTGTCTTGGCCATTGACCAAGCCGGCTGTCAAGACGGCGAGTGAAGCGATTGATTTGAGCAACATCCCGAAATTTACGCCAAACTTGTTGATGAGGAAATATGTTTCCGACAAGATTTTAAAAATATCGGTTTCTCGCCGTAAATCGGATGTCGTTCGGATGTCGCAGCTAAATTAGGTGAAGCGTCACCAGGGATCAGATTAGCATTGTTCCATAGTTGATGATGTGCTCGTTCTCCATAATCACGCCAATCGTGACGATTTGGGTCAACCCCACACTAATAGGCCAAGCAAAACCTTTAATTTTCGATGTCGTAATACTATAGCTCGATAACATCAATATTAAAGTAAGAATTCTAACTGCCAAGAGTGGGTCACATTAAGCATCTCCGAACGGCTGCTTGTATCGGTAGTAGATCCGGAGACAGATTTGGGAGCGGAATGGCATCTAGTGTGGTTTTCTGACATGATCTCTCCTTTCAAGGTTAATCGAGTCGTAGAAACTTCTCATGCCAAGAGGTCAAGGCCATGCGGCATATATTCGTGCCAAGCATAATTCCCTGTATCCAGATGGCAAAGGATCGGTAGCGTAGCCGGCCATCTTGGATATTAACAGTAGACCTGTCCGATCAATCCGGCCTGTACTGCACCGCTGATCTTTCCACCTGTTCAGCTAAGTGTACTGCTTAATCTAACTTCACGATGGATGTCATCGACGACAAACAACGAGACTTCTTGCAAAGCGACCTTATCGTCAAAGATGACTCTGAGACCGACGCCATTGAGTGGACTGAGGAGGAAGAGAACAAACTGGTCCGAAAGTATGTATGCCATAACATTCGACAAGAATGATACTGATCTTTGTCAAGAGTCGATTTTCTTCTCATGCCCCTTCTAATCTTAGGGTTCTTTGCGCTACAGCTCGACCGCGGTAACATGTAAGAATTCTTTTCGATACCATAGAAGCTCCAACTAACGTTCATAGTGGCAACGCTTTGACAGACAACTTCTTCCAGGATGTCGGTATTACGCAGAACCAATTCAATGTCGGTCAACAGCTGCTATCGCTAGGAATTATCCTACTCGAGGTACCACCAAACACCCCTTTCTACCGAGATTCGGCCTAACATCAACTAGATACCTAGTAACCTCGTTCTCTATCGGGTTGGTCCGACCCTCTGGATAGGTGGCCAAATCATCGCCTGGTACGAAAGAACACAATCTTCAGTCTGAGAACTGGTATTGACTATACACAGGGGACTCGTCGCCACATTTCAGGCATTCCAGAAAGGCCTTGGTCCATTCATGGCCACTAGACTCTTGCTTGGGTAGGATGACTCTCCATGTCATTCGTTTCGGTACTGATATCTTCCAGACTTTGCGAGGCTGGCTTCATACCAGCTGCACTCTTCACAATGACTCGGTGGTACAAACGAAACGAGATCAGCAGGCGATATTCCTGGTTCTTCATCGGCAACATGACTGCCGCCGCAATGACTGGAATTATTGCCTACGGCATGTACGTACTGCGGGGAATGTGCAAAGGTAACCACTAACAAACTCAATAGTCTGCATATGCGTGGAGTGGCAGGACTCGCTGGATGGCAATGGCTATTCATCGTAAGTCAACACATGCTTGTCTGGCTTGTGTCTTTCATACTTACAGCTTCGATGTAGATCGAAGGCATCTTTACAGTCCTCGTCGGAATCGCCTTCCTACTCACTTTCCCGGACGAAGTCATCAAGCCCGTCTCCATTCTCAAAGTTCGGTACTTTACCGAGCGAGAGAGCCAAATTCTCTACCAGCGCGTCTTGAGAGATGACCCTTCCAAAGCTCAGGTTGGACAGCACGTCACTATGAAAGAGATCAAGAGTGCCGTGAGTATCTCCGCTCCGAACATGTTTTAACTTCGACTTATACTGTTTAGTTGACCAACTGGAGACTACTTCCTCATATCGGCTTCACCATCTGCGGTCTTGCACCGGCATCCGCTTTCGGTTCTTACGCTCCTAGCTTGGTCGTGAGTTTTGGTTTCGAAAGACTTCAGTCGAATGCCTTGGTATCGATTGGATTCTGGTCTCTACTTGTTACCAACCTTATCTGGGGCTACGCTAGGTAAGCACTAATCCAAAGAATCTCAAAGCAACCTTTTACTCACTAGAGGTTTTAGTGACAAGATGGGAGTTCGTGGACCCATGGTTGTTCTTGGATTCATTCTCGGCTTAGGATTTAATGTAAGTTGCCCATCTAACACGTGATAAACTTGCTCTAACAGATAAATCCAGATCGGTAATCGCATTCTCGTGGAGTCGACAAACTCTAACCTCAAGTTCGCGATGTTGACACTCTCACTCGCCTTCGCATGGCCATGGCGTAAGTCTAGAATACCCCTTCATAGCCTCCAACTAACCCTTGTAGACGCCGTCAACGGCTCCTGGCTTTCGCTCAACGCCAAATCCCCTGGCGAGCGATCAATTACCCTCGCCATTCACATCATGGCTGCCAACTGCTCTGGAATCGTCGGAAAGCAACTGTTCCGCTCGGAAGATGCGCCTCACTATCCTCAAGGCTTCACCATCATCGTCGGTCTCACTGCTGCTGGTTTGGTCCTTTCGTCGATTGCAAACCTGCAATATTATTTTAGCAACGGGAAGAAGCTTACTCGAACTGGTTTGAAGTATACCTATTGATTTGTTATAAGAGGCAATGTGGCATCCAAGTCAGAGCACTACGTCGGGAAGAAGATAAAATAGTACTTAACTTGGTGGGGTTTCAATTCTATATTCACTCGCTGTGGGCTATTCTGCCCAGAGACATCCTTAGTCATTGTATTCATTTGAGTCCCAACAGCTCCAAACTCTTCTCCCAAAGCTGAGCCGGTCCACTCTCATCATAAGCCCAATCTGCAACACCAGTAATTCCTCTTGGAGGGCCTTTAGCAACCTGAGTATCCTCCAAATAAAAACCACCTTTGCCCTCAAGCTCAGGAGACACGGCCTCCAAAACGGTCGTCGCAGCACCCTGTTCAACACTCTTCCATGCCTTGAGTCCTTCTTTATCACTCGCCCATCTCTCGCTAAGCTCAGGTGGTACATGGCGTTGAAGCTCTGTTGCAATACTGCCAGGGTGAACGGCCCATGCGTGGACGCCACTCTCGCCAAATCGCTTTTCGATTTCACGAGCTGTCCATAGGTTTGCCGTCTTGGCCTGGCCGTATGCTTTCCAGGGCTCGTATTCCCCTTTGAGGGTTAGGTTGTCCAAATGTACAGAGCCTGCTTGGTGGGCACAAGACGAGAGCACTATAACTCTGGAATTGAAAGCAGGTGTCGTGGAAGCGCTGAGCAGGTCTTTGAGGAGATAGAAGAGGAGGAAGTGGCCCAGGTGATTGGTACCAAATTGTGTTTCAAATCCGTCCTTGGTACGACCTTCAGGGCATGCCATCACACCGGCATTCTCGATAAGAATATTGAGCTGTGTGCTTTTAGACTTGAAGTCCTCAGCGCAAGCACGAACCGACTCGACAGAGCCCAAGTCAAGATGTAGGAAGTGAACTCGAGACGTATCCGTCAGGTCGTTCAGTGCTGTCTTGGCCTTTTCGACATCTCGAGCCGTCAGATACAGTGTGGCGCCTGTGCGATAGATAGCTCGCGCGGTTTCAACACCGATACCAGATGAGCAGCCGGTAATAAGAACTGTCTTGCCGGACAGCTTTCCGTCAAGGTCATAGTCGTCGATAATTTGAGAGGCAGTAGGGCGTGCATCGCCCGGCCCATTGAGGTTCTCGTGAACTGAAGCGTACTGTGTTGTCATGTTGATGAGGATGACCATATGCTCGGCAGAATGAGAAATGTTGTTTTTCGGGCTCGGACCAAACATACTTGTCCCTGGTTTATATAGACGTTTTACTCCCTCTAAACGACCCGGCTATCACGGAATGTCGTACCTACCCCTCAAGGTATCAATTTCCAACGATCAAACCATGTTTAGCTAGTCAATGTTGGTTCCACAACCATAGATCAGCCGCTTGCATTAGCCACGGGGTCCATGAAGAACCAGCACCCCAACTGTCAAATAAGTCAATTCACCTCATTATTTGTAATAATTGTGGTAGTATTAAAATGCACAATCACAAGATCTTGACTATGAGACTGCTCGGGCTGTCTAGTATAACGTCAAATAATCCAATATTATGATAGAATTCAGCAAGGTCATGGTATAGCAAACCTATGCGTCTGGTGCGGGCTCTTGTGAACCCCCGAAGACTAGGTAGTAGGTAAATTTACAAAATTAGACTAATGCAATGTCCCTGTCAACCGCGGCATCACGTCACACTAGGCCCCGGATTTTATGTTATATCCTGTCATAAACTCCACAGTATATCTACAATTCCAAAAGCAATAAGAACATGACGCCTATATCTGATCATGCCAATACAATATCTTCTCTCCCCTACTCTGCCGCCATTTATTTGTTGCCTCCAACAACTCTGGACAACCTTGAAGTAACCATCCCCACTTGCGCAAGAACCAAACTGAAGCCTCCCAACAATCTGGAACTGTAGAATCTCCCCAGACGATTAAACTAGGCTTCTCAACGTTCTCATAGTTAATCTCTGAGATATCAGCACAAAGCTCATCATCGTCTACCAGATTGACAGCACATGCTTGGATGACATTATCTCGAAACCTAGGAAAAGGAAACACATCAAGCCATGGATGATGTATTATTTCTTTCTGTACGGGTGTCGGCTCCAAGGTTGGTGGGGGCGAGGATTCACCCCGCAAGGGTCCGTTCTGGTTAAATGGCGAGATAGCTTCGTACATGCATATAAGTCCGCGATTGAAACCCATCAAGGTGGCGTTTTTAGCGATGGCGATGTTCATATTCACGGTGATGAGGAAAGGTAGTTGCGAAATCCGAGGGGAGTTCATGGTATAGTCCATGTAAGCCTTGCAGGCCAGGATGTAAACTCTTTCACTGTACTCTGGGGTCTTGAAAACTTCGCATGTTTGTCGAAGTACTTCAAAGATAGTGTCTGGAGGCCCTCGTAGAGCTGTTGTTATTGAAGACAGTGATTCGACTGGTAGGCCTGATTGGTCAACAATATTGGAGGCGAGTCGAGCTCTTTCGAGTTGTTGTTTTTTTCTCTGATCTACGTGCCATTATGTAAGATATCAAACCAAGGGGGTATAGTATCAAGGATATACTAACACTGTGACCTCTTGTTCAGCCGATTCTGCAGCTTTCTCCTCTCCGCAGTACTTGTGACGCCGGTCCAGTCTTCTGCCGCATTTTGAACCAGTAGCTGTTGGGCCATAGGCTGTATGACGATCTTTTGTGGATCAGACATCCTTGTAAGTTATCCTGAGAGTGAAAAGCGTGTTTGACTGGGTATAAGAAGAGCTTAGGTGATCTCTGCAGAGGATGATGGGACGAGATTTCGAGACTTCATTTCTTGATGCTGAAAGCGCCACGACGGGTATCACGTGAGGCTTTCAAATCAGCGCCCGTCAGAGTCTCCACTATCAGCAGGTTGCATTAGCGTCGGCTCAAACTGGTATAGTCCCATCAGGCGATGGCGAACATTGGACAGCTTCGGGGCGGGGTCAGGTCGGGCCGATTAGAATGCGGCATCTGATAGGCTTCACGAATGAGGCTTCAGGGTACGTAGATATCATCAAGTTGCATGAATCGAGGTCAATCCAGTTGATGACCTGTGGAATTCAGATCGGGAGCTCCTGGGATCGAATACTCTTGGTAGAAAGCATTATAGAAGGCTCTCGTGGTGCGAATTATAAATATACCTGATTTTTGCAAGATAACAAAGCTGCCTGAACAGTAGTAATTTTGACTTCTGAACTCTCTTCTCGACCTCCGAACAATTCAAAAGCATTGACAAGTCGTTCCTCCTTCAACAATACTCAAAATGCCACCCTACAAGACGACATCTCCCGTCACCTGCGACGCGGACTTCAACCGAGATCAACTAGTTAACAAAACCGCGATTATTACAGGAGGTCAGTACTGTTCTTAAATATTCACACAAGCAAAGTTCTCATCAGCATAGGCGCGAATGGTATAGGGGAAGCTTATGTACGGGCACTGCACAACGCGGGGTAGGTATTTGGAACCGAGCATCATGAAAGTAGTCACTAATTTGGGGCCAGTTGTAAGGTAATCATCGGCGACAAAAGCGCAGAGGCTGGTGAGAAACTTGCTGCCGAGCTAACAGGGTTAGTAGTGACAATCATAGTCGATCAAGTGATGTTAACAAGTAGACAGTACAAAATTTGTCCAAGCCGATGCAACTGTCTGGGAGGATCAAGTGCGTCTCTTCAAAGAAGCGGAACAGTTCTCGCCTTCTGGTAAAATTCACTATGTGATAGCCAACGCTGGTATCACCAAGCAAGATCAAGTCTTTTCATTTGATGGTGAGAGGCCTGTGTCAATGTCCCAGCTTGTACGGGTCGTTAACGTCATTGTAGGAAAGGACCAAGAACCCCAGAAACCAGACTTGAAAATCATCGACGTGAATCTCAAGGGCTCACTCTACACGGCCAAACTCGCCATGCACTACTTTGTTTCTCAGAATGGAACTGAAGTTCGCGATGATCAAGAAGAATACATGTCTAATCTTGATTAGCTCGGGGGCTGGCTTCCTTGACGTCCCGAGGTCGCCAGAGTATAGCAGCACCAAGTGGGCTGTTCGTGGAATGATGCATGCTTTGCGAAGGACTGCGTTCTATCATGGTAGCCGAGTCAATGTTATCTCACCTTGGTACGTTCAACAACTTTCAAACCGTAATATCGCGATTCAACTAACTAGAATTCTATAGGTACATCCGCACCAGTATCCTATCCAAAGAAGCTTTTGACAAGGTTAAGAAATCGGGCGTGGAGTTTGCGACTGCAGAGGATGCGGGCGAATGTGCACTGAGAATTCTGAGTGACCCAAGTATCAATGGGAAATCGTTGTTCATTTGCGCGCGGAAGTGGGCTCCCCGTGGTTACCTTGACTTGGATATCGAAGACTACACCGAGAGTCCTTTGATTCAGGAGATTCAGTACGATCAGATGCGAAATGCACCAGTCGATTTGGGATTATTTCCATAGAAAAATATGTAATACAGATAATTACTCTGTAATTGTAATTTCACGGTGTACTTGACGGCGCTAGCGGCAGGGCTGATAACGGTGTTTCCAGGGCATAGTAATTGCGCATAGCAACACTGCCGACTGGCGACAAACGACAATAATTAAAGGGAGTCGAATATGTGAAAACTTCAGTTGCGACATAAATTCGTGAGCTGGGTTGAAAAGAAGTTATTATGCAAAAAGCAGCCCACAATGGCAAAAGTACATACAACAGCGGGGATTCGCTGGTCGTCACCGACCCAACTACTAATCCGCCGGTTAGTGGCTTGACAATGGGAGAGCGGACGGGATCCCGTATTTTCCACTACCTTTGGTCGTATGTGTTTATTTATTCCAAAAAGCGTAATATATAGCTTAATGAAGAATAATATATAGCGCAGCCCAACATTTTAGATTACACGATGCATACTCCTCGGCTTGAATATATTTCAGTAGGTAGAATAGGTATTCACACGAAAGTCGCCTAATATAACGTTCATTGACAAATGGGGTCGGTTGTTTCCAATCTCGACCTCATATCCTGCCACTCCGAGTTGGCTTAGTGCTTAGATGATGAATCTAATGAACTCAACTGAACAGCATCGGCAGCTCTCACAAGTCAAGACACGCCAGCCTGCTACACGCAGGTGACCGCTGTGAATTCCTTAGAGATTTGCTGACTTTTGCCTTCACAATTTCCCCGGGCTACTGAAACAAGCACTATCCTTCAGCTTGAACAGTAGTATTTGGTCTACCTCGATTCCGCCTGAAATATCGCTCAGAGTCTGCCACGTATACGTAGGCCCGGGCAGAGCCATGCCTTTCGATCTTGTCCATTAGTTAACACTTTCTTGAACCAAGTAGAGTTTACGTCTTCAAGACAGTTCTCAGAAAGGCTGGCTGAATCGGCAGCTCGTCAAGCCAAGATGCGGGGTTGCTCCCTGAATGCGACCTGTCCCATAGCGAACCAAGAATGGGGGTTGGCCCAGACCAGAAGAATACCTTTGTGCAGTGTGGCGGACTAGCGGTCAAGCAAACAATTAAGACAGGAGGCCTCATTTTTCAAAATAATGTAGTAGAGTCTAAGACCCGCGTATACGAGCTCTCGGGTTTCAATCTTCAGCCGTGCCAAAAGACGCCACTCACTTGCTTTAGGCGTTCAGCTAGTTATTGAAAGTTGCCACTCGTCTCTAGCGGCGTTCAACTAGGCCCTCTCAGGTACCCCCGGCATATCTTTTAGACGCGGACTAGTAGAAGACATGTGCATGTTTCTGCGGTGGTTAGCCGTGGGGGGAGATGCTGACTTCGAGTGGCATGTTCAGGCTGATTGCACGGTAAGTTTCATTATCATTTGCCTTAACTTGCCTTCTCACAGCGAATACAGGCTTGTTTCGACGTGAGTGCTTGAGGCTTGCACCACATGACTTACTTATGTGAGTAAAATACATAAGGGTGCTCTGGTCCTCAAACTGCTAGGCTATTTCCAAATCATAGTTATCTAATTACCTCTGATACTCTCGAGAGAACGCTATATTTAACAGACCATTACCACCATGGACAAACTCAATCAGGCTCACCAGCAAGGTGTTGTACTCGGCCTTCGTGATGTTGCCGGTGTAGGAGAGCGGCTTGACATCGACGTCATGTTGATGAAGCAGCCGGATACTTTTAACCTGTTTCTCATTGCGTTGATGGAACTCCAAGGCAAAAGGGTACCATGGAAAATCGACCCTGACTACTCCTTCACATCGGAGGATATCATGTCTTGGTTCCAGATCGCGGGTATGCCCTTCATTTGGTCAATTTGTCACCCATTGATGTCCGCATCGCTGATCAATATCAGGTATACATGGACTGCCAGACCACGCTTGGTCTGGGGAAAAGGACCGTGGGAAGTCTCTTCAAGATAGGGAGAAGGATAAAGGTTACTGCGCCCACTCAACCCCGACCTTCGCGTCCTGGCATCGACCTTACATTGCCATGCTCGAAGTAAGACAATTAATCTGCTCAAAAAGATGCTTACACTGACTCTCATGAATACATAGCAAACCCTGTTCCGCCAAGTCACCAATGTGGCTAAGCGATTCTCTGACTCTCCGGATATTACGGAGGAGGATAAAGAGAAGTACACCGCTGCGGCCAAGAAGTTCCGGCTTCCATATTGGGACTATTATCGCCCTAGAGATTACGAGGTCACCATCCCAGGAGTGGTAGATGGCCCCACGACAACATCCCCGTATGACTATCACGCACCACAGATCTTCACGATGCCCGAGGTCATGGTCAAGCGTCTCCCTGACAATAAGCTCGTCAACATGTCGAACCCATTCTTCCAATATGCATTCGAGTCTGATGATCGGGAAAAGATTGAGTGGGAAATATCTGGTCTTGATGTGAGTCTGATATGGTCATGAGCGAAAGATATCTCACTTACATGTCGACGTCACCATAGATGTCGCTGAATGATGCTAAAGACTGGACTATTCGCCACGGAGGTTCCGACCAAGCTTCTACCGAATCCTTGAATAAGGTTCTGAACAAGATTCGGGAGGACGAGATGCGTTGCAGTCTTGTCATGATCGAGGACGGAGCGTACAGTAACTTCCGAGCATTCTCGAGCACCGGCGTCTATGTCGGCCAAAAGTTCAAGTATCCAGATTTCCAAGAAGTTCTCGACAAGAACACTGGATCAATCGAAGATCTTCATAACGACTATCACGTGTTTATAGGTGGTTTTGAAGGAAAGCGTTTTGATGACAAGAAGATTCGCACTGGTCACATGAGCTGCGTTCCTGTGGCGGCGTTTGACCCAATCTTCTGGATACATCATTGGTAAGTTAGACCAAACGGGACGCAGTAATTTTGGGAGCTTATACAATAATATAGTCAGATTGACAGGATACTCGCCATCTGGCAGGCTGCCAATGGTAGACAGTGCTGGTTTGACGACTTTCCGGATGAGGCATCCAGATCTTTGGGAGATTCAAACCTGCTCCCCTTCCGCAAGTGGCCTTTGGTAGAGGAGAAAGCCGACAGGTACTGGACTCCCAACCGGGCCTGGGACACTACTGAACTCGGATATGTCTATCCGGAAACGGCTGGTGGAAAGGTTGGGAAACAAGTCCGTAACGCGTTCGCGGAGAGTTATGGCTGGAGTCGGAGGCTCGACGTAAATCAGGAGTTTGGGACACCTCCCAAGGAGATGCAGCCCCTGAATGTCGCGGAAGCTCAAGTCTTCCAGTATACGTCCGGCATCCCTTCCAGGGATCTCCTAAGGCATTTGGCTCCGCCACGACTTCAGTCGAGGAGTGAGCAGGATGCGCTGGCAGCTACGACTCCATCCTCCAAGTTTTCGCAAGAGTGGTACATTGATGTTGTTGTTGAGAGGTAAGCACTGAGTCTTGATACGGTTGAAAAGCCTTCGCTAAGAATTGTCTAGAATGGCACTGAACGGATCTTACACAATTTTCTACATCATCGGTGATGTTGACGGCCAGTCTGGTCAGGAGTGGTCCTCACTCCCAGGCTTTGTTGGAGTGTCTCATATTTTCACCGCGCCCGCCGAGGCTTGCGATAACTGTGGACGCCAGGAAGAGCAAGCCAAGCTCGTTACCAGCACGACTCCCATCACGTCGCTGCTACTTGACTATGCAAACGTTGGACAGCTGGGCAGTATGAATCCAGAGGACGTCGAGCCATTCCTCGTCAAGAACTTGAAGTGGCGTGTTCAGACTGCAAGTACCAGCATTGCTCTTATGATGGAACAGTACAACTAACTTGAGACTACAGGTCGGCGGCAAAATTATCGACCCCAGAGACCTAGACAGGGAACACACGCTCAAGTTTGGTATCAGTCGCAAGAAAGCGCCTATGCCAGGGCTGAGTGGGGACGTCAACTATTCCTTCCACCCCAAGATCATTCAAGATATCATCGATAACTCGTCGCCCAAAATGACGCCCTTGTCTGTTCAGTGAAGATGGGACTTACAACATCAGGCTTTGGCATTATCAAAATCATCTTGAACAATTACATTCGGTTTTCGCGTACACTTTGACTCATACGTGACGCTCAAACGAATTATCATCATCATTAGTATAGTGCCATCCATAAAATACGATATGTTACCTCATCAGCAGTTCCGTTCCCTATTGATATTTCGGGGTTCATCTATAGCATTTTTCCCACGCCACGCTCTATTGAATTTAGGAGAGGTCGGACACGTTTTTTACGACATGTATCAGCAGTTGTAAGTTCTATAGTTCCTTGTAGTTTACAGCCCGGATCACAATAGTAATTAAGTATCGTAGTAGCTCTTTAGCGGTGGCCTTGCGAAGTATTCTAATACCTCGCGACATTTGCCTGCAATGCTTTCAAATCAATAATTAGCGGAAGGGGTTTTGTGAGACGGAGAGATATTTCTCTATACGGTTAGTCTAAAATAATTAATTCATGTTTACAAGGTGGTGCCCTCTTTATGTTAGTATTTTATACTTTCGGCGATGTGTTAATGAATATGGCTTTTGAGGCATCATTTAAAACTGAGGGTGGCCGCTAATATAATTACATTACTTCAACTAAATAATCATGACCAGCTCGTAAGTAATCATGTGAACAAGGGTCATTATGCTTAAATCGTGAGAAAATCTTGTTAGTTGAAACAGGTCAAGCGGACCTCCACGAGGGATACTACAACTTATGGTCGACCCAGACCAGCTTGAGATTTGACTATTGCGGGAACTGCTCTCATCAAATGTAGACCACGGCAAGAGTTCTCTGCCGTTAATATGTGCGGAAGTCGATCTTTGCGGTGTACCTTTCGGGTCAACCTTGAATATACACACGTCACCCTTTATGTTCTGGGGATTGAGGAAGTCATTAGGCTCGAAGCGAATTCTAGATCTCTTATTTTGTAAGATACGCTAATAGGATGATATTTGAAGCTCGGGAAGACCTTACACAATATATCCCTCCAGGTTGGGAAACACTTCGGTGTTTCTCTTACACATGATTTTGACCGCGACAGAAGCCCGCACGCTAGAAGTCTCTCATATAACATGTGGTGGATATGGTGAAAATTGACAGTGAGGACGGACAGGTGTGTCGGCTTGAAGCGTTCTCCGTCACAATGGAAGATTCATTTCTCGGCACATTCATATCGTTGACAGTCTTCCTTTGATACGCCAGGTTTTTACACCTTTCGAAGTTGCCTGCAACAAAGCAGAATCCTATGTTCAACAAAGTATATCTAACCCTGTCTGGGCCGAAATCCCATAATTCCGGCGGTACACTGATGATTGCAGCCTTGGAGGCAAAATCTGATGCCGGAGTGGCCGCTGGTGTGGCCATGTTCCTTCAATCATTGACCATGACGAGCTTGAAAGTCGACCATTGCGGAAACAGCCATCGTCAAGTGTAGACCACAGTAAATAATTCTTCAACCTTTATGACCAGAGTCCTAGGATACATCTGTCTAGTGCCCAAGATGTCTTACCCTGGCTTTTGTCGATCTGTTGGGCCAGCCCACTGATTGCCTTCAATTTATCGGCACCAATGGTTGACTGACCGATAAGATACGCATTGACGAAATTGTGCCAGTATTTTCCAAGATCAGTACCAACCCAAAGACGATGACGGAGATTAAACGCAATACCTAGAGACAGTAACCGGCTGAACAAGACTGGCCACCGCTGCAATGCGACACGGAGTCTTGTTCACCCCGAACACATTGCGGGGTATCTCAGAAGTGGACTAGTCTCCGCGGCATGATATTAGAACCTGGGGTAGTCTGATCTCCACCGTACAAAGGCCCAAGATTCAAGTTCGTCATGACTTAATCTATGGGACATCGATCGACATACCCCGCAAATTCCGGGAAATCGGTCAAGATAGGCTTGGTTCGTTATCCTTTAATCAAAGATAGATACCGAAGCCATCTACCGAAGTGCCAAGTTCATAGTAGGCCATACTGATCGCCCTTCTCCCTAGAGATTCCTCGGGTTATTATCCAATAGAACCTCTCTTATCTTAAATGACAGTCGGCATATGCGTCCAGCATGAATTTCCGCATACAAAACTTGCATTTATGTATATATATATCCAGAGCATATGCTTACTCGTTGTTGTCTTTCCTTCTGTTTGACCGTTTTACCATTTTATAAGCGAGAAAGGATCCATCTGTGATTGGTATAGCCCCGCTAAGCCGCCGCGGCATTTTTTGACCATGATCCTCTCAAAATTCACCGCCATGTCGCTTATACTCCAAGGACTACCAAATATATTCGCAAAACCAACATGCACAAGTAACGTATTCGAATCGATCAAGCTTGACAATGCGGAGATTCTTTCCATCAATACGAATATCTCGAATGTCGATGTACCACCATTCCCTACCAATGAGTGGCCGACAAACTCAACTGATCCCGTCCAAGTTTGTCAAGTGACGATACAGTACACTCACCTAGGCTGGAATGATACCATCAACACATACGTATGGCTTCCGGTATCAGGCTGGAACAAGAGGTTTGTTGGGGTTGGTGGTGGAGGGTGGTCGACTGGCGACATTGCCGACCTTGGACAACCGGTTTCCAACGGATATGCTGCTGTCACAACAGACGGCGGTCATCTGCTAGCCAATAGGCAAGAATTGACTTGGGCGGTAACAAGCCCGGGAAACTTGAATTGGCCTGCCTTGCAGAACTTTGCTGCAGTTTCTCTCGACGACGCAGCCACCCTCGGAAAAGCGGTCGCAACGGAGTATTATGGCGAAGAGCCAGGATATTCATACTGGAACGTATGTATTCACTATCCTGGTTATGATGAAGGATACTGACTCTCCTTAAGGGATGTTCTACAGGTGGTCGACAAGGCCATATGATGGCACAAAGATATCCGACTCAGTACAATGGCATCCTAGCCACTGCTTCCGCTTTTAATTGGGACAAGTTTATTGTGTCAGAATACTGGCCTCAACTCGTTATGCATAGCCTTGGTATTACCACGTTCTACTACATAGTGTATACATCCCGCTAATTTACCTTAGGCTATTACCCTCCTATCTGTGAACTCGACGCCATCACCAAGGCCGCCATCGAAGCATGCGACGCGCTCGATGGAGTCGAGGATGGTGTGATCTCGAACCCAGAACTCTGTAACTTCGACCCCGTGTCTGTAGTGGGATCATCCGCCGACTGTACAAATCCATCTGGTACAATCAAGATCTCAAAAGAAGCAGCCAGGGTTGTCAGTGCGACTTGGCGAGGTCCTGAAACAGAAGATGGCAAGTCTCTCTGGTATGGACTTGATCACTCTGCAAGCCTAGCTGGACTTGCCAACACGACCTGTACTTCGTTGACAAATTGTACCTCTAACCCCTTCGCCATTGCCAGTGGATGGCTCAGCACTTTCGTCCTTCAAAACGACTCAGCCAGCCTAGAAGACCTGACTCATGCAGAGTACAGCAGACTATTCCGCCAATCTGTCAACCGCTTTGCTTCAGTAATAGGCACAGCCGATGCAGACCTGACCGACTTCAAGAAAGCAGGAGGAAAACTGATCTCATGGCATGGAACAGCAGATCAACTCATCCCGTTCAAGGGATCAGTAGACTACTACAAGCGCGTGCTTGAAGGGGACGCAAATGCAGCAGAATACTACCGATTCTTTGAGGCTCCCGGAGTAGGTCATTGCAGTGGCGGTCCTGGATGGTACCCGGGGAGTGGCTTTGATGCTCTAGTAAAGTGGGTGGAACATGGCATCGCTCCTGATACTCTACGTGCTGAGACTGTCGGCACAAATGAGACAAGATCTGTAGAGCTATGTGCCTATCCGAAACAGATAACTTACATCGGAGGGGACGCGAATCTCGCCTCTTCATTCACTTGCCGGTAGTTTAGTCGCAACACGATACGAACACGATGATTCAAGTCTAACATCTCACACTTGCTGTCAAATCTTGTCTGCCCCTCGATTAAATCATGCAAGAACTTACAAAATTTAATGATCTCAGGTCATGTTTCTTGAAAGATGCAAAGTGAAAGCTACAGTACAATAGTATCTCTTGGTTGTTGGTCTTACGTGTCTTTTGATACCTCATGGCAGTCAAATGCAACTGCCGGTTAATGTTTCATTACTTTAGATGGTATTGTACCCAGGCGGGGATATCTGAGGGATGGATTTCTGATTCGAAAAACTGAAAGCGAGGGGGGCTGGAGAGGTGCAACAGGATAGTCAAGGTAGAATTTTTGTCTTATAAACCCACGCACATATATTGCCGGCATTTGTTGCATGATGAGAGATCTACAGCCACGAGCCGTAATTACCCCACGCAGCTCAAGAAATTCTTATCTCTCGGGAACTCTACCAAATGCACACTCCAAATCCTCGATGACAGAACTAGACTTCACAATTGTGGACGTAGAGAAACAGTGAAGGTCAAGATTATGAAATGCATGACACCGAAAATCGTAGCTGAAGCTCACGTGAACGACGAGAAATGAAGTGGGCTCAGTAAAGACGCGTTAGTTTTGCAGAGGCTGGGTCTTCGAAAGCCTATCGTCCCATGTTGAACCGCCTCGTGGAACCGCATGCCCCGTTATATCAGACAACATATTCAATACAAACCAATCAAGGTGGAAGCAGTTGCCCACCACTCTCTGTTCCTGCTGGTAGTGTCGGAGATGAGTACATCGTTAAGTTCCCTCTACAACAGACCATCTAGTCAATCATCAACTTCAAGTCTAAACTAGACGAGATTCTTCTGGCAATGTCTTCACGACTTACCTCACGGTATCGCGCATCGCTCTATTCAAACTAGGTTATCTGTAGAGTTCGGCCTGTAAGAGAATTGTTTCTTGTTTAGACTTCAATTCTGGGTGTGCGAGCCAGGCATCTTGTTCGAACCGTACGTCCTCGTTACATGTCACGAAAGCCCTCGGTCATGAATATCGAGGCCAAGACTTGACATTCGAGGCTACTGGGCCCCAGGTAATGGTACAGTTTTTCACTACAAAATTATGGTATGTGAACAAGCTTGTGAGTTTTCCCGACGACTCTCTGATCTGGAAGCTAAGATAGAAAGGTGATGATCACGAGCAAGCTGAGTTATGAGACGACAGAGGAACTGCGCCGAAGGGCTGTTCATGTAGTTCGAGGGAGGCGTATGTTCAAAGAGGTATCAACAGCAGGTCTATGTGTTGGAGGCGAAACAACATTAGCTTCTACCAGTAACAGAAGATATGCGAACCGGTTAAATCAACATTCAAGTTCCTATCATAGCAATTTGCAAGGTATAGTCAAGATGAATAAGTTTGGGAGACAGTAAGGTCAATAGTATGCAGACATCTACAGTCCCTCGAAAACTCCTGTATACAGCCTAATGCCCTCCCCTTACACCGCCGTACCCAGGGAATCCATACCCACCGTACCCGCCAAACCTACGCCAAATGCTAGGCCTGACATCTGTAATATCTCGTTTGTCTGATTTGGGCTGAACCGGAGCAGCTATTACAGCAGCAGCCAAGAGTGCGTTGATAAAGAGTTGAGGCTGCATGATTCTTGACTATCAAAGATTAGCAGCGGACTAAGTTGAGAATTAGAATGGGTTTACATTGTAGTCGAATCTGGACTGTTTGTTGAGTATGGAGTCAAGTGCGATTAGTATAGACTATCCAGTGGATATTCTTGGAGGGTAGCATGAGCTTTATAATAAAGTCACGAAAGGTCATCCACGCTGTCTTTCCCTTGACAGAGTCGGCATGTGATCTGAAGGCGCTTGTGTCGGCATGTTGGGGCTGGTCGAGACTCCATAGCTCTGGGTCGAAATGTTCTAAACAAAGCCACTGCTGCGCTATTAGAGACGAGAGGTCGGCTAGCGGTAAGTGGTTGGAGATGCTGTCTCAGTGATATTCTGTTCAGCTCGCTTATGTGCGCCTCAATCCGGCGGGTTGCCTATTCAAATCCATGCTACTAGACCCTGTATTGACTCACCGCTCAACCGAGGCGTATTCTCTCTCAATAGTGCATAGGTTTTAACACTCCCTTTGGTTAGTCTCATAATCGCGATTCCAAAGGCATGGCGCCTTGAGTGCCTTTGTAAGTACGGTTTGCCAATAGCGCGATCGATAGTAACTGGTAGCCTGGCGGTAGCCTGTGGGTGGATCAAGCAGCCACAAACAACACGTGGAACACGTAAAGACAAGAACATCTCGCAAAAAAGCAGATATTACCTTTCGGTCAGCTACTCCTTTCCATCTTATGGGATTGCAAGGAAGGAAACAGGTCCAGACATACAAAAACATCCAAGAGCGGGGATTCGCTGGCCATCACCGACCTAACTACTACCCCTAACCAGCTTAACTACCTACAAATCTCGACAAGCTTGTGAGGCGCCAGCTAGGACAAATGCAAGCCCGAGCCTATTCACCCAGTAACTCATGGTTTAATCTCTGCCAATAGGCGCTAAAATTGGCGTGATCGGTACGGATATATATTCTGCCTCTGTGCGATATTTATTCAAATGAGACTGCACATGGCCCAAACCTCTGTCGCTACCGGGCCGGCCCTGGTAAATCATATGAATGTTCATGCTATGGGAGAGCGGATGGAATCCCGTTTTATCCACGACCTTTGGTGGTATGTGTTTGCTACAGTTTGCAATTCGGACTATGCCCTTAACACGGTGTTGCTTGATCTCCAACGCAGGATACTCGGAAATACCCTCTCTGCGAGGATATTAGGAAAGGCAGGTCTCAGGTCTCATCCGTCCATCAAGAAATCGAACATACCTATCACAAAGAACATTATGGCGCACAGTCATTTAGACCTTCGAGGTTGTTGCCACACGGCACAGTCTCCCAGACCGGCGCTTGTTTCTGTGATGCGGCCTACAATAGTATGATATGAACAAACAAAGCGAATGCTACCATTATTGCGAAGGGTTTTGGGTGCCCTACCCCACTAGTGATGATCAACTCCGGCTCGTAGGTAGTCGGCATTGTAGAGTTAGTGGTACCATTCCAACAGTATTTCGAGAAGCAGTCAGTGCACTTTGACGGGATGTCCGTACCCGTGCGTACCAAGCTACGTGCCAAGATCGCGCAGCTTACACAGGCGAGCCAATCTGAGTCAACCGTCCCGTTACCCATAGTTGCAACATTGTACCCATTGCGAATGATTTCATCCCGCTCACTGTCGCTATATTCCAGATCGAAGGTTGAGAAGTTCGACTGATATTCATACGGCGCGTTGGGCAAATAAACAATGAGTGGTCCCGACGAGTTTGTAGAGTCTGTGTCGCAACCGAACAAGGTCGGACGCTTGTTGAGACCAAGATTGATGAATGTGTTTTGATCTGGGATCTTTGGAAATTCACTATTCTGTGTCGAGATGCCTGCTTTGGACCTTTGGTACGTTGCCACGAGGGTTGTGCCGTTCGGCCAGCGAGTCCGGGTGTCAGCGGAGCCGTCAATAGCAAAGATAACATCGACTTGGCGTTCCGATAGAAGCAATGGGTGCAATGGAATATTTTGTAAGTCCTCTCCACCATCAACAAGCGTTAAAATGGCGCTGTCGGCGTTTGAGTTGTTTTTGGGGTTGTATTTATAAAAGGGATTGGGCCAGTTCGCGATATCCCTGTTCTCCTCCCCAACATCCGCCAGTGTGTTATTTATGGCTTCAATCAAGAAGTCTGGAGCATCGCCGGCCTTTTGGATCTGGAGGAATGCTTGGTTGAATAATGATGAAGATGTTCCCATGACAAACCCCACGTTGTCGAGCCCAGCAATACACTGCTGACCTCGCCTGATAGTACCGTTGTCGAAGTCCGAACCCATATACTTTAGGGGCGCAAATGCAGCAAGGCCTGGATCGTAGGACCCCATTTCCCAAGGATTAAACTCCACAATGGTGGAATTACTCGCAATCTGGACTTGTCCCGATGTCCGCTCCACGGCGACAATGATCGGCATGGGTGCTCTTGCGAAGGCGAAGTCGGTGTCGTTGGCGATTGACGAGAAGGTGTATGCTAAGCGATATATTAGCCTTCAGCGCATAGGAATGGGCGATAGAAATCACTACCTGGACCTCCATCACTTGCATTGACGAGCTGATACGATAAAGCTCTTCCCCAATAGTCGGTTATGCTTTTGTTATAACCAGCCTCGTCTTTATCTTTTACAGTTTCGTGTAGTTCGCGGTAATAACGTGTTAAAGATAAGTCTGCTGGACCTGTGCGTTGTCAAAATTAGCCCATGCCGCCCAAGACCTCTGAAGCAGGAATTAAGGCCTGACAAACCTCCAAGAATTGATTCATCGAACTGCCAAAGACTGCTTAAGAAGCCACTGGATGCGGATATAATGGACTCTACTGTGGTGAAGTTCTGTGTATAGAGGCTTCCCACAGCCCAACTGCCTCCTGATAAGCCACTAAGATACGTTGCAGCCTGGAGGATGCCACCGAGATGGCCTTCGTTTGTGGAGCCCCTGATCCTATCATCGAAAGCGGCGATTGCACCAGCACCATTCATCATTGCTCGATAACCTCCACCAGAAATGGCAATACCGATTCGGGGCAAGGCGCCGCCATCATCCACGATGCTGTCCAGATATCCACCAGTGTCTATGTCGCCGATGTTGGCTCGGGAAAGAACGTCTTTTAACGCCGATATGGTGTTATTACCGCGAAGGTTCAGCCAGACTGTTTCATCAGTTGATAATTCCGTAGCCTGGCGGATAACTGGCCGTGTCTCTGGGCATGAGACCTGAGCTGGAGTGTAACCGTCCGGGGCATTTGGTACGCCTTTTCGTACAAGAAGCGGTGAAGCCCTACTAATCCCTCCATTATGTGCCACTGTCGCTTATTTAGCCAAGGCTTAGTCCATTTGTTAAAGCACTGACATACCAGTAGGTGAGGCCATCAGCATAGCCAGCTGTATGAATTGCCCGAAAGTCAACATTATGCACTGTGGAAGCGCTTGGCGCTCTCGAATTTCTTGAATTTTTGCAACTGATCGAAAAAAGTTGAAGGAATCTAGGGGATCAGGGAATTTGGCAAGATAAAATGATGACAGCCTTTGACGGCGGTAGAGACCTTGAGCCCCTCTTGGTTGAAATTACGATCTGATACCATTCAAGCGAAGAGCTAGTGATTTCAAAAGATGCTATGTCATTGTTACGCGTTCATCTTCGTGAGCTCGCATAGTACATTTCTTTCCACCTTAATAGAGCATTTACCAATAGAAAAACAAGAGAGAGGTTGTTGATCAATTGAGTTTGGCCTGACGGCCAAGCCGCTTGACTAACTCAATATAGTATGCGGGTGCTACAGAAGGTTTTTTCAACCGATGTCATATTAAATCATCTCGCATAGAAGTTCTCAGCTGGCGCAAAGAAGCGTCTCATCCATCCAATCAAAAGGATCTAATCAAGAGTAAAGCCACCTACTGGAGCTTGAACACACTCCAAGGGATATTTAGTGACAACAGCTGATACACCATCTTCTAACCTTGGATCTGCGTTTAGCGCCGGTTCTATCAGATGTCAGATTTACAAGAGAAACGCTATTGCCGTGAGGGGTCAACTTACCAAATACGAAGACAACCACAGCC
The DNA here is from genome assembly GCA_027945595.1 of Fusarium torreyae. Lineage (NCBI taxonomy): Eukaryota > Fungi > Ascomycota > Sordariomycetes > Hypocreales > Nectriaceae > Fusarium > Fusarium torreyae. The sequence continues at coordinate 103,861 of JAOQAZ010000036.1, forward strand.
TGACTTCCCCGTCCACCCAGGATCTTGACTGTGAAATCCGTGGCCGAACAGTAGAAGCCAAACTTGTTCATCCCAACATACGGTACACTCCACGAAAAAGTAACCATGTTTTTTGGCTTGAATCCGATGACCTGGTACGCAATGGATCCCTCAAGCCCTCCACCGATGTGGCTCGACTTGCAGCGCAACAGGCCGCTCTCTCCAGCCAATATTTCCTGGTGCGGCAGTAGGTCTGGCATATCCGTCCACTCCCCACGACTGAGGCTCGCAGATTGGGGTTCGACATTGAGTTCCTCATTAGTATGGTTCAGGATGACGACGAGGAGCTCCATTGCAACCATGGTACTGTACTGTGAGCTTGAGAAGTATTGGCCTGTATCTTTGTGAGGTGGGTAGTCACTGAATGAGGATTGTGAGGAGATCAAAGTGCAATCGAGCTTGATCTAGATTACCGTAGTATGTAAATGATATCGAAGGAAGTTTGGGGCTATTATAGTTTATAGTGCCGCGCTTGACCACGTCTAGCCTATTAATCACAGCTGGTAGTACTTTATTGACTACAATTTAGACCCCTCTAGTTGAATAAACTGCTACTATTGCAATTGCTCGCAGGTGGATGGGTGCCTAGTATCAAGACAAACTTGCAAGCTTGGCATCTCACCACCATATGAGTTTTGTTAGCCTTGGTATATGTGTGTTCGAATTCCACCGGGGAATATCAGTTACTGGCTTCATTCCGTGATTGGAGAAAGTGGTACCGGTAGTAACTTTATCTGCCTGCCTGATGATGGCCCCGGTGGGTTGTATTGACAATTGCACTAATCATGGTCAGGAGAATGGGGGCCCATCAGCGGCCGATTGAGTTTAGGATTGATGATTAGTGAGGGGGATGCGCAAACTCAATCGTCGCACCATTGCACAGTGTTCCATCGACGGGAAAGTTTTGTGTCTACTTAGATAAAATAGCCTCCTCAGGGTCCAAGAAGGCTAGACTAGTACACAAGCCACATGTCATGCCCCCGGTCGATCCAGGTGATAGACTTCCCAGACACATCATACAGTAGGCTTACGCAACAAATCAGTAATATCCACCCCATGATTGGAATTCATGGGCTAAAACGCGGAGTTTTCCCTTGAATATCCTACAACCTAAAGGAAGAGCCATGTCCATGGCGAAGCACTGGCACTGTAGCCATAGACGGGACTTTCTCAGGACGTGGCTGCTTACTCGTGATAAGGTTGATTCATGATGATGTGTTCTAAGCAGTACTATTTGAGCCTGGGAGAAACACCACTCAATCTGCGATGGCCGCCTGCCATTGTAAACTTCACACTACTTTGTGACGCATTTGGCTTGCGCCTTGCGCAATTTGCTCTCACAAGGCTTGATTTCCCTTTTTCCCATTGTCTCTTATGACCACACCCCTTACAAATTGAAGCGTAATCACTTGAAAACAGTCTGAACACATAGTAGTTTCATTGGCTAGAGCGATAGATCATGTTCTCGAGGCACCCCCTTCAGGCCTGTTGGGGACCAACAACCATTCGAAACTCAGCCAATCATATCGTTGAACTTGAGCCATCATTGACAAGCCATGCAATTGCATGAGCTCACTGGTCAGAGTTGCAAGTTCTGCCAACAGCTTTCGCTTTAATTTCCCCGCTGTATCGTCAATCATTGTTCTCATATGCCATTTTCTTACAGGGTCACTCATCTAGATTCTTCCATCAAGCTACCAGAAATCATTCCACTCAATACTCCTTGCTCATGGCGATGGATCTATCCATGTCTGACTTCGAAATTGTCGAGGATTCACCTCCTCCTTTCTCTTCCAGTATCGGGCCTCGAGATGAACATCCAGTTGCGGAACGTTCCTTTTTGCGAGGTATAGTTGACATGGGGAGGTAAGTAACGCTCTGTAAGGAAATTAAGAGATGCTTAGTTGGTGCTTCATTTCGACGCATTGTTAAAAAGGTTCAAAATAGACGAATACTGTAACATCAAGCTGACAAACACTAGCAATGGGATTCGATTTTCAGTCACTGATCTATCCCCTCCCTTTTCTCGCATTCTGCCAACAATTCATGTCTATCGTGTGGACATATCACTTTACGACGCACAATTTGATCCAGAGACTGGTCGAAAGATACCTATTCCATCTGATGTCATTGACGACATCATCGCCGCGTTAAATCGATTCAAGATTGTCTGTGACGATCTTGGCGTCCCCGAATCCAACATCCACGTTGTCGCTACCGAAGCGACTCGTGCTGCATTAAACTCTGCCGAGTTCGTCAAAAAAGTTAATACCGCTACCGGACTTACCATAGATATGCTCCGTAAAGAAGACGAAGGACGCATTGGCTGTTTAGGTGTCGCAAGCGGCTTCTCTGACATCGGAGGTCTCATGATGGACCTTGGTGGCGGTAGCACTCAGATTACTTGGATCATATCACAAGGTGGAAATGTTCGTATCAGCGACAAGGGATCAATAAGTTTCCCATATGGGGCAGCGGCCTTGACCAAGACTTTGGAAGACCTAAAAAGAGGAAAGTCGAAACAAGAGGCCGAGAAAGCGCGGGAAAAGCTACGTCAGGAGATGACAACGAATTTCGAGGATGCATATCACAAGCTCGGGGTCCCTGACAGCCTAGAAACCGATGCAAAGACAAATGGTGGATTTCCGCTTTATCTCTCTGGAGGAGGATTCAGAGGTTGGGGCTATCTGCTCCTCTACATGAGCCAGACTGGCGATAATCCTCATCCGATATCCATTATCAATGGATACTCTGTTGACAAGGAAAGATTCGAGAATACGAAAGCCATGGAAGAAGTTGCCCGGACTGCTCATTCTGTCTTTCGGGTCTCGGATCGTAGGAGAAAGCAAGTTCCTGCTGTGGCATTTCTGATCAACGCTCTATCCCACGCTATTCCCTATGGGATCCAGCTTGCACACTTCTGTCAAGGGGGTGTACGAGAAGGACTACTCTTCAGAGAACTCGAACCCAGTGTCAGGGCCCAAGACCCGCTCGAAGTTACGACGCAGCGTTTCGCGCCTGAATCGGCCGATTCCTTGTCCACCTTTCTCATGTACTCTTTCCCTGAGCCTTCCACCGGCGGTACTCGCAGGTTCCCAGAGTCCATCAACAGGCACGTCATACGAGCATTCGCCAACATCATGTATGTCCACACTATCATGGACAAGGAGCTAGCTTCTACGGCGGCAATGTATAGTACGAGCACAGGATTGTTAGCTTTTACTCGTGGAGTGTCGCATGCAGACCGAGCTAGGCTTGCTCTCATGTTGGAATCGCGTTATATGGGGGAGTTGCCTCCGCGAGAGTCTAGGTTCAAAGAGGCACTCCAATCTATCCTTACGCCCGAAGAGGTCTGGTGGGCTGCATATCTGGGCAGAGTCGGATACCTACTTGGTCGTTTATATCCCGCAGGAAAAGTCGATGCGAACAAGCCTCGTGTCGTACTCTCGTCTGAATGGGCTTGGGATCTAGGACGAAAGAAAAAGGGAGAAGGTGTGCAACTGACTGTATCAGTACAGAAGATGAAAGATGATGCTGGGAAGCTGAAGAACGCTATAAGAGACAATGTGAATATAGTGGAGAAGGTCGGGAAGAAGAAGAACTGGATAGGAGGCCCAGATGGTTGGGGAATGAAGGTGCGAGTGAAGGTTGTGGAGGAAGATATTCTGTAGCTTTGGTATAGTTCATTGATTGACTGGTAGCACGTTAACCTTAACAGGTTTGATTCGCAGGATGTGTGGAAAGCATAGCATGTATAGGACCATATTCAATGTCAGTCTCTTTCTATCACCGTTCTTCACATTGGACAAGGGAATTTCGACGTCAACCTTTATCGATCGGGTCTGTGGCCTAACGGCTATCAAACCAGGTTCAGTCTTGGTTCTGCTACCTCATCGCAGAGTCGCACCGAGAGCCATTGCTATTGGTGCGGTATGGCAGCGCTGACTTTAGCATACACATCCGGCGAGACACACAAACATTAAGTTATCGATTCATTCAAAGCTTACATACAAAGCCATCTGGAGATAATACAGGAAGGTGTATGCATTCTGGTGGTCTCTTCCGCTGTAATAGTAACTCTTGCTTCCTTGATACACACTGGTCTTGCATGGAGTGACCAGACTCATAAAGTCTCTAGCCCTCGAATCTAGACTGGGTATGCATTAACAATAATACTATTATCTGTTTTGCTCTTACTCCAATAGTGGCCCTCTTCAACTCTGTGCGTTGCATTTGGCCTGGGCCTCATGACTAGATCTTGTGTAAACGGTTGAACACAGCTAAAAGTTGGAGAGATTTTAATCATTCGGACCAAGAGTTAGTTTAGCTACCTTACATGGGATGATATCATTATGGGCGTGACCAATTTTGTGCATAGTTTTGCATCCCCCATGGGGAAGGGATATATAGACAGCCATCAATGTGCAGTAGGTCTGCGCCAAGTTGAACAATCATTATATAACATATAAAATTAATAGTACAGACTTTATCTTGATATTCCAAGTAAATAGATAAATGCCACCCAGCTCCTGAGAATAAGCCTTTCTCATGCAATAGTATCATGTCTCCCATGCCTTGAACTCATTCTATACTCTGGATATTTTATCATTGATGATCCAGCATCAAACCCCCCCATCCCAACATTTTATACATATATCCTTACAAGCCTACGCCTTTTGCTTCGAAACTGCTCTGTACCGACTCGGCAGACCAACGTTGCTTCGTTCAGCCGGTGGAATCGATTGTGCATAATTGTTTCCGTAGGCTGGCACACTGGGCTTCGGCAATCCAGCAGCCATGTTCCCGTTCATACCCATAGGCTGTGAAATACTTTGCAAACTATGCACTGAACTATTTGCCCTGTGTTGGCCTTGGCCAGGAGTACCCATCATCTGCAGAAATTGCATATGTTCTTGTAGACCTTGAGGCATCTGCTGTTGCATTGGCATTTGAGGTCCGCTTGGCGTCTGTGGTCTGGATCCTGGCTGCTGCATTGGCATACCATAAGGAGATGCCATTTGAGGGACCCCATTCATCATTCCAAAATTATTGTAAGTAGGTGAAGGAGGTTGGAAGCTAACACTTGGACTTCCTCTCCGTGATGCCTTTGCGCGCTCTTCATTTGCAATCACACCGATTAAGCCACCAGTGAAAAGATGCTGCTGCTTCGGCTGATATGGATCCTGGAACGGGTCCTGGGGATAAAGTTGCTGCTGCATAGATTGGTACGGGTCTTGGAATGGATCCTGGGGAAGATGAGATGCAAATGATGGTAATCGTAGATGTGATCCGCTGTTCACAGGCTTTCCTTGTGCCGAACCAGGTCTCAGAAGCTGTTGTTGGGCAGTTCCACGTAGGTTGGGATTCGATCTCACGCCAGCTAAGCGAGACATTCGATCTCCTTGGTTTTGTTTGCGGGCCTGCAACATGGCCAATGGAATGTCGTTGTCATCATCACTATCGGGAATATCCATCCAAGGACCTTGTAGAGAAGGAATCCGGGAGTGGTCTATTTGCGCTGGCCCATTGGTCGTTTTCATCATTTGTTGCCGGTATCCGGCAATGTGGGCTTCTTGGCGCTTCCTCTGGTCGTTTTGTTTTGATGCCTTGTCGTTATTGTCAGAATCGTAGTTGATTTCATCCTCGTCGTCATCCTGGCTGCCTTGGGATCGTTTCTCCACGTCCTCTTGGTCCCTTCGTTTTTGGTATGCTTCCATTTCGGCTTGTGTCATGACGTTGCCACCAGGGGCACCTGGAGAAGCAGGGGCTTGCATGTTGGCTGTGCTGTGAGGGGGAGAAGGAAAGTAAAAATTTGGGGTATGCTGCTCGTATACGTCACGTCGTACTCGTGCTTATGGCAGATCTGGCAATATTTCTGGAAAAGCACCTTACGATCAAGTTCGTGATAATCAAGGAGAGCAATAATAGAGTATTTTTGCCGCGTACTTGTCCTTTTGTATAAAGTTTCTGTAACGCCCAATGTCATAGAAATGCCGGGGTTGCTGACAAGGTCCACCCATGTCAGCCTCGGGGACTAGCCAACGCCAGGTAGATTAAGTGGGTAGCATTCATCCGATGGACCAGATGAATATTTTCCAGAATCGACCCCATCATCGTCCAGCGCTATAAATTCAACCTTCACAAGTCAGAATGATAGTCTTTGGGAACCAGACTTTATACCTTCTCTCCAGTCTCGACCGTATAACTGTCAACGTAATCGCCTCGTATGCGATACAAAGTGACTTGTACCTTGTACGGAATGGCCGGGTTTCGCCTAGCGCTTTGATGACATGCGTTGTCCTTCGGCGAGACCGTTACATGGAAGCTTAACTGGGCTCTCCCCCTGTTCCGTCCCGATTTTTGGCTAGTCAACCCGGGTCTAGACGCTGAATGAATAAGCTGACAACAGCTGAACTGCAAGGGGAGAGCAATTGGTTGGACAATAAATACTGGGTTGCCTCACAATGGTTTCAATTTGATACTGCATTCTCAGCCTCTCAGCTGCTCCCCAACATCGCACTTAACCTGTCTTTTTTTCTTGCATCAATAGTCAAGCCATTGGGCAAGTCTGTAACGCCAATAGTGTAAAGTCTATTAAAAGGACAATGCGTCTCCACGTACATGGACCACAGACCGGGGGATCTGGGTCTAGGCTTACGACTCATGTAAAAAAATAGGGTTTCCTCGTGTTGACAAACCGGTCCAAAATTCTTCCGCTAATCAACGGGAGGATTTAAGCACTAGGCATGGTTTGTTGTTGTTATTTCAAGACGAACATGACAAAGCAGATTACTCTGGACAAGTGCTTCTATATATAGCCTCAGCCACATTCCGATCCAACTCTAGGGCTATTTTAGCTTTTGTTCATCTTATTTCCCCGTGTTAATGCTTGTATTGCCCGTCTCGGCACTCTTTGATGTCATGATTGGCGAATATTATGACTTTGGTTGCATTCGACGTCGGTCTCATTGCCGATCGTGATCATTTGTTGCGGGTGAAGCTGGTGTTGGGTTGGGTCCGGCAGATGGCTTTAGGAGATCCTCACTGGTGGCTCACTATCGATAAGAACATCTCATCGATATCACCCATTATCGACCTTCAACTGCATCACCATTTGTTGGCTCCCTCTCAAATACATGACTGATGTCGCTTACCAACCACGCTTATGTTCCTGTTTTGCATTTTAATTACAGGAACATGCCTTGTTGTCATCATCCATACTAAAGGAAGGCTGTGTACTGATAATTATCATCATCTATGGAAACGTGACCCTAGGACTACCCTAAACCAGATTTCTGACTGTTTGGAAATGTCAAAGTTGACATGATACTCGGCTCACCCTGCAAACAACGATGACGATTATGTCTTTACTGGACGACGCAATTATGGGCATTCATTCCTCCCATCCTTGCGGGCCTACCCGCTCCTTTGGGTGCCCTGAGGGTGGATTCTGGAGTTATGCAAGCTAGTGTCAGCCGCGATCCATCAACGCACACTCCTGTCTTTGATATTTTAAGTATAACATATCAATAATGGAATCTAAAGCGTGACTAAACAGGTGAAGAACGCGTTCTGGTTACCTATAGATCGATTGTTTGAGCTAGATCCGACAGGTGAGTTAATCTATGACTCGCAAAATGATATGCTTACTCAGTTTAGAACTTTGAGATCTTACCAAGCATTAGTTTATCATCCTGTACCTGCTGAAATCGATCACTTCCTGATTTGAACCAGACGGACCTGATAGCTGGTGATGTTTTCCCTCACAGCGGCATGTGTATGTTACTCATGAAGCAAATTCTAGAACACCGCAATTTGCAAAGTCTCCCTCATCGAACAATCACGTGATGGATTCCCCGGTCTGGTGGTCTAGTGGTATGATTCTCGCTTAGGGAAAACCCTATAGCATAGCTTGCGAGAGGTCCCGGGTTCAATCCCCGGCCAGACCCTTTCTTTTGCCGTGTGGACGTCCTGGATGTTGTGGGGGCATTTCTTTTTGTCGTGGTCGGCTTTACTTTCCCCATCCCATGGCCTCATGTAGTTGGAGCATTGCGGACACCTGCTAATATTTATAATGTCCTGAAGAACCTGTGCTGGTATCTATTGCTGTCTTGGCGGCATCAGGAGTCTAAACGCCTTTTCTCTAGTCCTCCGTAAGATCAGTAGACCAAATTGATTGACATCTTGTTCTAGTCCATGTTAATTAAGGCTAAGAACAAGTGATACCTGCACTTGTTGGGTGGAAGCTTTTCACCAAAGCCTGTGGCTCTTCGACGACGTTCGACAACGCTCTAACTAATGCTATCCCAGAATGCCCAGTCAATATCCGCAAACTCAGAGCCAATTGGCTGAAAGTCATCTTCGCCAGGTTGGGCTTGCCAAATATCAGCAGGCAGATCACCACCCGCTTGACCGTCTTTGTTGGCTGCATCAATGCGTGCGGCACTGCTTTCCAGTCCCGACAGGCCTGTCTCCAAGTGCGAAACAAAACAAGGCTTTTCCATAGTTCTCAACCCTGGTTTCTGGCAGCTTTCGTACCAAACTGCGACGACCGATCGAGCTGCGTGCGCATTTCTCCTGTCTTCCCCAAGCTCGGATAGATGACCTGCTACGGCGTACAGTTCTGATAGTAGAGCCCATGCCTCTTTGATCATATTCACGTCTTTCGTTGATATGTCTACCAGGACTCCAATAACTGTTTATCAAATCAGTTAAACCAAGTTTCGACATTGTGATCTTGTAACATTAATACTTACAGGCATGCCAGACAAACGAAGTTTCTAAAAGCCAAGTGAAACGCTTGAGCTGGGGATTAGAGTGCAATACAACAACGTACTTCAACGCCTGCATACATGTGTTGAAATGCGCGACATGACATTGGTCATCCTGGCGCTCAGATCGCATTCTAATTTCGTGCAGTTTTCGCAGCCGTAAAACGTTGACAACAGCCCGTGCTTTCATTTGCAAGAGCGTGTCGATAGGTTTGATAGGATCGCAATACTGCAGAAAATTCTCATTAAGGCCCTTTTCGAGGTCATCTATCATAGCATCGCCCAAAGACCCAAGCAAGGACTTGTCTTGCGTTCCTTGCTGACTCGACTGGTTCATTCGAAAGCTTCGTTGTTTCTCCATGATGTAGTAAGTGAAGAGGGTATACGAGAAGCTTGTCAGTCCAGATCGCTCTTTGGGCATTGTTTGAGACTCCGGTTTGAGGTCACAATCTTCAATGTTCAGGGGGAGCTTGGCATCCCAGACTGCTGAGAAAGACAATGATGTCACTCCACTCTTCAAAGAGAGGATAAGATCGAGATGTTGTAACTCCCACCATAATCTGCGTCGTTCTTCTGTTTCGATAGGCGAGAGTCCCAAGACTGTTCCATCGCGTTGGATGCCCAGTTGCTCTGCACTTCGGGATATAAGACCGACCAAGGACCATAGACTCCGAGAGGTTAACAAATCGACGTTTGCTTTCTTAGAGTGGCAAGTTAGCGAAGGACATGCGCAACATGGTTGATATGCGAGGTGATTAAGTGGACTCACAATGTACAAACATAATGCCTTCAATGTTGAGATACTGTCGATAGCCAGTATGCTGATCTGCGAAAATGCCATATCACAGTGAAGCCGGCACTCGGCTATGAGGGAAGCTCTTGAACGACCGAAACGAGTGATGCACTCTTGATTCGATAGACTCACAGCCCCAAATAAGCAAGTTGACAAGATCAAAACATGATCACCACCATCAAGTTCCCTCCATTTCTCAGAATCAGACAAAGCTGTCTTGAGTGAGCGTAAAGTCCATTCGAAGCTGATCTTGACAACGGGCTCAACTCGATCTAGGAAGATATCCCAAAGCTTGACGGCCTCTTCTATAGAGATCGGACAGGCTGGTAGTGCCTCGGGAAATGAAGTGGTGTCTCGCCAAGGGGAGCCTTGAAATGCATGTGGAAGATATTTGCCTGGTGAGAGGGCCGAGTCGTGCGGGGCGGATGGGTTGCTTTGTGGTTTGGTGCCTTTGTAGAGGCGCGAGACATCAATCCACGTGTGCCATCCTTCTCTAAAAAATGAAATACAAGTAAGTACACACTAAAGAGTTTACCTTGGGCGATACAAGGAGAGTTTACTTACGACTCGTGATAGATAGACCGACCTTCTTCCTGCACAATAATCGGAGTCTCCGCATTAGTCCTAGACGTCCCAGCGTTCGCTGCTACGCTCGACGCTCGAGACTTTTCTGTCCGATCAGACGATGGATCTCCTCCAAGAGCTCTCACAGTCTCCTCGAGTTTTCTAATGCGGTCAAAGGGAGAAACATCAGGATAATTGCAATGATCGTGCTTCCGTCGTTTGCAATTCGAACACGGTGGCTCTGCGCGATCGCATCGGACTTTACGCTTAGCGCATGGTTCACAAGCTTGCGTCCTCATTTTTCGGTGCGTTCGTGTCTTTGTCTTGTAGAGATCAATGTAGATCTGTGTTTCGCGCTGGGCGATTCTCGATCCATGACGTTGATGTAATCAAAAGCTCGGGGGCCCCGCGAGGTTTTTGGTGTCGAGGGGCAGCTTAGCTCGGGCTCGGTACCGAGGCCGAGTTTTTCGCTCTGGCGTCTGATTGGATAGCGTGAGTGGCAGCTCGGGGGCAACCAGATGAGATATGTAATTGACTTGAAGGGTAAGGAAATAGTTTATCTGTTATTTAAAGCCCAGATCTTGTCTAGGCAATTCTTCTTTCCATCCTCTCAATCATCAAAAGCTTTCTTTACCGAGAGAATTCGTTGTTAACCGTATCACTCAGCTCCCGCACTCACTAACCCTGACACGTTCGATTATCATTAACTTGCAAAGCCTCCCTGCGTCAAACTCTCCATCATGGATGAAAAAGATACCGGACATGGGTCAATTCCACCAAGCCCTACAACTGCCGATGCAGACAAATTGTCGTCTGAAAACCTAGACGACCAGAAGACGTATCCTACCAAAAAGATAGCTTTGCCGACTATGCTTGCTCTCTTCCTTGTCTTTTTTCTTGTTGCTTTGGTAGGTCACTTATGACTACAAGTTGAGGGTGCGAACTTTACTAACCTTAGGTCAAGGACCGCACCATCATCGGCACAGCTATACCCACCATCTCTGCCGAGTTCGACAGTTTCGGCGACATTGCGTGGTACGAATCGGCGTTTCTTCTCCCTCTCTGCGTATTCCAACTATCCTTCGGTCTCGTCTTCAAATATTACTCTACGAAATGGGTACTCTTTATCCTCACTGCCATATTCGAAATCGGTTCTATTGTTTGCGCATCAGCCCCAAACTCGAATGCCCTTATCGTTGGACGAGCCATCACAGGCATTGGCGGAGCTGGTATTGGCTCCGGCACTTTCATATATATCACCCTACTTTTCCCCCTCGAGGACCGCCCAAAGTACCTGGGATCACTTGGCTCTGCTTTTGGTATCTCATCGATTCTGGGACCAATCCTCGGCGGCTATCTCACTTCTGTCACATGGCGCTGGTGCTTTTGGATCAATGTGCCCATTGGCGGACTTGCCCTGTTTCTTCTCTTCATACTGGCCCCGAACAGACCTCCGCCTACGAAGTCAGCTGAAACCTGGCGCCAGAAGTTCCTTGACCTCGATCCTTTGGGTTTCCTCATGATTGCCGGATCAGTCGTGAGCCTGCTGTTTGCTCTAGAATTTGGCAAAGACGATCAGAATTGGTCAGCAGGGCGGGTCATTGCTCTCTTTGTCGTTTTTGGTGTGTTGCTTCTGATCTTCGCTGTCTATCAAGCCTGGCGAAAGGAAAAGGCAACGGTCCCTCCAAGAATCTTGTTCCAACGTACCATGCTCTTTTCCTGCTTAGTAGGCTTCTGCATTGGGTCGGTCTTGGTCATCTACGCTTTCTATCTTCCTATCTGGTTCCAGGTAGTGAAAGGCAAGAGCCCTCAGGATTCCGGTATTTCCTTGATACCACTTCTTCTTAGCAACGTCTTCTTTGTCATAATGAGCGGTATTCTGGTTAGTGTGATTGGATATTATACTCCATTCATGATTGCTGGAAGTGCTATTCTCGTTATTGGTACTGCACTCATCACCACTTGGACACCAGATGTGAGCAAGGGAAAATGGATCGGTTATCAGGTAAAATTACGCTACAAAACGCTCATACTTATGCTGACGCAACTTCTTAGATTATTACGGGAGCAGGCATGGGCATGTCACTCCAACAACCTGCCATTGCAATCCAGACTGTACTTTCCGAGAGCGATAGCCCTATCGGGTTGTCCATACTCAACTTTGGCATATTCCTCGGCGGAACAGTTTTTGTGACTGTGTCGCAAACTTTACTTGAAGGACAACTTGAGAGCAGGGTCGCCAAGTACATCCCTGGTGTCGACATTCATACACTCACAAACAGTGGTGCTACGAGCCTCAAGACTCTTGTACCGTCTGACAAGGTCGACCTTGTTTTGACAGCATATAATGAATCGATGAGATCGATTTGGTATCTTGGACTTGCAGTGGCTTCTGTTGCTCTGGTTGCTTCATTCGGTGTGGAATGGAAGAACGTGAAGGCGAAAAAGGACAAATCGGCTGAGGATGCTCCTCGATTCTGAGGACCAGAATATTAGCTCCAAAACTGGAGTATGGTCAGATCTAGAGAGGAATTGTAAATATCTTGACCAAAAGCCAATACCAAGCTAAGCCTTGTGTAAAGAATTTATGTCTGGTGTGTGCCGCTTGGGGAATGCCTCCTACAATGAATACTGGGGGTGCAAAAGGGCTAGACTGGTATACCAGCCATAAGTCATGCCCATTGGCGAGTGTCGAGAATAGACTCTGAGGTCATCTCATAGGTGGAGATAACGAATCAGATTCAATATAGCTATTCCGCCGTGGGAATATAAGTGCGGAAATGCGGAAGCTACTTTTTCAGGCCCCTGGGGACTGTAATGATATGGTTGTCGTTGTGGGTAGTTGAATACAATGTAATTGGGCTAAATACGATGAAATCGCGGCCTGCCGAGTTATTAGTGGGCAACCCCCCCCTAGCGCTACTATGTCCCCCACAGCGGGATAGAAGCTGAACCTCTGATCGACCTCATAGCTGAGACGATCACAAAGCGGCTGAAAGATTCAGCTCTCTCAGACGCCTGAGGACTCTACTAGCCTCAGCCAGTTTCAGTAAGTAATCTTCCACCATGTCAGTGGCGTTGGAGCTTCTCCCTGCATATGAATGCATTTATAAACCACCGCAGCCCACCCTCGTCCAGCTGCAAATTCCTTTCCTCAAACACTTACTCTTTAAAGACAGCACTTCCTTCCATTGACGAAAGTTCTTCAAAATCATTATGCCTTCGAATCTCCAAAGCGTTGATGGCAGAGTAGTGACCACTACCGAGGTAATTGATCCACATTCTTCTGATCTGCACTCCAGCTGAGACACAACGCAGATCGACATCCCGCCAGATTGGACAAATGTTTACGAGGATATGGGCGGTGATATGCTATGGGGTTCTAATGGGGACGTGACAGAGATGATTCGTGGTTGTGGCATCGAAGGAGAGGTCAAACCCTTGTTCGCAAAGGAACCCTATACTGGAGAGGCTTTATCGTTATTTGAAGTGGAGGAAAACCAATTCTTCCTCTACAATGCGATGGAAGGATCGATATATCGCATTGATGTGCCAGACGATCTGCAGGCTATCGCTGCTATTATCGACGATGAGAATCAAGGACTGGCTGCTCTTGATATTGAACAAGTTTGTTAGATATTACGAATCAATGCCACAGTCTCCTGCGATTTTGCAGCGGATCAGGTATGTTATATCTACTCTCTAGTCAGGTGAATGGTTTATGAAAAAGCCGGCCTCTAGCATCACTCCAAGGGCAATCCTGACATGCTACGCACTTTCATATTTTCACCTCAAGAAGATGATCCCATGAGTTGAGAAGCAAATATATGAGACTAAACTTGAACCCAGTGGGTGCCCGGTTTGAAGAATGCTGTACTCAAGCTGCTCAGTCATGTTGCAATATTTGATCTTATCAAGATGGGGTTCTCTTAAAATAAGTACCTATTTAATCAAGCGGGAAGCTCAGACGTACCTGGTGATATATAAGTTAATGTTTATGAATACTTAATCTTTAAGATATGCATCCACTGAGTATCTACCTAGTTTAAGGTTGTGGCTGAGGCGCTCTCACAACCCAGCGAGACGCACGTTCAGCCACCTACGTAATGGCTTACAGCCGCTTCGTCTCGTCAGCGGCGTCGCAGAAGCCGCTTTCACATGGTTAAAACGTAAACAACAGCAGTGATTCATTAGCTAAGGGCAATCGTTTTGGTTTCTCAGTCGCATTCCAGCCCCTCTTCTGATTTAATAATCTCCCAAGACCAACATGGGCTGTAAATGGAGGCTTGTCGACGGCCAACGACTGACACTCACCGACGTAATCTACCGTTCTCTTTTTTACCCAAGTCACAAACTAGCTGACAACGGCATAGGTCAACCCCCCAAAAGGCTGGACGAATCACTATAATGACCTGGGCAGCGACGATTTGTGGGCCGAAATGGACAGGAACTTTGCAGATGAGATGAAGCCTCTATTTGGCATGAAGAACCCTCAGGACGGAAAGAAATGGGTCATTATTCAGGCCGGTGACAAGAATGAGTTTTGGGTCTACAATGCCATTGATGATGAAATGCAATGTATCAAGACGCCCTGTGATCTGGAGAGCATCGTCACTACCATCGATGATCCAAACCAGGGAGTGCAGGCTATTCATTTTGTGCATATTGCTCGGAATGACAAATGTAATATACTGTAGTTATAGTCTAAGCACAATCACACAAAAGGAAATCCTAGCAGTTCCATCACTTTATTATTGTAAATGGCAGTTGGTCAGTCTGCAAAAAAGAAACTGATGAGACTGGGACTCGAACCCAGGAGGATTGCTCCACCAGGAATTGGTGTTAAGGTTAACCTTAACCTGGCGCCATAACCAACTCGGCCATCTCACCGGTGATTGGATGAAGTAACAGTTTGCAATGCCAGACTAACACGAGGGCGGCTCTTTGGAACCAGAAAACACAAGACTTGGGTCGGATATGATAGTTGAAGCTGGAATGTCTGCGCTACAATAGAGCTCAGTTTCAGTCATACCTGATTCTTGTCCAAAATTTTCACATACAGAATAGGCAGACTAAGTTTGTGGTAAAGTCACTGATAAATAAACTCAATTGCTCGATATCCCTCGGCATGATTACTATTACCAGGGGTGTGGCTGTTTATATCTGACTTGTAGAGAAAACCGTGAGGTTAAGGTCAAGCTTGCTTAACTCGGGCCAGGCTTGATAAACTACAAGGACTGCGCACTTTATTTGTCCTCTTGAACACGGCATTCTGAGAGAAGCTGCATGTATTCCTAGTAACGCTCACTAGCTTGAGTGTCAATATGCACAAGAACAAAGGTTACGTGCGAAATCTCACAAATCCATTCTTCTGCAGAGCCGGCCATATCTTCATGGTAGTCTGACTCCAATTTCAGAGTCTATAGGGACAGTCCTCTGCCCAAGGACAGTTTTCCAAGCTAGGGAGCACGTGCACCCACTTTAGGGTGCGGCAATTTCTCTCAGCCGCACAACCGCCAAATCTCAAAACCACGAACCGAAATCGCCACAACACAGCAAAAACACTGGAGAGATCGCAAAAGGAATGCAAAAAATAAGCTGATGGGCACTGAGAGACGATGCTCCCGCCAGGGCTTGAACCTGAGACCTTCGCATTACCGATACTGCGGTTTGAAGTATTAGTACGACGCTCTAACCAACTGAGCTACGGAAGCCAATCAGCTGTTGTTGAGGACGAGAAGAATGTTCGACGACAAGATCTCTACTGCAAAAACTAGCCACTCGCAAGTGACTGCTTGGCAATGCCCTGTCTGTTGTGCTAGATCTCGGCGTAAGCCGAGCGTACATGCCTTCTTGGTTGCATCGACCCTTGACCTAGGCAAAAGCCTCTTTACACCTTGCAAGCTGGACGATGCAGTCCGGGCAGAGTTGATCATCATGTTCTCGGTACAGAACTACCATGTGCATCCAGATTGGGAGGTGTGCTCAAGGTAGTGGACTTCATGACTTATGACATCAGATCTAGAGTAATAAATATGTTCTGTGATTTA
Organism: Fusarium torreyae; assembly: GCA_027945595.1. Lineage (NCBI taxonomy): Eukaryota > Fungi > Ascomycota > Sordariomycetes > Hypocreales > Nectriaceae > Fusarium > Fusarium torreyae. Next base: position 120,078 of record JAOQAZ010000036.1, read on the forward strand.
TTTGCTATGTACAAAAGATTTTGGCACGTAAGGGACTTCGGTCCGTGTCTTTCTTCTTCTTGGACAGCCTATTATCTCTTCGGGTAAGCGGATTGGAATTGGGTGGCTGCACTGGCTTTCAGGATGGAAGCATCGGTACCTGATTAAGCTACAAGCCACCAGTCCAGCAAACTTTCAGAAGCTTAATTTGATGAAGGGTTGCAACGCGTGACTACAGATTCGTGTGATTGGTGGCATGACTCAGTGGAAGGGTTACGCCGCAGACAAATAACCATGGCCAAACTGGACGCGGAGCACGATTCTTGAAATACCTGTTATGGACAGATTAAATCATGCCCCGATCGTTAAAAGCACCATTTGTTTAATCTACAAGGACATACAAGACTGATCTTCACAGTTAAAGCCGGCATTCCGGCCCGAGTGTAGCAACCCGATGATCTTGAACAGTCTTGGCTCATTTCCAAATCCGGACATCACGGCGCTTTCAGCTCCGACATGCTGGATTGAACAACATTATCGCCCCATGAGTTGAGGGGAATGAGATGCGCAAAAGAGGCACTGAATAACTGAACTATAAATGATGCTATAGAACCGGTCTTATAATGATCAGCACTTGGATAGCTCTCGTCCCTCTTCAATCCTCACCATGAAGTTCGCTCCGTTTGTCGCGCTCGGAGTCGCCCTTGCTGGCGCTCCGGCACTTGCTGCTCCAGCTGGGTTCGTCACTACCGATGGCACAAAGTTCTCTCTTGACGGGAAGGAGTTTTTCTTTGCCGGAAGTAACGCCTACTATCTTCCGTTCAATGTTGTATGTGCTACACCAAGTAAAACCTACCGCCCATACTAATCTTTGCAGTGGGGAACGGATCACTACCAGGATGTTAAAGTTGGCTTAGAAGCCGCCAAAGACGCTGGTCTCAAGGTCATTCGCACCTGGGCCTTCCATGACAACAACAGAACTTTCCAGTCTGGTGGACTCCCCAAGTACAATACAGGTGGTGAAGAGACCGTCATGCAATGGTTCGACTCGGATGGCAAGGTCGAGATCGACCTGGGTGTTCTTGATGTCGTTGTCGAGGCTGCTGAAGCCACTGATATGAAGTTGATTCTGGCTTTAACTAACAACTGGGCTGATTACGGAGGCATGGACGTATACACTGTCAACCTCGGCGGTCGATACCATGATGATGTGAGTTATCAATTGCAACCTCCCGAGTAATGGCAGCTAACGCAAACAACACAGTTCTACCGTCTGCCTGCCATCAAAAAGGCATACAAAAACTACGTCTCAACTGTTGTCAACCGGTACAAGGACTCGCCTGCTGTCTTTGCCTGGGAGCTTGCTAACGAACCCCGTTGCGGCGCTGACGGTTCTCGCAACCTCCCCCGTGGTCCCGACTGTGGACCTGAACTGATTACATCTTGGATCGATGAGATGAGCACTTACATCAAGTCCATTGACAAAGACCATCTTGTCACCACTGGAAGCGAGGGTGGCTTTAACCGCGAGTCAAGTGACTGGACGTACAACGGTTCCGATGGAACAGACTTCGATGCTGAGCTTGAGCTACCCAATATCGACTTCAACACGTTCCACTCATATCCCCAAGCTTGGAGCAAGACAGCAGACTGGGTTGAGCAGTGGATCATTGACCACGCTAAAGCTGGAGCTGCTGCTGGAAAACCAGTTGTCCATGAAGAGTATGGTTGGACTGATAAGTCAACACGTGTGAGCGTCATCAGCAAGTGGCAGAAGGTCTCTCTGGAACAAGAAGTGAGCGATTTGTACTGGCAATTTGGCTACTCTGGGTACTCGTATGGAAAGAACCATGATGATGGAAACACCATTTATCTTGAGGATGATGAAGCACAACCCTTGGTATATGAGCACGCTGCTGCAGTCAACGGTGGAGAGACACCACCGAGCCAGACTAGCCCTGGAACCACTCCCCCTTCACCAACTCCGACCAACAACGGTCCGCGCCAGGTTAAATATGGGCAGTGTGGTGGACTTGGATGGACTGGGCCGACTCAGTGTGTGGCTGGGTCGACTTGCAAAGAGCAGAACCAGTGGTATTCGCAGTGCCTGTAGGTTCTCGTCAATGAACAGAGATATGGCGGGCTTTTAGGATAAGAGAGCAAGAAATATCTTAACGCAGAATACACCATCATTGCGCCCATCTATTTCCTTAATGTGGTTCCACGGACATGATTTCTTTTCAATCTCGGCCAGCAGAAGGATTCAAGTATTTACAGGGACTTTGATACATAAAACCGTCCCTGCTGGCACTAAATTGTCGTTCGTAATAATCGTAATTTCGCTGTACATGATAGGTCTCTATTGACTGATAACATCCCAAGAAAACCGGGGATTGTGGTAACCTAGAACCACAGCATACGCCGTATGTGCACAATAGTTGTACACGCCATGTTATGCAATACATTATTTCTGATTTGGAATGGCGTGCATATCTAATGCCGAGTTATGCGCCCCACCTGGGAATGAAAGCAATATTAACCATCCCTTTCGAGCCATAGAAATTTCTTGCCTGAATACCAAGGCATCAGACTGCTCTCTTTCTTCCGACAGTGGTTGCTCTCGGCGGAGCTACTACTATGTACTTCGTGTCAACTAGCTGCAGAGACAAATGATTGCAATAAGCACTAAAGCCGCGGACAATAGCTGAATGCCGTGGTTCCTCTTCATTCGGTAAGGTTCGACCCCGATCGTACATCCACCCACCCGCCATCGGGTTAACCAAAATAGTCAGGAACAACAAAACTCATTTTATAACAAAGAACCTATCGATTGGACATAATTCCTTTTCGAAGAAGGAGCTGAATCAGCCCTTCAAAGGCAAGGTGACTATATCCCTACTTCACGAGTCTTCAGTACAGGGTAAACAACTTCACGCCCCGGCCTCGACCCTAGTCTTTTAATTTCAGGAACAGCAAGGGCAAGGAACGGAAAATCATAACCGCGCGATTTCTGATCCTTCGAGTCACTTTCTCGCCCCCGCTATCCCCTTTCAACCAGTCGCGACCATGGAGACGCCGTCAGCAAAGTCAGACGCAGGGAAAAAAGCGAAGCGAACTAGGAATAATGTCAGACAGTCCAAGTATGGCTGTCTCACGTGCAAGTATGAGCCCTCCAACCGCAGATCGAGGCCCAGTGCAGCTGACAACATGCCAGGAAACGACGAGTAAAATGTGATGAAGCAAAGCCTTCTTGTCAACGTTGCTTCTTCTCTAGAGTGTCATGCCTTGGTTACCCTATTGGTGCACCATCTGGTCCTTTGCAGGGAAATTCTTCGTCAGCACTTGTCCCTGCTCCCGCCCAAAATCCTAACATTTCACTGGGCCACTATGCCGCCCTCGCTTGCACGGTTCTTAGCCAGGGACCACGTCGAGCGAAAGGCGTTTCAGAAGTGGCTCTTTGGAACTTCACTGTACCTCAAATGGTTCATTCAATTCCCTCTGTTCGAGCTGCTGCGGCTGCATTTGGTGCCTCGTACGATGAGTACATGCTCAAGTCTGATCGCACTCGTACAGGGCTGGTGACTATACGACAATACCATCAAGCCTTGCAAGCAGTACAGAATGAGGTTTCCAATCCCCAGCACGAAACTGTACCCTGTATGGTTGCTTGTCTGCTTATGGCATTCACCGAAGTTCTACAGCAACGAAGCGATAGAGCTTTTGTGCATCTCCAAGGCGCTTTTGCAATCATGGCATCGCGTTCTAACCGAAACTCGAAAACTGTTGTGGAAGACGAAGATCTCTCAGCCATGTTTGAGAAGCTGACCTTGCACACCGCAACGTATACTCTCAGTCGCGCTCTCGACCCAAATCCGCAGCAATCAGACTCGCCGAAGCCAATGTCCTTACCTTTGGATCGATATTTATCTCAGGAGTTGCACTCCTCTTATCAGTTCATTCGTGCGGCATTGCCGTATAAATACGCCAATCCGAAGTTAATACCATCTGCCCTCGGTCTCGAACAGGGCCGTCATCTTGGGAACCTGCGACAGTGGTTGTTGGATTACCAACCTGATCCCTCGCTACCGAAGCTCGAGCCTCAAAACGAACAACTCTTTGTTCTCCGCGCACAATGTCTCGCCGGACTGGTACAAGTGGCCACTGTTCTCCAGCCATATGAAATAGCTTATGACAGCCATGAGCCAGATTTCCAGGAGATCATTGCATCAGTCGAAGCAGTTCTCGATATCCGAGCAAAAGACGCACAATTGCATTTATATGCCTTACCTTCGTTCACTCCGGAAATGGGTATCATACAGCCCCTGTTCCAAACAGCGTTAAAATGCAGACACCCATTCTGGCGACGCAAGGCTTTGAGCCTACTTCAGAGAAGTGGAAGAGAAGGCCCATGGAGTGGTCCGCGTGATGCTAGGGTATTAGAGGTTGTGATGGCGGCTGAGGAGGCACAGAGTCCTGATTCAGATGAGGGGAAATTGGAGCAGCCTGTCATCCATAATGCCAGCGGCATCACCGAACATCAAAGAATCCATCAGTGTTGGGTAGTGGATTATCTTGACCGACGACACCAGAGTATCACCCATGACCAGGGAGCTGGAAGTCCAGCTCAATTTGCAAAGGTTCAGCTAAGCAAGCATCTGGAATTAGATGCTATAATGAGCGATGAAACGAGAGGTTCGTGTGGGGATAATTGGCTGGAACAAGAGTATTGGCAGACCTGGTACGAGATCGTGCCGTTGCCTGATTGATGACAGAAGGGTCTTGGATCGAGGGTGCGGGGTTGGAGGAAGTCTGGTAGCTCGGGGTAGTGCTCTGAAAGATAGCGGATATTTTGAAGCAGGCGATAATAAAACTTGATCGAGGGTACATACTGGTAGTCAAGACTGAGAGATCACATCCAGGATGCATCATCAGACCACATCGAGCTCGTCCAAGCCACAACGTATCAAAACCACCCGCTCATCAGCTCAAACTAAGAAGGTCAAGGTAGTGAGAAATCTCAGAAGAGCGAAAAAGGGCTTGGTGTGGCCTTTTAAGCTGACCTACTACGTAGTACGCTCGGTCTTTGGAGATAAGGTCCCACTAATTGCCAATCGAACAAAGCCCCCTGCAATGTGACCGCACTAAATCCTTCGATGTGGGTCAGCTCGGTCTTTTCAGGGGTCTCACTTGGATTGCTTCACATCGAAGAGTAAAGGTTGTGAAGGTTCTTAAACTTGATCACGTATATAAGGGTCACTTTGTCAAAGTCAATATGGCATTAGTATCCTTGAGGGCTTTTCTACTCTTCTTAGAAGAACACTTCATCATGATGCTCTCGCAGCTTTTCCCGACTCTTTTGGCATTCCTTGCCGGCGCACAACAGGTTGTGGGGACAACTCCACGCTATTGTCCGCCTTATGGTCCCGTTCTACCGGCGCCAAGACAACCAAGTCAACATCCTGCCGTCCAGGCCACCATCCAAGCCATCACTGCAACTCTCAAGCAACAAACAGCAGGCTTCAACTTCTCCGCCGTCTCTGTTGGAGTTCAGTCAATTTATGAGGACAGGCCATTGGTGGACTTCCACCATACTCCTCCTAATATTAACCCCGAGCTCGGAGCGAAAGAGGTGAATGCCAGCACAGTCTATCGTCTTGGAAGTATCTCCAAAGTTTTCACAATCTTGGCTGCACTGCGACTAGCCCAAGATGGTGTGCTAAGCATGAATGACCCTGTCGTGCGATGGATTCCCGAGCTTGCAAGCCCCTCTGGTCACGAAGACAGTCTTGATGTTACCCATTGGGAGGATATCACTGTTGGAGATGCTGCAGCACATCTCGCAGGTCTTGGTGGAGATAGTATGTTGATCTCCCTTGTCCTAGCGTTTAAACTAATGGGAAACAGTGACAACTGAACTCTCATCCTATCCTGTTGACTGGGAGTCCCTCGGTCTACCTAAGATCTCTCCCGACGATAAAGCCCCGTCTTGCTCGGGCGGTGCTGTAGGAGCGCCTGTTTGCACGCGTAAAGGTAAGCTACTAGCATGACATGATGTTGCAGTTTTAGCAAGGACTAACGAATATAGACTTCCTTGACATGTTTCAGAACTATCGCCCCCCAGCGTATCATCCTGCACAATCGCCCGTCTATTCCAATGCCGGTATTAGTCTTGTTGGTCTTGTCATTGAAACGGCATCAAACAAGACTTTTGAAGCCGCAATCAACGATCTGATCTTGAAGCCGCTGTCACTAAAACATACGTCGACTGGGATCGTGCCAGAAAACGTCGAGAACATGTTTGTTCCCGTTGGAGGTACAGGCTGGGATACAGAGCTGGGAGTGTTTGCTCCGTAAGTAATCCTCTAAAGCCTCACAACGTCTCGCTAACACACTCGCAGCGCCGGCGGTATGGGCTCTAGTACTGCCGACATGCTCTCTTTCATGGTCAACATCCTAAAAAACAACATCCTCTCTCCAGCTGCCACTCGCCGATGGCTGAAGCCGGCTACGTTCACCTCGACATGGAGCGGCGCTGTTGGTGCTCCATGGGAGATTTACCGCGTCGACAATCTCACGTCTGACGGCCGAATCATCGATCTTTATACAAAGGGTGGTGGGTTGAGCGTCTACCAGTCTGGCATGGCCATCATTCCTGAAACTGGTCTCGTGATCTCAGTACTTGGTGCCGGATCAGAGGTGATGAGTGTTTGGTCCCAGCTTGCGACTCTCAACATCATAGAAGCCTTGATTCCTGCCTTGGACATGGCAGCCAGAGATGAAGCCAAAGCACGATTCGCTGGAGATTATGTCCACAAGGGGAGCGGATCAAGGGTCACTCTGTCTTTGGATAAGGGTCCTGGTCTTTTACTGAGTGACTGGAAGGCTCGAGAGTTCGACGTACTCACAAACCTGAACCGTTACCAGCCTGGAAGGTTCAACGATACTACCCCATCAGGCATCGAGAGTATCCGACTATATCCTACCGGCATTGAGGGTGACTCCAAGTCTGCATGGAGAGCTGTATTTCCTTCTGTGTCTGACACGGAGGCCGAGATAATTGAGGGTTTGACGTCGGTGAAGGATGTAACGTGTGTTACTTGGCACATGTTGGATCGCTATATCTACAATTCCCTGTCCATGGATCACTTTGAGTTTAAGTATGGAAATGACGGAAGTGCAGTCAGCATCAAGAATAAGGCATTTGGCATTGAGATGACGAGGGTTGCGAAATAATTATACGGTTCTTAGGTAGACTGAGCGAGGGACTACCTAACTTCGGCGATGGATTCCCTCATCTGCCATTTTCTATACATATACTTTATCGTCTTCGTGTGCCAGCTTCCACAATAAATAGCAGGCGTATTGTTGATACCTAGAGTATCTGACTGGCTCAAGGTGTCTGGATTACTGGCAGAATTGACCGCCTTCTGTATTGTGTACGCGCCTCTGCGAAAGGGGCCGCTAAGAGCTAACATGCGGTAAGTAATGGTGTAATCAAGCTGATAAAGCGCTATAGTGACAGGAGCAGTAAGAGTGGTTTGTATAAAATGGCCACGTTGGTGTGGCATTCGCCTGTATTGCTTTGCTGAAAAGTTATTTTAGTTGTCAAGATTTAGCCTATATATAAACAATTAGCAGTCCTCCAACCACAACCCCCACTACAGCAGGTTTCAACCTGTTCATCTTCCGTAGTATAGTGGTCAGTATGCAAGCTTGTCACGCTTGAGACCCGGGTTCAATTCCCGGCGGGAGAGATCCAGCCACCTGCGACACGCAGGTCCTTCTTTTTGCATTTTCTCTGACAAGTCGCACTCACACGTACGTATTTTTTCTTATACTTTTACAGGTAGCTGTCGCCAGAGGAAGGAAGTTTGGTGGCTTTCTGCGACCGTGTGTTTAACACTTTGGCGCTTATTAACTTGCGACCGGTGGGTGGCGCTATGCAAACATTTATGTCAGTACTCATGCATTGACACATCGATCTGGCTAGATGCATCTGGGATAACCAGCTTTATTCTCTCATATTTCTGAAACCAGGGGCGCCGATTGTCTAACCTCCTCCCTACCAAAGTTCACTCGGATAAATCTTGCAACGCCTCGCGACATAGCATGCTCTAACACCAACCTCCCGCTCGCATTCTTTCTCCACGATTGTCCACCAACTAAGCCAATCCAGCGAGAGCATTAGGCTCACCAAGAGCACCTTGAGGGAACCTAGAGTTGAAGCCAATAACAGACTGAACGCTGTGGAATGTCGTTGCCTGGATAGACAGCTTCTGGTCAGATACCAACCATCGAACACCTTCGCTGCAGGGAGGAGTTGTCAAAGATCCCTCATATCTAGGTCTAGATTTTAGTCCTCTGTTCAAATCAAGCAATGCTGGAGATAACTTACGTTTGGAAAGAACCCGCTGCCAGAGTACTGACCAGCTCGGCCATACCAAGCGCTTGGGTCTTCGTAAGAGTTCCAGGCTCCTTGATCTCTTGAACAGAACCAAAGACGGTTTCCAGAAGCGAAGAAGCAGTCACAGCGCTGGTAGATGGTGTATTGACGTGGAAGAAAGTGCCTCCAATGCCCGGGAGTTGTCGCTTCTCAGGCGTCCTCTTTCGAACCATCTTGACAAAGCCATCCTTTTGCTTCAAACTTCGAGCCTCGGGGGTTGCGGCCGGTGGCGGTGTATCAGTCGAATTACCTCCCGCACTACCTCCAGCTGCTCCATCCTCGACATCGATAAAGACGCCAACAACAGCGATCTTGGAATCAGTACTCTCCCAAACCATATGCATTTCCATAGCCATGCTAGTCCCATCGTTCAAATGTTCGCTCGGCAAGTGGAAATGGAATTGTTGGAGGGTATAGCTGGTGTTGGCAAAAGTCATGCTACCTTGTCCGGCAACTACTTCAACAGTGGTACCAAGGTTTTCGAACTCGGCCCCTTCGGTCATGTCAGGTATCGACAGGCGCAATTGAGCTGCAGGAATAACGGCGAAAGAGCCAGAGACCATGTCAACGGGAGACTGGTTCACGCCTGTGGAGCATAGAACATTCGCTTCGGGGTCCAAGTTGACCCAGTTGGTTGGTCCCTGTAGCTATCAGTATCGCATCAATGAAGGCCCTGAGACGACATACCGTCTTTCCAGTATAGCCAAACTCATTGACCTCAACGGTTCCATCCTCAGCTCTGGGATGCAATAGAGTTCCATAGGCGCAAGAAGCTAGCGCTTCCGATGCGAAAGAGCCAAGGAGAAGAAGTGGTAGAGTAACGAAGTGGGCCATGGTCGTGTATGCGAAGATGTACGGAGTATCTAGAAAGGAAATGTAAAGAAGGATGATCCGCTGTAAAGACTGAAACAAACTAGGATTAATCAACCAAAGAGGAACCAGCCTCAAGAAAGAAATTAAGCGATATGTGAGAATGAATGAGAACCGAATGATAATTTGTAAGAATCAGCAGATTATTTGCCAAGGAGGCAGTGAGTGTATTAAATAAGATGTTCAGCTGCTATACTACGCGATTGTTATATGCTTCCAAACATGATAAAACTAAACTTTAGGATAGAAATAGCAACAATAGTAACAAAGTTGTTTCATGGGGTATGCTTGAAGGTAACCTTAAACCTTGATGTTGGAGTAGGGTCACATTAGATAGCCGCGGCGCAGTCGCAGGTCGTGTCGCGTAAGGTCAACTGTGATACTCTTCCGGTGTCGGGTCCAATGAGCCGTGCCAAAGGTTTCAGTCACAAACGGATAATCGATGGGAAGAGAAAACAATTCTGGAAAGTGCATCGCATATCTTTCCATTAATTTAACATTCTGCAGTAAGGAGAAAGACAGACAGGCGTGAATTGTCACGTGAAGACAATTGGAAATTACTCAGCGTGGCTTTAACAAGCGATAAGGTGCTGACAGCTCAAGACTCCTTTTGGTCGTTGCGTTAACAGGTCTAATTTTGTAGCCAGCATCTGAGTAGATAAGATCGGTCTAGACTCTCCTCTCCAACAGTCGCAGCAGCATGTTGTGTCGGAAGGAGTATGGCTCAAACCGTCTCAGTTCGGGTAGTATAGTGTGAAATCCTGATGAAACAAACCAGGGGCGAGAAGAAGAGATAAGCGCTGGCTGATAGTGTTTCAGTCGAGCTACCCTTGCTCTTACTGGAGTTTAAGCATATTTTTATCATATTCATGAACAGATAAACATTTAAACTATATCTTGTACCTTATTTGTATGGCGAATAATTTATCTGCAGATTTTTTCGAGGCTAGGTTATCTTTTGTTGCGAATACCTGGTGTATGGCATTTGGCAAATAACATCCCTAAACAGTTCACTACGCAATCTATAACAGAAAATGAATCCGTCCTTATTTTCTCTTATGAATGTATGCTTCCAAAATTGTCCTTTCCTTTTACCACCCGTATGATGTTTGTTAAGAATCCGACTGTGAAGGTGCCGAGCGAGATCGATGGATCATCAGGTGAATAGCCGAAACTAATAACTCCAAACACGGCAAAACCACCGACTACTTCGTAGGCTGAGTTGCATAATGCGATGATCAAGGTGTCCTGTCCTGCACGGCCTTGGCGTGTTTGCTGCTGTACGAGGCATAAGTAAAGTACCTAAAACCAACGCCGATCGAAAAGAAATTTTGACCGCGTGCGGCCTGCCAAATATCGCCCGATCCAAATCTCCAGCCATTCCATTCAGCAAAATAGTACTTGATGCCCGAACAGGCATCAGGCAGAGAGACAGATCGGCCGCGAATTATAATGAGCATAATGACGGGGAGTCCCATGGTCAAGTAAACAACTCTTCCTGTCGTTCCAACGCGGATAGTCAACGGATCCAGATGCTTCAGGTAGGACAGGGTCGTCGTTGGCGATGACATCGTTTATGTAGATTCTTGGCCTCTGCCTACCTATGGAAGAAGACTCTGGAAGAAATATCTAAAGTACCTATAGTGCATGATCCATGTGAGGATGGGGACGTAATACGTCGCAACGATAAAACCGTTCATAATAACAGTGAGACCGACTCCTTTGGTATACTTATTGATGCCGTTGAAAGCGACAACGACACTACCACGGTAGGCTTGCCCCATGCAGATCTCAAGACAAAGAACGGGTATACCAAGGAAGAACAGGGCGATTAGATACGAGATGAACCAGCAAAGACCGTTGTTCGCGACGACGACCGATGGGTAGCGGAGAAGGTCAGCAAGTCCAACAGTGCCGCCCTAGATTCAATTCAATGAATGCTGAGATGATTGAGTGTCTCGAACTTGACTTACCATGGCAGCAAGCAAAAAGGCTGCTCGCGGAGGCCACTTGCCACGACCATCGTCTTCTTTCTCTGCGTCGGGCGCAATAAAACCGACGACTCTTTTAAGGTTGAACCACAAGGTATACAAGGGTCGATGAAGCGGGCGTTTCTAATCTTTTAGAACAAGCCTGTCGAGATTGAGGTTTCGAATCAAATTTACACCTCGTTGGAGATCGCAATAGCAAATAAGAAATTAAAGGCGATAGAATGGCAGCGCCCGGCTTTATACAGCCAAGAGGATCTACGCTACAATCCTTTCTTGGCTACCTGCTCAAGTACTTTGATACTCGTCATTTGTTATCAACCCCGTGTCATACAAGGGCCAAGGTGCTTGACAAATGCTTGCACCTATCCTCGAATGCACAGTAAGCCTTCACAATTCCTTGACATTGCCGGCCAATACCCAGTAGTCAATAATGTGGGATTAAGGGGTTGATAATATCATCATATGACCTGATAAGCGCCTTAGTACCAAGCAGAGCGCAACAAGCGACTTGGAGAGGGACATTCAGCTTTCTCATGTCGCGAAGTGTACAGGACCGACCACTCCGGTTTATGCCCGTCACTGGAGATTCGTGACAAGCGCGTGTCTGTGGGGGAGCCAATAGCCAAGCTGTTGGTGCAAATCCCAAGAAATCAGGTCACGGCCGAAGAGGTATCGCCAAGCCTGCGGGGAAATTAAGATTCAACCCCAGGGCCTCACAAGACAGAACCTAGGCGAAGGGGTAACGTAGCAATGTAATAGAATGATCATTTTCTATATTGAGGGGCTGACCTCTATACTTTGTGGCTTTTAGTTTAAGAGGCCCCAATTTGAGAGCGCATCCACTAACGCCAGGTTGACGGCAGGACCTTTTACCTTACAAGGCCGACTGCATCAGAAGTCATCGGGTCGACCGCAGGGTGGGACGTAGGACTGACCAAGGAGAAGAGGCGAACTGCTGCTTGATATGATTCTAAATTGATTGGCTTGTTTTGGCTTGGCGGAAGGAAAATAGGTGATTGGTGAGAAATTTTCTCAAATTTGCACTGCAAAGTTAACCTACCCCGAGAGCTCACTGCAGCAAGTCCCAAAACAATGAAGAGCCGCTACTAGCCACCATGAGCCGCCTGTAGCCGACCGCCAAGGAGACACATCCACACACTTGCGAGCAAGTCAGATAGTTGCGATTGCTCCAACCCTACCCTGTATCCGGGGCGCAAAAAAAGTTACAGAGTCATAAAGCTACTGCTATGATTGTTTTCCCCCCCTTTGTGATAGTCCTTAAGCAAGAGCTGGTACAGAGCTATTACGCAAAAGTAGCAAAGACGTTTTAGGACCTCCCACAATTAACAGGACTCAGTATAAACAAGAAGGTTCAAAACAGTGCGACTAGACCATTTACAAAAATATTACAACAACTAATTCTTGTCAAAGTATTTAGTAGATTATGCAAACGGAAAATTGAGCAAAGCTTAATCATTACTTATATACCGCGCCTCACAGCATTATATCCTCAAGATAAGGGCATAAAGATGCAAAAAGCAAGGACCAAGACTCCTGTGGAGTCCGGCTGTCAAATCGACGCCGGCCTGATTCGAACAGACGCCTCCGAAGAGAATAGATTTCTAGTCTATCGCATTAGACCACTCTGCCACGGCGCCTTATTAGATGCTGACATAGCAAAACTCACAACTCAAGAGGGCTTTGGCTCAGTTCCGACCGTAGTAAACTACGTGATGTCTTTTCTAGATGGGTTTGTCTTTGCTTCTTCCTCCTAGTGCCACACAGCTTAGACGAAGTGGAAGCAATGGAGCTCATAGTGACAGCCTGTTATTATGCAACAGGAAGAGAATCAAGCCGTACTCTCAGGTTCGAAACGCGCAACGCGAAAGTACGCGCCGCTGTCTAGTGCACTTGCTCGTTATTCTCTGAACGACAAGTACTGTCTCAGATCCTTGCGACTGTTTCACTTTTGTACGCGCTAGAAAATGACGTGGGTGACGCGTCTTGTCGCAGGGCATCCTCCGCAATTTAGCCATGGCGAGGTACGGGGAGTACAAAGCCCATCGCGCCTGATGATCTCGACGCGTTTCGGTACATGCAAAGAACACGAAATTTCTCCAGCCATGAGCTGGAGCTCGGGCCTGCTCGGTCGTGGCTGGTAGTGGCTGCATACAAAAAGCAATCTCATATTGGTGGGTGGTTGGTGAAATGCGGAGCTGCTCATCAGAACTACATGCCCACTTTATATAATTATATGAAGCCATAGTTCTTATTGCATCTCGCAACTTTATTAGCCTTGTAAGACATGTGAACTTGTCTTTATCCAGGAAAGATTGAGTAAGACTGTCCATTTGCATGTGCACTACTGACGATGGTTGAACGACAATTTCTTCGGTTTGGTCACCTACATATATGCTCACTCTTCTAGACCCACCCCGATATTATATAAAGTGATCATTTTGTCGCTAGGTACATCCGCAGATCGAATTTGGGAGCGGCAGACGGTGGTAAGGTAGCTCAGCTTGAAATCCCGACCCTTGTGCACTGCCACTTCGTAATGAATTGAGTTCAACTATTTTGAGGCGCAGTAGACAAATTTGTGGGGATACTAGACCAGCACTCGAATCATCTTCCAGATCGAAAATGCAAGGCGGCTTTGCTCAACACACTTGTACTGGAATTTACGACTGCGCCCGCATGGGCAGAAACGCCCCGATCACATGGCCAAGGTGGAATCAATTTAAGCTTATTTCTTCGCTCAGGTTCGCGTAGTTTTCTTCTGCGTCATCATGGGCGACATTTGCCATTTCCAACACCCGAACAACCGGAATTATGCCACTCTTTAATCGTTTCCGCGGGGCCTTCTCGGGGATCCCAGTTGATCCAGATCCCCATGCTGATCCCCATACCTGGAAGTTGCCATCTTCTTACCCCAACATCAAGCCAGGCGGCAGACAGACCGTCATCCCAGACCCAAGAATCTTTGGCCATGCCTTCACCCCCAACGATGTCGAGGCTGGGAATACAGAGTCCATATTGACATGTCCCGACATCAGTCATGCCGCTGTACACTTGGCGTTGCTCGAATGCTTCCGAAACTTGCGCATCAGCGCGAGCGCACTCGACGTCGAGGTCCCGGGCCTACCTGCATATACGGAAAAACCAACCGAAAGTCCCTCAGCAGGAACGGCCAAGCTTCCCGAGTCACAGAGATGGGATCTCCTCATCAAATTAGCCATTTCTCGATTCGAGGTTTGGTGGGCCAACATTGGCCACGTTCTAATGCATCTTACCGCGTACGGGCATCATGCAGGTGACAAAGTCATGGTTCAGCTTGGCAAAGACTATCTCCCCCCATTGGACGTTCTGTTAGTCTGGTACGTCTTTATGCAGGATTCAGATGCCTACCATGCCGCTTGCATCAGCCATGAACCCCGTATCTCTCGACTCGAGCACCTCTGCTTCCCATGGCTGGCAATTCGCGACGTTATTGACATGGAACGCTTTCACTACGCACTACCGCGTACCGCGCAAAACCTATTTTCTACTTTGTCGGGACAGTCTCCTGATATTCTGACTTACCTTGAAAGCCCTCCGGCATATACCGATGATAGTGCACCACCCTTCAAGGTTGACCTTTTCGACGAAATCAAAGATCATGAGGATCTTATTAATGAGGCACACGACTTGTTATGGATACGTTCACCTGCTCTGACCGGATCGTTGACGCGAGCAAGCGTGGAATACTCGGAATATCAGCGGAGAAGAAGAGCAGACAGAAGGAATAGTGGAGAAGTATCGTTTGGTATTGATTTGTTCTGGAAGACACATCGACTATTTCCAAGCCACTACCGACTCTTTTCCTATGATAATGAGAGCCGAGGCCAGGATGGCGAGTCCAAGGCGTCTGTACCCAAGAGTTCACCCTCTGACTCAGTGCCGAGGGAGCCTAAACATTCCTCTGAGCGGTGCCAGTGTTGGACGTGCGAACGCATCCGAGACCATGTTCCAACCTTCGTACATACGACTCCTAGTCCCAGCCCCGCTTCCTCTTCTACAGACCCTTCGACTTCTGCCCAACAACAAATGCTCTCACTTTCATCGGAACAGATTCGTCAGATACAGGACGATGTGGGATTCTATCAAGCTGTTGAGAAGGCACGGACTCGCAGACTACCTCTCCCGACGAGACCGCCAACCGCGGCAGAGAAGGAAGCAGAGGCGAGTTCCAAGGCAAAACAGAAAGAGCTTGGCTACAGGCCCGGTTTGAATGAATATCTGGAGATCCTACCAGATGGCACGCGGAAGATCCGGCAAAGGCAGGGCAATGTGTGGGGATCTTGGTCAACGCTTTGATCGAGTCCTTTTGTATTTTCTTGTATTGTTGTTTTGATAATCCCCTTTACGCTCTATGTATTTGTAGTTATCGCACACTCAGATAGGAGAGTAGGTAGCCAGCGTGGTAAGCTGCTAGGCCAGAAATGGAAAATTTAGAACAATTGCTCTTGTGGATTCATGCTCCACCTCTAAAGCATAATGACATCATGAGATGCCCTGCTGAAAAGGTCCAGAGACTCAGTTTCAGAAACAAACTCTATCCCGTCATAGTCTCGATAGCCGAACTAGTCTCCTAGCATGGTATCCCGACCTACACAATGTCGCGCTTGGGTGTTGAAGAACAAACCTACGGGAATCCCCATCCTCTCTGGCGATGAGACAACATTTGCCTTGACAACTATCGAATTGCCGCCGCTAAAGGAGAATCAAGTACTCGTCAAAGCGCTCTACTTCAGCAATGATCCAGCCCAAAGAGGTTGGATAGATCCAATCATTCCCAAGGAGAGACTTTACGTAACGCCAGCCGAGGTCGGCCAGCCAATGCGTGCTCGTGCTCTAGGGCAGATTATCGAGAGCACGTCGAATGAGATTGAGCAAGGAGCAATTGTGCGTGCGACCATTAATTGGCAAGAATACGCCGTGCTGGACGCCAATTCCGTCTATGTCACCGCCGCGCTTCCTCACAATCTAAGTTTGACACATTACCTTGGCGCCTTAGGAAGCACTGGACTCACAGCTTACTATGGTCTACTTGATGTCGGCGAAGCGCGGAAGGGTGACAAAGTAGTTGTCTCTGGAGCGGCCGGAGCCACTGGGAGCATGGTAGTACAAATTGCCAAGAAGATCGTGGGTGCCGAGTCTGTCATCGGCATTGCTGGCACCGATGAAAAGTGCCGTTGGGTTGAGGAGTTGGGGGCTGATAAGTGCAAGTCGAGCCTGAGTTCCCACAACATATCCTCAAGAATCGAGATAGCTAATCGTTGAGAATTCCAGGCCTCAATTACAAATCACCTACGTTCAAGCAGGATCTCCATGAGGCGACCAGCGCCGGTGTTGATCTCTACTTCGACAACGTAGGGGGGGAGATTCTCGACCTCATGCTTACACGTATGTCCCGCCACGGGCGCATCACTGCATGCGGAGCTATATCTGGGTATAACTCAGATAATCCATGCGTCCTCCATAACTACTTTCACGTTATTTCTATGAGGGTGCGAATTCAGGGCATGATCATTCATGATTTTCCTCCTGACAAAGCCTCGGAGGCACAGGACTTGCTCCTCCGTGCTATTGCGGATGGTCAACTAAGTTTGTCGGATGATAACGAAACTGTTGTTCCAACTGCCTTCGAAAAGGTTCCAGAGACCTGGCTCAAATTGTTTCAAGGGTCTAATACCGGCAAGCTAGTCACACAATTGATGTGGCCAGAATAGCGGGTTATGTTTCTACGCCTGGAGCTTCAGCGCGCTATATCTGAAGATAGATTAGTGAAGTAGTGCCGTACATGATGAAACATCAATGTATGTAATCGTTGTGCCTAAGGAATCATTGTGATTATTTATTCACTATCTTCCTAATAGAGAGTGGCCTTGACTCAATGGTTTAAGGAGTGACTTATCATGCCTCAAGTGTTAACAGTTGGTTAAATGTAAATAAAATAAATGAGATAATAACCTTCATCCCTTTCTAATCTGGTCCTCCCCTTAGAAATTATCACCCTTCTACCGGATGTTGCCACTGCTGCCATCCAACCCAAGCCTGAAAGATCGAAACGGCCAACGCCAGTGCGCCCAGTAAAATAGCTATAGCCACGCCTCCAAGCGTCGCCATCATGACGTACCGTGCACCGCTCTTCCTTTCCAGCCACTTCTCAAGGTACCCTCTTGGTGTTGGATTGTCAAGTTCTTCATAGAGATCTACCAGCCTTGACTCAAGGTAGCGATATCTAGTCGTGTTTTCACCTTGAAGCTGATAAGTTGAAGGCTCGAACTTGAGGCAGTCTGGATCCAGCTTATGCTTCGTCACAAGCGAACGGAGAAGAATAGTCGCGTCGGTTGTCGAGGGGAAAAGGGTTCTTTGAATCGAATCTAGAACTTCAGTAGCGATTTGTCTAGGCATATAACCACTTTATAGGTGTGAGTGGTCAGCGAACCCTAGAATCCTTGAGGTTGACTCTGACCTGAGATTCTCTTGGCTCGCGAGGAGAGTCTCCTTTAGGAAAGATGTGTGGTGATATAACTCTACCGTGCCATCCTTCTGGTTCAGCTTGAGATGGTTGCTTAATTCATTCGTTGGAACAAATCGAAGCCTGGCCACTTTCAATAGTCTTCGCGCAGTGACTCGTTCATTGAGCTGTCGGGAAGTTGCAGCTCCTTCGGCGTGTACCCAGTCGCCAGCGTATTCTGTGGTTGGGAATGCACTGGAAATGAACTGAGTCCACGACATGTCATGCTTCCAAGGTACTGGTTCCAGTCCAGCCTCGAGTGTGTCTACTGATCTCGATTCTAGGGAGCATGTTATCATGGTCATAACTCTCAGGGCTAGATCAAATGCTCTATTCTGGTCGCCAATCGTGGGCGATTGATCGGCGTCGTAATTTGCAAAGTACGTGGTCCTAAGTTCTGACCTCTCTTTGTCAGGGTTCTGCTTTAATAGACGAATGATAGCAAAAAGCTGCGAATGATTTTGAAGCGCTGGAAGAGTCCCCGCAACAATATCTGGTACGTAGTCGGCGGTTATTTTGCTGTAATAATCGAAGAATGATCTCAACTTATTCCAGCGCATGCCGGGGCATGGTTGTGGCGAACATGTCTGTTGTCCTGGCTCAATCTTACACGACTCGCATAGGTCCCAGTTCCATAAGGCTTTCACGAGGTCTTGCAGATCTTGCTCGACCACGTTTCTTAAAGGATAAGGTGAAGGTAAATCGAACATTGGTCTCGCTTGAAAGTATGGTGTTCTAAAACATGGCTTTGATGACGAAGTGAGAGCCCGATTAAGGTTGGAATTTGAGACCATAGAATGACTGCGGGGTTTCATTTGTCCCGAGTCCAGCTGAAATATTGTCAGCTTCTGAGGCCTCCTTATTGGCCACCAACAACCAATAAATATGCCTTGCCACGCGTCCCGGCGGTTATGCTGAACACATCTTACCTTTTTTCTCTCCTCCAATTGCTGAATTGACCTGGGCTTCCTCGAGACAAAAACGAGCAACTAAATCAACCTTGAGATGGAAGATTCGCGACCAAAGTATCCGTTGGAGGGGGGTGTGGCTGACTCGAATAGAACCTACCCCGACGTTGATTCTGGATACGGAGATTCTAGGAACCAGAGCCTGAAAACGAACGATGAGAGTTTAAATCAACTTTCTGATCACGATGAAGCGCCCGCTGTATCTCAAGTCTGCCCACAATCTCTTCCACTTTCTGCCTCTGGCTTAAATCAGCTGCAACGAACCTCAATACGACCGATCTTAAAGCCCATTGACGAGCAGATTGCGAAGAGGGCCAACGACGTTATCGAGCAGATAAGTGGGCTTTTGCAAGAGTATATGGCAAGATCTAGGCGGCGCAAATATTTATCGAGGTCAAAACAGGCACTTCCTTCAATGTCAATACGAGCCATCATGCTCGGCACAACAACGGAAGATGCCAAAGTCTGTTTGGTCATATTTTGCACCGACAAAGATGGGACACATGACAGAATCAGAAGATTTTTACGTAAATCTTTTGTGAGAGAGCTATATCAGCCTATCGACAGTACGATACCATCATTTGACATGCATGTCTTTGGTCCGTCGCCAGATACGCGAGCTGGCGTCGAAATTGGTATCCAGGCTGAAGGCCGTTTCTCGGATCCGTCAACCAGGACATTCTGCGGGATGCCTGTCTGGCTGATTCATGATGATAATGCGGATCAGTCAGCCTCGCTCACAATGGGAGGCATCTTAGAAATAGGAACACCACTTGGGAAACCTGGAACGAAGCGATATTATGGCTTGACAGCTGCCCACGGCGCCATAAACCCGGCAGATGTTGATGACGCTCATGCGTCATGGTGGGACAGTACCAGCGAGTCTGATAGCTTATCGTCAGGCTCGACTATGAGCGATGATTCTCATCACATTTCGCCGGTCGAGATCGACTGGGGAACTTCGATCGGGGCTATTGAAAACGAGCCGAGATTAGATCTTGCCGACAGTTTAGTTCCTCCAGGCACTTTGACACGACCAGTAGCATACTCGGCAATGAGAAATGGCGCATCCTTTCGCGACTGGGTGTTATTCGATTTTCCTATTGAAGCACTTCGACCGAAACCAAACATGCTTCAAGTTAAAGGACAGGTGCCAGTGCATCTAAAAGCTCCGCAATCTTTTGCCAACATCAACAGTAGCCGATCGGTTTTCATCATCAGATCGTCTGGGGTCAAACAGGCAACCCTGTCGCCTTGTCTCGGTCGTATCCTACTCAAACCCGGCGCGGAGTTTGTGCGGGCATATAGCGTTGAGCTCTCCAATAATTCAGGTATGTAAAGCCAGTCCGGAAGCCGACCTAAGCCAAGAGCTGACCACCACAATGTAGATATTGAACAAGGAGACTCAGGGTCTTGGGTGGTCGATGCACTAACATTCGAAGTATACGGTCATCTCGTCGCTACAGATGTATTACTGGGTAGTTACGTTATTCCAATGGTCGACATACTTGCCGACGTGAAAGCTGTAACCAGCCATGCTTCTATTGATTTTCCCTCCCCTCAACCATCACCACTTCTGAAAGCCGAGAAAGTCATTTCGCCAGCTAACCCCACTTCTCCCTGTCGTTGGGATGACTTCGATAGTGGCTTCGTTGATGGCTTCGACTCTCTTAATAACCCCCCCTTTGGTCGCTTCGGCGATGATAACATTGATGAAGGCTTCGGAGGTGAGAGTTCGCTTGCTATCTCACAAACTTTGTCTCCAAGTTCATTATTGCCCAACGGCACTAATGATCAGGCGGCGTCGTCCGGCATTAGTGCTTCAACAGCACCGTGCAGTAATGACACCGGCACTTCAACTAGCGGAAGTTTAAAACGTCTATTGAAAAAGAGCCTCAGTGGCTTGATCCTAGATCGGGGAGGAGATAAGTCACTTGAAAAAGGTTAACATAATTATGTTCACGGAAGTACTCTTATTACAAAAAGGACGCGATGTGATAGAAGGTTGTTCTTTTCTATTATTTAATATTCAATACAATACATTAGCAAAATATAAAGCCAGAGGGAGTTATAAGCTATACAAAACGCATCACACATAAAAACCAGTGTGCATCTAGTTGTTTAAGTAAGCAAAGCAATAAAGAAATCACTAAGACAAACTCATATTAATAATATTTCTTTCTTTCGCATTAATCTTCCACCATCCCAAGAGAGGAGCCACAGTCAGCCAACCATACTCTATAGTACTAACTGGGAACAAAACTCAAGAAGACATAGACTAACCAAGCCGTCAAAACGGCAAAAGTTAATGTCGGTGGAGAGGCTCGAACTCTCGACCTTTGGATATCCCTGATCTTTGACCAAGTCATGCTATGAGACCAACGCTCTAACCAACTGAGCCACACCGACAAATTGCGAATAGTGGGTGCTAACCCGATTCGATGATAGAGTAGGAATTATTGAGACAGATATTGCACAGCCACCTGGAACGCTGTGTTCAGGACCTAATTCATACTTATTTCCACGGCAAATTTAGTTATTTATTTGCATTACGAGTTATTAATTTTATCATGTTGTAACTGGTTCGTTGAATCGGGTTTTTTAACTAGTGATACGCTGTACCACTGAGCCAATGGGGCTTGGTATTAGCGGTCTAGTATAGAAACCAAGAGGGCTGGGTGCAATGTCAGGGGAGCCAAGACTACAGTTCCAGAAGATGGACGTGAGTTTACGGTCGGAGTGGAAGAGGCCATGTTTGTACCGTACAATTGTCTGACCAGTTTGCCACTACGTGTCCTTAATGAGTCCTCAAGCTTACATAGCATATCTTACATCACGTGCACGAGCCCATTAATTTGTGAATCATGCTCGATTCTCGTTCAAGTCAATTGGTACTCTGCTCAAATAACAATCATGGCACGCGTGGACGCTATACCGGTACCATTGCACGAGGTTCTCTGCCACTTGTACCGAGATTATCGGCAAACCCAGAACATTGACGACAAGGCTCGTTTTTTCTCGCAAGAATGCCGTCAAATATGTCGCACAGACCCAAGCTACGCAGCTCAGGATCGTGATGCCATTATTCGCTATCTACACGAGTCCGGCGAGCTTGTCAGTCGCATCCTTCAAGAAGCACCCTGGAAGGATGATGAACCAAGCACTGATACATCAACTCCGAGAAGCTTTTACACTATCCGGCCCCTCACAGAGAGCGAAGCAGGAGAATTTGGAACAATGAGGGAGTTAGAACCAGCTGGATACGCGTCTGTGGAAGAACTGAAGACCAAGGCGGAAGTTGAGAAATGGGCAGGACTTAGGGTTAACATGTGGACGGATGATGGCCGTGGCAGAGGGTTATTGGTCAAGGTCAAGTATTGGTGGCGGTTAGAAATGTCGGTGCCGGGCTCCAGTGGTGCATGGAGGCAGATTTTACATGATATCTTGTACCTGGGGCCCACAGATGGAACTGAAGAGGATGGTGGTGGTCAGCGATTTGAGGATTAGAACCTTGATCCATTTGGCAGCGTATGAGGCATGTCTGAATTACTGAGAATTATAGATCGTTGCACGTCTAATCTTAGTCATGAACGACTCCCCAATGTGCTCAAACAGGTTGCAAGCACTCCTCATATTCTCTCAATTTTACACTGCTTTGGACTTCTACAATGCTACTACATAGCTTGCTCCGAGTATTCAACGTAAGGCACTAAAGTAGAGACTGTTTATTATACTATTACCAGTGTGGAATACAGCATGTAAAGAAAGAACACTACCATACAGCGAAAACATATTAGACTAGTGGCTCGAAAACTGAACTACTCTATCGAAGCCAGTTATCGGTACTGCTTTGCCTGATCCTCTAGCCACGCAGTCCACTTCTGCGCTATTCCTGTGCCACCTTCACTTATAGGATGAGCGCCAAGTTCGAGGTCTTCACGAGGAATACCAAATCTTCCCCAAGGCACGACTGGAACATGTTATTAGTATGATGAATAAAATGAACTATCCACTGGACTTACTCCATGCTCCAGTCTTCTCCATTGTCACGTCGGGAGAAAGTCCTGCGAAAAGCTCTGTGTAAGCTCCGTAGATGGGTGGATACGACAGAGAGCCCTTGATGCGCCGTTGAAAGTTGGAGTAGTATCGTTGTAGGTCGGTTCTGTTATTTCCGGGATTGACAGCCTATAGTCACCATAAGTGAAACGCCCTGCGCTGGGTAGCAACAGTTGATTGTAGAATACTGACCACGCTGATGATTCCGTCCTTCTCATGCTTGAGTGCATAGTCGGCGGCTTCATAGTATGCACCAGCCTTGCTGACTTGGTACTTGTAGAATTTGCTCTCATCCTTCTTTTTATAATCAAGATTTTCAAAGTCCATCCCATCTTTTGGCGCAGCATAGGTCCAAATACTGCCTAACAAAATAACACGAACGCTGTCTTTAGGTGCTATCTTAGCTGTCTCAACAAGCAAAGGTGTGATGAGCTCGGTGAACAGATAGTGGCCCAAGTTATTCGTGCCCAGAGTCAGCTCATAGCCCTGCTTGGTAACAGATCCGGGTGGCGGGTGCATAACACCGGCATTATTAAACAAGACGTCAATTCGAGTTTCTTGTGAGAGCAACTTCCGAGCAGCTTTTGGGATCTGAGAAAGGTCGTCTAGCTCGAGATGGAGGAAAGGAAGGCTGCCGTTGGATGCTGGGTGCTGCTGACGAATGGATTCGATAGCCGCTAACGCCTTGGACTCGTTGCGTGCGGCAATGTAGACCTTGGCGTTCTTGGAGTACAGCATGGTTGCGAGTTCTTTGCCGATGCCCGTGTTGGAACCTGTAATAACGTAGACCTTGACTCTAACGTCAGTTGCACATATGGGATAAAAGTGGTAAACATTCCAAACCTTATCAGAAAGATCACTCAGATCCTTTTCAGTGAAAGTTGGTGCTGGCGGTCGAGCTTCGTCGTAGTGGTTCAATACTAGAAGAGCGTAATCCATTGTAAAGAATAGCCTTATAACCAGTGGTTTTTTTTTTTAAAAAAAAAAATTGGATATGCCCATAAGAGGTTGACAGGTAACTGCTATGAATTATGATATTACTTGCCACTGTGAACCAATATTTCGATTCTACGTCGACTTTTATAGTGTATTTTTCGGATCAGCCGGACTCGCTGGCTTCCTTGGTACTTTGTAGCCTTGGCAGTGTGGAGGTCTTGGAGAAGTACATGACATGCTTATGGATGACAACCAACCAGGTCCCTTTGAATCCGAGGCGGCAAATAAGAAGCAGGGATTAGACAGTGCATAGTAGCCCAACCAGCATTCGGTTCCAACATTCAGTTATAGGAACCGTGCTATGCTATCCACCTGGGTTATCTGACGCTGATGCACCGCCCGGTATCACTACTAAAAAATGGAGACCCCAAAGGTATGCTGTTGGTGACCTACTTAGGCTGGGCACAGTTAGAGTGCGCAATAAAGTACAGGCAGAAGTAATAACCTCACCTCCGAGAGAACGGCTTGGTTCAAGGCATCAGAGTGCCCTATAGTCTAGATGGGCATTGCTTGTCATGTTTTATACTTTGCCCTGCTAGGAGATAATGCCGAGTCGAGGGTGAGCCTGGGATTAGGTGTTTGGAAGACGAGTTCATAGGAAACAAGGGATACCCGACTTCCGCAGAAATTAAGAAATTGTGAGAATGAAGCCCACCAGAATGTACTCTAGATCATAACGCGATGTAAATAGTGACGGTACATGGCTTCCTAGTGTTTCCCAATCAACCTTATCCAATCCACGCATCGCAAACACATATTCCCAGTATTCAGGGTACCAGCCAGCCCACTCCCAGTCCAGCAGGGCAACTATACGCCCGTCACGCACTATGATATTCCTGGACGAGATGTCACTATGCGTAAAAACAATAGGATACTCACCACCAAGCTAGGTCGTGATCTGGTGCCAATACATGGGTTGTTCTTCAATTCGCTTCGGTGGCCGAACAAGCCAATCATGAAATTCCGTCGTTGTTGAAAAAGGACCACCCGACCGGGATATCATGCTGGGAACAACGACACCTTGTCCATCAAAACGACCAAGGTATAGACCTCTCAAGGAATGCATCTGAGCTATGTAGTCTTTGAGCTGAGCCAGGATTTCAGAGCGTTGGTGGGTTTCCAAGAATGGCCAAGCTTCTTTCAATGTCTGGCCTTCGATGTGTTCCATGGTGATGCGATCCTAATCGCTGCTGATAACCTTGGGTACGGGAATAGTCGTGTGCTCCTTGACGAACTGGAGCACCAGCGCTTCGCTTGGTTGATTGTTGGCACCCATGCCATCGGGGTGTGTAGTGTATTTTGTTACTGTATTTCCATGTTGCACCACGAATCGATCATTGCAGCGATAGATGATTTCTCCCTCAGGGTAGGGAGCGGCTTTTCTTGGAGGTGGGGGAGAGTCGCCAAACAAGGCCTTTCGCTGGTCGCGCAGCTTCATGTCCCGTAAACGACTCGACATTACTTTCCCGGGGGGAGAAATATTATTTGACAGAGGGGGGAATTGATGGTTTGCGTTGTAGCTGAATGCTGAATGCCAGATCATGATGAGGAGAGAGGGAGACTCTCACCTATCTACATAACGTGATAGGTGGAGATCTTCAAGTAACCAAGTTTATAAATCTAAACCTTGTAATTGAATTACCCAGCTTAAGTTACCTTACCTATCACGCGATCAACAGACCTGTTATCCAAGCTTGTATGCTAATTAGAATAGATTAACTATTATAAAGCTTAAGTGTGTAGACTAGGTTAAGAAGCTGACCTCGGACAGCAGTGCTGACGCAAAGAATTCTTTCACGCGACTTAAGGAGTCTGTATAATGGCATGATGGGATGCAGATCATTGCTTACTGCCGGAATAGTATAATATTTTTTCTGGACATAAGAATATTGTAGTGCGGGTGCTCTAGTTGCTAGTAGGTGATGGATTTCACCAATTTAATTCAGGTCCGTCCTAAGTTATATTAAAACTCAAAGGCTAGATGAATCAGTGAAGAGAATATAATCCAAGACTTATACCCCCTATTCATAGGCAAAGAATCCTGAGTAGTGACCAACTTGATTTCGAGAGAATCTAGAAATGTTGATAATCTCGACTCCTCTTTTCTCGGGTGCCACCCAAACACTGGAAATAGGACCTGTTATAAGTACAGTGGGCTTCCTTCGAGTCTGCCCTTCGATACCACCTATGGTGGTACGATTCCATTAGCTTGATCTGCCTCTTAATGATGTCTACATTATCAAGTTGTGCTGTGTGTTTAGTAACAGCCTTGCCGCCTCTCGATGACTTGTCTTGGAGAAAGGAAATACTTCAAGTGATTGGTTTGTTCAAGTTATAATAGTATTATGGGATCTAAAACTCCCGATTTCTAGAATAGTGAGAGGAATTCCGTTAAAACCCATTTAAACTAGATAAAAAAAAACAATACAAATGCGCCTATTTATCCCACAAAAGGTCTCGCAGGATCTGTGGCAATTTCGTCCAACTCTCTCAGTGCCTTCTCCAGTTCACTTATGATTTCTCCTCCTTGCTCCGTTTCCATCTCAATGTTGGAACATGGTGGGGGGTGTGGCCCGTACGTGTCCCAAATGACTCCAATGGCTTCGGCTTCTCGACGTTGCTCCTCTGTGAGTATTGAAGAGGCGAGATCTCGTTCCACCATTCGCATCTTTGGAACCCAGTACTCTTGCATAAATGACATGATGTCGGTATAGTGTCCTCGCTCGTTCTTGAATTCATTGACCAATCTCTCCAATAGGTCAAGCCGGGTGGAATCTTCTTCTCTGATGTCACGGCACTCTTCCTCCGGCAATGGGTCCAAGACCTTTCCCTTGGGTACGAGGCAACAACAAACATGACGAAGATCGAGCATGACAAAGGTATAGTACCGTAAAATGGCACTGTCCACCCATGGGCGATTGGCTAGTTCGCAGCCTCCTTCATTAAATAGGTTGATCAGCTTTTTCAACGCTCCGAATACAAATCCTTCAAGTCTGTCAAGATTCGAGGGATAGGCGGTCAACATGCGAGCCTCTTCCATGCCCCCTAAGAGCTTATTAAGAGGGGTGCAGCCTCTTGGGGAGCACCAACATCGGCAATCATCCACAACGTCCTCCGAAAGAATGACATTCATGATCTCTGGCGATATGGAGGGGCGGAAACCCCCCCCGAAATGAAAGTATACTTGTACCGAGGTATGACATGAACCAGTGAGCCCCGGTGTAATTTCCTTCCAATGCTAGTGCCGGGCCTGTAGGGAAATAGCAAGAAAGATTTGCTCCATGATCGACCATCCAACAGACATACGACGAAAACAAGAAATCCTGCTGGCCGTAATCATAGATCTTTTGAGATTGAGAGATCAGCCATAGTGGTAGAAGCCCAGGGACATCCTGAAACATAGTTTCGGAATAGGAGAATCCAGACTGGAGTGCAAATTCAGCAATCTCGCCTTGACGAACAGCGGTGTAAATAGACTGTGAGTCCTCTGGTACTCTAGCATTTTCAAACACTCGGAGATGTTCTGGTATGTAGCAAGCTCGACTTCGAGGTATTGTTGGACCTGTGCCGCATTTTGGTCCAAGACACCATCTTGACAGATTCGCAGATCCCGCCTTTCTGACGGAGAAAGTTCCCGCCGTGCCAGCTGCTTTAGCTCCTCCCGTCTGTAAGCAAGATGTTTGATGACTATCTTTTGGCCTTCTTTGCAACAAGAGACCTCGTGAAGAGGTGGTAACTCCAAGGCGCGTCTGACAGAAGATGCGAAGAGCACTGATCCAGATTGAAGGAGTAAATTCAACACTATGCAACCCTTGCAATTTTCGGAACTGTTTCCTATCTCTGGTTGGTCAGGATGGCGCAATGCGTCAGTCGCATAGTCAATTGGGTAATAGCCATGGTTGTCTATAGTGTTGAGTATCTTGGCATCCGCATGCGCGAGGAGGATTTCCAGTATAGCCACATTCTGAATCTCAGTAGCTAGGTGTATAGGCGACTGTCTGAGGTAATTGATTTCGTTGACAGACGAAGGGAGTCTCTCCAGCCAGTCCTTAACCTCATGCTGGTCCTGTTTGATGATTGCCCTACTGAGTTGACCGAATTCAAGGTCTATTCCAATCAAAACGTTGCCTAGTTAGCTTCCATCGATGATTTCAAGCAGCCTACTCACATTCGGCTATTCTTGGGACATCTCCAATAAGGTCAAATCGTTGCTGAGGCATCCAGTGGGACCACCACGATTTACATTCATGCCCAGCCGAGTCAATGCTTCCAGATAACAGAGATGTGATTATCTCGTCGGGGGTGTTCGAATGTGGGCCTTGTGTGCTCTGACATATGTCGGTGAAGAAAGGTGAGCTATACGGCTCATGCAATCAGTGATTTTGTCAAAACAGGATCGAACCCGTATCGGATAAAGTGTCAATGGTCCGGTAAAAACTTACCTATAATGCGTGCTCCTATGCGTCGCAGGGTTAATGAAGTCGGCAAGCATCCAGAACATTTGCAAATCGTTGTCGAAGAAGTTCAAGCCACCTTTTGGACCCTTTTATCACAAAATTATTAGAACAGATCATGTAGGTCTAGGCAAAGGTTTCATACACGAGCGAAGTATGTCAGAGTGTCCAGAATTGATCGACCGTATTCATCCACGTCGGTTATAGAAGCCTGTTTGTTAGCAAAACACCACAGGAGCCGTCTGAAGCAGGAGGAGCGTAGTATTTTCTTGTCTGCAGCCTTTAATCTTCCAGACGTTCTGACTGTATGTGTAATCATGAAAGACGGAGATGAGTCGGCTTCCACTGTTGCTACCCAGGCAAGACTTTGACCCAGGCCCAGTCCACCCATGCCTGTTGAAAAGGACAGCGAGAATTGACTGGCATTCCTCCAACGACTTCGAAATGTAGGTACGCCGAAGTTAACTATGCGTTTTGTCTGGCGCTTTACTGGTAGGGCTTTTGACATGGGGCATTCAGGTCCATGCTGGTCAGTAAAACTGACTTCAGTTTCAATGATGAAGGGACCCCAGTGTTTTCGGTCTCGATGTGTTCCCCTTGTTCTGCAATAACAGAATGAATTTATGGTGAAACTATTGCCGCTCTGATATCTTGTCGATTTCATGCTAGACACCGCCGTATTGGAATTTGGTCCTTGAAAAGTTGACGTAGAGTTGGAGATTGCCCCCGGACTCTTTCCGTTTAGAACAATGTGCTGACTCTTGCAATTCGACTCGCTAGGTTCCCGTAGCCGAGTGAGGACTTCTCGAACGTCCTGATGGATGAATTTCGATGCTTCATAGAGTTGATTTGATGCGTTATGTGTTTGTTCTCGGGAAACTCGATTAACCTCTGTGGCTAGCTTAATGTCGTTGACGGTCTGTTGTACATTCAGGATAGACTTGTGAGCAGAATTGTGCTTATTTCTACGGAATGCGATTATCAGCATGAAAGCCTATTTTCGGATCGGCAGTCCACTCACAATTGAAGAATAGTCAGAGCGGTCTGGAGAAAATCGTGTGTATAGAGCAACCGCTTCTCCAATTTTTCTATGTTCTGCTTCTTGAATGGGTATTTCAGCTTGACGTAGAGCTCCCTCGCCTTTGTGGTGCGACTGTTAGAAACGGCATCCGGGCCTTTCACTTCCTCGACAGCCTTTAACAAATTATCAATCGCAACCGTACAAGAGGTTTCGCATTGATTGATTGCATCCTTGGCAGTAGGGTTGTCGGTAATCGCATCGATGACCGCCTCATGAAGTGCGATCAAAGATGTCTGTACAAGCTTTGCATAGTTCCTTGCTTGCCTGAGATCTTCATCCCGGCCCTCGACGTCATCAAGGTATATTGAAATTTGTTGGAACAATTGGAGCCCTAAAGAAATAGCCCCGAAAGCGCTGCCAGCGATACCGAAAGCCTCGGCCATAGTTACTGGTAACTAGTGCAGGTCTCCCAGCGAAGGGCGAATTTTGTAATTCAAAAAAAACTCAGTAAAATTTATTTGGAGCCTGAAATTGAATTGCCCCGCGTTAGGCTTTCCCGATGGCTCATTTTCAACCCATAGAGCCTGACTGGCATAAGCACGTATCAGCCTCATGAGTATGGGAGCAAATCCGCCCACAGGTCGTTGTGGGTGGTATACGTGGCCCAATAGGGAAAGGCGAATTCTGTTCTCTGCACGCAAAGTAGGCGATGCAAAGGGTAATCAAAAATGACCTGCTGAATGCTCGGCTGGCGCACAGCTCTGGCCATCACGTAAATTACAATGACTGGTTGCTTTGAGGAGTTGCTGAGTGCCTCGTGGTGGCGCAGCTTTTGGGCAAGCCTGCAAGGTGATGTTTATGTGCATGTCAGTTTGAACTTGTCATTATCAAGTGGTCAGTTCCAGCCTACTCGGCTAAAAATGAAGTCACACTAGCCTTGACGACGAGGGCAGTGTCATGACGAGCCTGCGCCGCTTGGTGTAACCGTGTAACGCTGCGCTTGACATGTCCGCCTGTCATAGATAATGGAAGTGTCATGTTAAATGAGGCTCCCTGAGCCTTGTTTGAGAAAATAGTGACCAGGCTCCATCAATTGATATTTATTCTCGTTGTAGGCACTATAGCTATGATACCTGTGAAGCCTCCCATTTCTCCAACTTAGCCAGCCATTCCTTTGCTTCATCAAGATAACCATCTTCGCCGTCGTCCTCGAGATCCTCTTTACTTTTTCCTTCTAGCGATCGCACCATCTCTTGCACCGGAGTGCGCATGGGTATCCAAGCCTCTCCAATAGGCACGCACTCCGACACAAAGTCGATTAAATAATGCTGGTGCTCGATATCGTTAACCGCCATGTACATAACCTCGGCGGCAACAGCAGCAGCAGTCTCGGGGAACCGTGCCAATTGTTTACGACAGTCCCCAAACACCGGATGGCAAAAGTCGACTTGCCAGTTGAAAAGGCCATGCATATACGGGCGCATCTGCTCCGCTGTATGTACGCGCTCCGATAACGTTCGGTCGCTGATGTGATCAAATTTGTTGATAGGAAGCCAAATAGCCTCGCGGTCTGCTGCAAATTGTTCGAGCAGCTTCGCATTGTTGATAAGGTGCATGGTCTGCGCATAATGCGACGAGCGAGATTTAAAACCTGATATATCGAACGATGCAAGCGTTCTCAAGGCCGGCCGATAGGACTGAAGCTGCTCGAAAGATAGCGCTGATACGATTGAGTATAAGACTCGCTGGTGTAGCTCAAGATTGTCAAAGTCATCCTCTTCGATTGGTAATGTGAGAATAGAGGAGATGGCCTTTACGGCTGGGGGTTCTGTTGCTCGTGATTTGATCAGTTGCAAATCCTCGTTCTCTTCAAAATCTGCATCCTTCGTCGACCGGAGGATCGCTGGTATCTTTGTCGCAAAGGCTTCTGCGTCCAGAGTAGCCAGCTGCCGTGGATCACTCATATTTGACCGATGGAAGTGTGGTAGTAGGAGAGTTGATGTCTGTGATAATGCCGATTTCGTGCTTGTATATTGAAGCCAAACGTTCCTCTTCTCAAGTTATCGATGCCCAGGATGGTGTTTTGCTGTATTAAAGTCCTCTTTGGGATAGTGGTGCGAGGGAGAAAGTAACATATACTCCAAAGTCTAAGCCTCGATGGCGCTACTAGCCCTTGATAATTGAGTCAGGCCGAATGGCTGAAGCGGATTTATTGAATACTAATTGCTTTAGCGTCACGAGAGAGAAATGTCCTCCAGAGTGCTGCCAAATTTGGCAGTCTAGATCAATACCCCTACCCGATGATCCGTTCAGTGTAGATCATTACCAGATATGCCGGTATCATCTCAGAACTTGATTTTCCGGCACAGCCTTTCGCTGGTGCTCATATTCCTGGTTGGCAGGAAAAAGAAACGAGCCAACCCACAGCCAGACCTTAAAAGCTAGGTCTTAAGAAGATGCAAAAAGAAAGCTGACAAGACTGGGATTCGAACCCAGGCCCCTTTCGAGACTGCGAATCGTTACTAGTTCGAATTGAACCTGAACACAGCGCCTTAGACCGCTCGGCCATCTTGCCTTGTGATTGGATGAGAGACATGAAACAATTTGTCAACAAGTAGTAAAAAATAGAAGAAAAGAAGCGGTATCGCTACCTACGCTCCTTTATAATAAGATAAGTAATAGACGAGGTTAAATATGAGAGTTTGCGCTGTCAGAATTTGGTGTTATTATCACAGGTGACCGATGCCAACTGGTAATTTTTCAGTCGCTTAATATTTACAAAAACGCCAGATCTATAACAATACAACCAGGAGCAGCCCTCAGCAAACAAATAAGATCAGCTCTTAGCAGATCAAGTTTAGCCACTCAGGCAGTTCTACTACTACAGTAGAGACGAAAAAAACCATAAGAATAACACAAGTAGTTAATAGTCTTTAAGAAATTATATGAGGTTTATTTTATTTTTATTTTCTACTGTTCTGACATCTCATCTTGCTGGTTCAGCACAGGTTACCCTACACTCGGAAGTAGGAGGCGTTCGCGTAAACAGGTTCTGTCGCGCTCCAGCGGCGATGACACGCCAATCTCAGCCGTAACTGGGTAAAGGTCCCTGATTGTGAAACGTGTCTGTGGCTTTTAATCGCGCAGTCTCGCATTCCGTGTTGGACAACGCGACCCTTGAAAGCCCAACCTCCCTGTTTATGCTAAGGTACGTACCGCTCAATCAGTCATGATCACACCTCAGCACCAGCCTCCTCTTCATGTAACGATCATCCCCTCGACCCGCTCAATCCACTCCCAAATTCTTGCATTGCCCTGGGTCGTATCTGGTTTCCACACACTCGTTGAAATTCGTCAGCCACATCTGCTCAACAGCCGTCGTGGCGCAAAGTTCGGGCGCTTAGCAAGCAGCCAATGAACATCTGCTATCTGTGACAGATCCGCGGCACAAATTTGAGATTGATTGTCTGATGCAATATGGCATTTGCGCGTAAGACTATACGTCCATTTTAGGGCTTATCGCTGAGTGATAAATAGAACTATTCAAGCTTATAGATTCTATAACCATGAATGGTACTCATCCAAGGTAGATCCGTTATCTGTGGGCTCATTGCGACTGTAGTTTCTCAAAACACATTGGCAACACAAACACACTGGGGAGGAGAAGAGCGGGAAGGCTGTCTGTTCTAATGGTCACTACGTGAACTAATGATATAGCGTGCTGTTTAGTTCGAAGAGACTAATTGAGGTTGTAGTATATGTGTTGAGCATTGCCCAGAACTTCTGGTAAGGATATGATTACACGGAATCACCTTCGCTACTCATACTTGGGGATCTATGTTTGGAAAATTAACCCTCGAAAGCTGTGCTCCGCTTCCTAGATCAAAGGTAGCAGTAAGGTTGCAGTCATAGCAGACTTGACCGAGATAAAAACATTGCTAGTTCTCAGCATATTTGTTGGCTGAAAGACTTTGAGAGATCAAAATGACTTGACCTAAAGTATACCCGAATATATGTTTGCCACTCAGCCAACGACCTAGCTACGTATTTCAAAGTTATTACAAAGAACTCAACCATTGTCATCGGTGAGGAATTTGGACTATGGAAATCTCCGAGACGAGCTTCAGTCGGTGGTTATAGCCGCTTTCACATATTACAGGAGGGGTGACAAACGTCTGAACAGTTACAAACATTCTTGCTTAGACACTACTTGATGCCTCGGTCACAACACAATGTCGATTTAAACCAGCTTACATATGTTCATAATAGGGAATTAGATTCAAGATCAACAAGAAGGGAGTATAAATTAAACAGATAGTAGAGAGAAATACATAATAAACATAGTCATCCATTATCGACCATCGTATGCTCCACAAATACGTCACTCATCGTAGAATTAATTTGTGTCCAATGGAGAAAACCATCAAGTGGTGTATCAGCTTACACGCCAGGGGTAGTAAATCCCGGAAGCTTGGGCCAGTCACCCAGACGAGCTGGATCGCCGCCGATGCGGACCCAAGTTGCATGCGAGGGCGTGGGTCCGTCAAGGATAAATAACTGGTACCACGAGGGAGGGCTGATGAAGGCATTGGGAGGTGCCTTGACGGTACAAGTGTTTCCACTGCAGGAAAATTCAGGGAACAAAGTACGTTGTCCCATGCTGACACCATGAGTTGCGCCAATCGAGGCCATCAGCGACACTCGAAGCTTGTCAGCACCCTCAGCCAGTGTTGAGGTGATGGTAAAAGTGTAACTTCCACCATACTTCCAGTCCTTATCAGCAATAGTAAACTTGGGCTGAGCTGCACCAGACTTGAGGTAGTCGGGAATAAAGTACTCGAGGCGCTTCTCTTCGGGGTGCTTGCCCTGATCTTGAGGGTCAGATCCAG
This sequence comes from Fusarium torreyae, assembly GCA_027945595.1. NCBI lineage: Eukaryota > Fungi > Ascomycota > Sordariomycetes > Hypocreales > Nectriaceae > Fusarium > Fusarium torreyae. The sequence goes on from JAOQAZ010000036.1 coordinate 154,307, forward strand.
ACACGAGAACCTTTCCATCACTGAGAAGGACAGCCTCAGAGTGGTACAGGCGGGCAATTGTAGTGTTGGCAAGGACAGTCATACGGTGGCCGAGAGGTTGCTCGGGGTCGTACATGACGGCGTTGAGGTTCTCCTTGTCGGCTAGACCGAAACCACCACGGCCGACCTGGGCTCCACCAACGATGAGGTAGCGACCGTCAGGAAGGGCGACCATGTTAGGCATGACTCGCTTAGAGGGCTATAAAAGTCAGTACGGTACAAAGCGGCAAATGGAATCTTACTTACCATTCTCTCAATAGTCCATTCGGCACCGGGGGTATCGGGCGCCATGATGACACAGTTGTCCAGAGCTTCATTACCAGGCTCGTGAGTAGTACCACCACAGATGAGAACCTGAGCGGGATCCGTGTAGGGAGCCTTCTGAGGCATCACCATCAATGTGCCTTGGAGAGGGTAGTTACGACCAGTCAAGGGGTTATCGACAGCCCCAGGCATATCAGGTAGCTTGCGGATGGAGTGAAAGTCAACCTGGGAGATGATACGCGACTCGTTGAACTGAGCGAAAAAAATATCACCAGATGGCAGGATAGCCATGTGAGGGTAGGAGTTGGTACGGCCAATAGCCTCAGCGCGCGCAAGGTAGTCAAGGTAGGTTGAGTTAGTCACACCCGGAGGATGAGGGAGTACCTCAGCAGTGGGCACCATAGGAGCGTCAGAGCCAGACTCGCCACTCATTGCGAGAATTGAACCGTTAGAAAGAAGAATGGCAGTGGGATACCAACGGGGATCGAAGAGATGAAGCTGAGAAAAGTCCTCTTCCCAGTCATTGGTACCATTGTCGACACCTTGAGGGGAGTCAGGAGTGAAGAAGCGAATACCGTAGACTGATTCAGCAGACCAGCCTCCAATGTTAATCATACGTCCAGCCTTATCGGGCAGGGTAAAAGAAGCAGAGCAGAAGACGTCAGTCTTGAGAGCAAGCTCACGGTACTTGTTGGTAGAGTAGTCAAACTCAAAAGAGCCCTCAGTGTTGTCCAAAGATGTGCCGTGCTTCTCAACAAAGATGACCTTGTTGTTGATACCAACAGAGCTGATAAGAGGGACAATGGGAGCAGTAGAGAACTGGTCATACTCTCCAGCAGCATCACCCGAAGCGTAGTGGAAGGTGTTGAGCGATTCTCCAGTCCATTCGTAGTAGCTGATGTGGTTTCCAGCGCCGCAAGTGTATTTACGGTCACCGGGACAAGCCATGTTACAGTAGCTGTCATCTTTGTAGAGATCGCCACGATCCTCGACAGCTCGGAGATCACCACAGACGCACTGGCGTCCATATTCAACACCAGCGGCGGAGTAGCCGAATCTCTGGCAGTGCTCAAGACAGAACCCAATGGTCATGTTGCTAGTGGCGTAGTTGGGAGCATCTTCAAAGAGCCACTCCAAGACGTAAGGGTTGTTGTTGTCAAAGACGCAGCCCTTGTACTCCCAGTCACCAGGCAGATCATCTTCCTGAGGTACAGGAATGGGGTAGATCTCAAAGTCACCGTCAGAGTAAAGAGACAGACGATTACCCGCACCGCACTTCTGGCTGCTGTCGCCTGAGCAGGCCATGCTGCAGTCAGATTCTGTAGTCTTGGATGCAGCATTGTTGAGGGCATTGCCACAATAGCACTCCTCTGCGTACTCAAGACCGGCAATAGTGAAGTCATTCTCAATGCAAGTGGCGATACACTTCTGAGGAGTCATGGACGATGAAGTGCCACCCGGAGCTGGGGACAAGGCTCGTCCGGGAGGGTCAATGTAGCAGCCCCGATAAGCCCAACCGTCCGGTATATCGGTGGCAACAGGAACAGTGGCAGACTTTGTGCTAACTGGATCCGTCTCTGCTGGATCGGAAGGAGATACAGATGTGGTACCTGCAGAAGACTTGCCGAAGACTGTCAATCTGTCGCCAGCACCACAAGGCTGATCAGCATCGCCATTACAGGCCATGCTGCAGTCGGCCTCTGGGGCCTTGGTAGTTGGCTTCTTGCTACCACAGACTAAAACATCAGTCAGTCATCTATCAACAACATATGAACTATAGGACCGATCACTTACAGCACTCCTGTGCGTACTCCATACCGGCGTACGCATAGCCTACATCAGCGCATATGTCCACGCAGGCCTCGGCCGTCAACTTGGTAGGATAGTGAACAGGGCCATCGAGAGCGCGCTTGGAAGTGCTATCAACATAGCATCCAAGGTAACTCCAGCCCTCCTTTGGGGTCTCGGGCGGCGTCAGATCCCTGCGAAGGATGACACTGGCCGAAGTCAAGTGAAGGAACGCTGCACCAAGTGCAGCAAAGCGAAGGACAGACATGATAAAAAACGGGGGAAACCAGATTCAACGAATGGCAAGAATAAAACGAATGTGATGTGAGGGTCAAGGGTCGAGAACGATTCCCATACGGAAGCAAGAATTGAGTTTGCGCCGCAGTAGGCTACCAGGGCAATATATCAGTTCGACGTGTCCCACTGATAAAGATATCCAGGCATATCATGCACCTCTTCCACTTCCCGAAATTCCCTTTTTCGTACCCCCTTTTACTAAGGTCTTGTGATCCAATTCTTCAAGTCAGCTCATTTTTTACCAAGACTATTAAGATTCTTACTATCAAGCACGGGAAAACCGCTGTGATTATGCAAGTTTACGGGCGCGTCGGCGCAGGATAGCCGTGTAGTTATCTTGGAGTAAGCCTCGTGAGTAACACAGCGTCGTTTCTGCAGGACAATTGCAACGACATCAGGTCACTTTTGCTGGATATCGGCTCCAGAATGCAGCAGAGGGTCTAGATTGCCGAGGACGTCTTGACAATGGCCAATAATGTGGATGCGTCTTTTCCAGCCTTGCAACGATGCATTTGCGATTACCACCATGACCGGAGGCTTGCTGTAGGGCTTCTGATCGACAGGGCCAGGATCTAAGCGGCTGACTGCTAATCTCTCGATCTGTTTGAGGGGGTGGCATGGGACATGGTTTGTGAGTGTTCCCACTTTGGTGTGGCTGGTAAAATTTAATCCTTGCTCAACTTGGCAGCTTGGGAGCGTCTAAAGTGGCACCCTCCGGTTGGTGGAAGCGACATATCATGTAGCCGGAGGGCAAAGCCCTGGCAATGCAACCCAACAATTGCTTGGAAAAGCTTGGAAAAACAAGAACACGAGCCTGCAATCAAAAGTTCTGCTGCACAAGACGGAGGACAGTACTTAATTGTGCTAGCTGCATCATTATCAGGGTGTTTTGAGCGCTTACAAGCTACATCGATATTTACGGTCGGTTTGGGGCCTGTTGATGAGGCCTTGCACCCCAGAGTTTGTACCATACAAGGCCTGTTGATTGTGAGCGTGGTAGGGCGCAATATGCCGCAAGGATTTCTTTCTTATACCGAGATAACCGCCAACCAAGGCCTTGTGGCTGTTAATGTTATCAAACTGAGACTTGCTTACGGTCGCAGTGAGTGACTCATATTTTACGTACGCACGGCACTCAATTTGACTTTCACTATGGATAAGCGGCTTCATAATTGCGACTTACATGTTATCGGGGGTTGAGTCGTTCCCTGCAAGATAAAATGCACTGGAAGATAATCTAGGGGCACATATGTGAAGCTGACTGTGTTGAACGCTGAGGTGTGGCATAAGCGCATGTGGGAAACTCTCCGATACTGCGCTCAGGCGCTGATGATCGAAAGATAAAAGATTGAGAAGTGACAGATAACGGTAATCAAAGTAGTGCAAATTATATCTCTATTATAGCAAACCATGCCCAATCCGTTGTATAGCCTCGTCGTGATTCCAGTCCGAAATTAGTTAGAGAGCTAACCACCTGCCAGATAACCTAATACTACCAAAATTTGATGACGTTCCATACCCATACGTCCGGGGAATAAGACGCAATTAACTCATGTGCTTATGATTAGATCCTCAGCATGCACCCTCCTGCCACATCTTGACGGATTTGATCACCATGCCACGCTCCTCCTGAGGACCCCAGGTAGGAAGCCAAGTCTCGTTGGCCTTCCAAAAATCTCGCATAGGGGTCTCACTACTATCAGCCCAGGGCTTACCGCCGATCGCATCGCTGGGAAGAAACAAATTAGCCAAGACGGCCCCTGCAGCGGACATGAAGGGAATGCAGAAGATCGGAAGATCCATATGCGAGTGTAAGAAAGGAAATTTGACTTACGGGAACCACCCATTGGTGCCACCCACTGCAACGTTCAGGATGAGATAGAAGGATTCGTCAAAGGGCGTGTTGGCACGACCTGTGCTACTCCAGGGATCTACAGGTATTGAGCCGTTGATTGACTCGCCTGCAAACTCGCCGTAGGTCCACAGGTTCTTGTTCTTTGTAAAGTCAAAGAATTGGACTTGCTGTGGGGTAATTAGCGAGTTGTGCCTTAACCAGTATACAATTCAACAACTTACTCGAAGGCGACCGTCAAGCCAAGTAAAGAGATACTTCTCACTCCATTCCAATCCATAAGTGTGAAAGTCCTGAGAATAGGACACTCGCTTTCCTCCCCACTCACCATAGGCCATCCTGTAGCGATCATTCTCAGTAGCAGTACCCCAGTGAAGCGCGGATGAGACGAGATTATCACCCATGTCATATTCGCGAGGGTTATTGCCACGGCTCTCAGCGATATCAATCTCACCAGACTTTGGCCAATCGCCGTAGACGTTGTCTTGGGGCATCATCCAAATGGCGGGCCAGAGCCAGTCACCTCGAGGCATACGCGCGGTTACTTCGACGCGACCGTACTTGATTGTCTTTTTGCCCTTGGTGTTTAGTCGTGCAGACCGCACCGGGTTGATAATTTGGCCCAAGGTGGCGTTGCTGCGGGCCGCGCATGGCCAACGGTCTTCATTCTTCTTGGTCTCTTCTGAAGTGCATTTACCCCAAGTGCGACTGTTGGAAGTCATGTTGACGGTGTAGCCATTGAGAAGCTGCTGAGGGGTAATGTCAGTGCTCTCAGTTGTCAATGTGGGCACAATGTGTAGACCATCTGCGTCGACATATGAGTTGGCCTTGTCGTCGGTGGTCCAGTCAAAGGCACCGTTACTTCAAATTTGTTAGTGATGCGTAGATAGAGGGGTTGGGGAACATACCCGAAGCCATTCATCTGGATCTCATGGTTCCAGTTGTCGAGGTTCTGGAAGTTATCGTCCATCACCAAGCAGTACTACATATCAGTCAGCATGTGGATGATCAATATCTTGGAATTTTACTTACCTCATGGTTGGGAACACTGCGAGTCTCATTCCAGCACAGATATCCACCGATACCTAAGGTGATGTTGTTAACGACTGGAAAGGAATGATATGGAGCATGTGGACCTACCAAGGCCGATAAAAATGCATGTGTAAAATATGATGCTGTCCCAATTCCATCGCTTCTTGGACTGTTCAAGCCATGGCTTCTCAAACTCGCCCTTAAGGCGACTACTCTTGAAGCGTCGGCGAGGGCCTGTCACTGCAACATGTTAGCGATAGACAAGTAAAACTATCTTCATTCACATACCTTCATATGCAGACACACTACGAGTCTGAGCTTGAGGTCGTGATATCACAGATTCGGCAATTGGTGTCGCGGCAACTGGGGTTGCGAATGGGTTGTCGGTAGCATCAACACCAGGTGTCCCAAAGGGATTCACCCGCTGCAAGAAAGAATCCTCTGCAGCAGAGGTGCGAGTCCTTGAGCCTTCCATAGCGAAAGTGGAGTGTCCAATGGATGGATACTCGGCTTGTCAAGACCAGGGAGTAAAGAACGACAAACCTCGGAATTGTCCAAGGAAAGTCTTGTTAAATGACCCTCAGAAGAATCCCTCTGTGCATCAATGTTTGCTTCGTAAAAATGCTGAGAAGTAGGCTCGATCTACGCAACGTACCAACACACAAGGATAACACGACAAACCAGGACCTAGAACGCTATCGCGTAAGACTCTTACCTTCTGGGGTGATTATGCGTCTTGGGAAATGTGCTGCAATGCAGGCATAACGTGGCGATTAGAGTGTTGAGTAAGACCTAGACTACAATATCGATATCGCCCGTTACCACCACACACCTGCGGCCTGAAGGGCCATACAAAAACATGATTGTGATAAACTGGGTCAAAAACAAAGGGCCGACGTTGAGGCAAACTCGTCAGCGGCGCAGTTTGGTGGCTGGATAAGGCTCTGCGGCCCGGTGCATGGTTGATTGGAACCGACCTCAACGGTCAGGCTAGGAACCTTCCACAAAGGAACATATTGGCCGCGTATTATGCAGGTTTCATATGCGATACAACTGTCAAGGGTGCCAAGCATGCCGCTATGATTGGATTAGGAAGTTGGTTTGGCAGCATCCTAGCGCCGGCATCATGCCCCGGTTCGCCAAGAGATTGAGACCAGGAACGTTATCTTAGATTGCCTATTAGGCTTATTGGCGCCTGCTCCCACAGCCTCGCTAGCGGGATCCGGGCCGTTGAGAAGACTATCCTTCAATCGTTTATCTCCGAGGTATCAAACGTGTTTGAAGAGTTTTGAGTTGTGCTTATAGGTTGAGATATCCCAGTTGAAGGTTATTTTCGCCACCTGCAATTGGACCGCGGGGAAGCGATATTGGATGCCTAAAGGTTTCTAATATTAGCGTACGGAGAAAATGGCAGTTTAATTAAACGCCGCACAACTACATGACGCTTCTGCAGACCTTGCTCGTAACCATCGCTGAAGCCCACCTGAAATGTTTCCAACCAACTGCCGATTATATCTCGACCACGGAGCTTATTTTCCCAAGAGATTTCCCCGTCAGCTCAATTGCAAAAGCTTGCTTATCTGGTGGCGGGTACTGTATCCTCGTCGCTACGATTACTCTCAAACTTGGCATCAGCTCGCTAGGCGTGATATCGACGGACTTGTTCGGATCCGTGTCAGGGGCCGAGATCTTCTTGTCCAGTAATGTCAGGGTTGGTGTTACGTGCTTGTCGAAAGGTGAGATGCATGCCTTTCCCAACGAACAACAAACACGAGGCAACCTGCGTGCAAAACTCTCTGCATCTTGACCGGACGACCATTGTCTGACGCTTACATAGTGATCGAGACTTAATGCTTGCAGTTGCGATTGCAGTTGCAGCAATCTAGATGCTCGGATAAGCCGTGTGCAAAGTATTCATAACTTGGTCGGCCCACGGCTGTTCACCTCGGCTTTCTTCTTTCTTGGCTTGATCAACTCGTCCCCTTTTCTACCTTCTCCCCCGAGTTCTCCCACCCTTCCCCTGTCCTGGAAGACCTTCGAGTTCGCTTGAAGAGGGATTCTTTTGCCCAACACCTTTTCTGCTGCACGAGTTTGCACTCCCACGTGAGCCATGGTATCAGAAAAGTCGGGCTCTCGCTTCTTTGAGTCGGGAGTGATTCAGCCTCCTAGTCCTACTGCAGACTCACCGACTCTCAAGAGGCTCGAAGGAGGGGATCATGCTCCTTCTGCCACCCAAAGATCCCCAGAATGGGTCTTGAAGCGATCGCCGCCTTCAAGATCTGCCCACAGCTCTTACTCGGGAACGCCTGCTGCGATGCAGGTTCCTGATGCCAGTGAGCTACCCACTGTGAGTTCTTCATTATGTTCATGACTTGTCTTTGGTCCACATCACTCTCCATTCATATCGCCTATACCTATCCTGGGGTACTCACTGCTCCATCTCGTACCATGTCCAATGGCTATCCCCCAAGCACAACATAGAACATCATTTACCTCATCCATGCCACCTCGACAAGAGTCTAACAGACATTAGGTCGCCAAGTACATTGCTCGTCGAGCAACTCTACTAGGATGGTTCGATGAGCCTGCCGCCGCAACCATCACCAGCGGATGGTCGTCGACATGCATTGCTCTCAAGAGACCAGATGGCTCTTATCTCTACACACCAGATGACCCAAGTCCGGACCTGGCTGCTGCTGTGGCTCGCCTTAATGAGACTGCTATCGTCTCTATGGCTTCTGAGGTCACCAACTCGGTTCTCGATAGCATTAGGCCCGATCAACCAAGCCTGGTCAATGAGAGCACTGGCGCTCGTATCCCCATTGTTGCCAGTCTGGCAGATATTCATGAATCACTTGTACACTCAACCAGCGCATGCATCGTTGCTCAGGAGCGATGCGTGCTTATCTGGTCCCATGAGGCAAGGACTGTCCTCAACGTGGCCCACAATGTTGAGAAGCAGATGTTAGGTTTTGTAAGTTGCAATGAACACCGTATCACCGAGAATCACGAAGCTAATCTGCTTTTATAGGTGGTTGGTCCTAATGTGCCTCGTGGCTTGCTTGCCCAAACCGAGGAGCAGTCAGTAGAGGGTCATGCCACACCTATCCGTGGTGCCATTAATGAGAAGGATGAGATTTACCAACGCGCGATCAAAGTTGAGGAGGGCGAAGGTGACAGTGACGAAGATATCGAAGGAAAAGAACTTGTACGACCTACTCTGATTGTTCACTCTTTCCGAATCGGTATTGTTATGATGCTGGTCATTCTCACACAGAGTGTGGGTGTTTCAAGAGTAAGTTCTCAAACTATTGTCTAGACCGCTTCGTGATATACTAACCTTACTCTAGCTCATCCGGCAATGGTCATGGGACGGTGACTGGAAGCGTTTTATCTTGGTTGTTGTTATCCCACCTCTGTGCCTCTTATCTTTGGTAAGTGTTGTCAAGTGTATCTACAGGTGGACATGTACTAACCGAGATCTCAGTTCTTCTTCATTGTCGTTGTCAGTAGTGTTTTCCAGCTGCTTCTTCCAGCTGGCATCTGTCTGCGTAACTCAAAGTACCATTCTGGTGAGTAACTCAGCTCCCGTCACAGCCGTAATTGCACGAGGACTTAGCTAAATATGCTCAATAGCCGTCAAACCCAACCCTAAGCGCTACCGGGATTACCAACTCCCCCACATCACTGTTCAAATGCCCGTCTACAAGGAAGGTCTGCGAGGGTAAGTTCAATATTTGATGCGATAATCTACGTTGGACTATACTGACTCCATCAACAGTGTTATCGTCCCAACAATGGTTTCCGTCATGGCCGCCATCCAACACTACGAGAACCAAGGTGGCACAGCCTCCGTCTACATCAACGATGACGGTATGCAGTGCATTCACCCTGAACTGGCCGCCGCTCGTAAGCAATACTACCGCGACAACGGCATTGGATACTGCGCCCGTCTACCCAACAAGAAGAACCCCAAGAGCCGGGGTGTCTTCTCGTGGTTCAAGCGATCACCACCTGTTGACCCTGCAGTGGATAACGAAGACGAAAGTGAAGTCAGTCCTCAAGGCCGCGCTAACAAACTCGGCTTTGTTCGCAAGGGAAAGTTCAAGAAGGCTAGTAACATGAACTACTGTCTTGCCTTCTCCAACCGCGTTGAGGATGAATTGCACCGCCTTTCGGAACTCGAGTGCCAGAGCCGTGGCTGCAGCTATGATGACTTGACTGCTGAGGACGATGATAGACTCTATGCTGTGGCACTGCAAAACATGGTTGAGGCTGATGAGGGAAATACTTGGGCTGAGGGCAACATTCGTATGGGTGAGGTCATCCTACTCATCGACTGCGATACCCGTCTGCCTGAGGATTGTCTTCTCTACGGTGCTCTTGAAATGTACGAGAGCCCGGAAGTCGCTATCCTCCAGCATGGTTCCGGTGTTATGCAAGTCGCACACAACATTTTCGAGAATGGTATCACCTACTTCACCAACATTGTTTACACTGCCATCAAGTACGGTGTTGGTACCGGTGACGTGGCTCCCTTTGTTGGTCACAACGCATTCCTTCGCTGGAAAGCGATTCAGAGCGTCGCTTTTGTTGATCCATCGGATAAGGTCACTAAGTGGTGGTCTGACTCGCATGTTTCCGAAGACTTTGACATCAGTCTGAGGGTTCAAATGGCTGGTATGGTTTGTCGTCTGGCAACTTACCACAATGGTGGTTTCCAGGAGGGTGTCTCTTTGACTGTCTACGACGAGCTTAACCGTTGGGAAAAGTACGCTTATGGCTGCAATGAGCTTGTGTTCCATCCTTTGTAAGTTCTCGAAAGTCGCGCCCGGTATCATGGCCAAGTACTAATCTTTTGTCACAGTTACCAATGGATCTACAAGGGCCCAGTCACCAGACTGTTTCTCCGCTTCCTCTGGAGCAACATGCCAGTTTCTAGCAAGGTTTCCATCATTGCCTATATCTTTACCTGTGAGTCTATCCATGCATATAATCCGACTTGAAATGTAGCTAACAACTGCAGACTACGCTATCGCTGCTGGTATGCTCCTTACGCTGGTCAACTATATCCTTGTTGGTCTCTTCTTCTACGACCTCGACCAGTTCTACACCCCGTCGTGGGGTATCTGGGTTTCCCTCTTGGTTGTCTTCAATGGTGTTGCTTCCGTCGCCTGCAGCATGACGCGTCATCGTCTCAAGGAAAAGTCATTCTTCCTTGCCATGCTCGAAGCAGCTAAATGGCTCCCATTCTTGCTTCTCTTCTTTGGTGGTATTAGTATCAACTGCGCCAAGGCCTTGCTCTGTCACGCTTTCTCTATCAACATTGAGTGGGCATCGACATCCAAAGAGCTGGGCCCTACGGGTATCTACATCGGTCTCAACAAGATGATGCATCGATTCAAGTATACTTTCGTCATCTGCATTATTCTCGCCGCTGGCATGATGTACATGTCTTTCGGTGCTCCCTGGGGATGGACCATTGCCCCGGGCAAGTTCTCGGCTGGTACTTATGCTATCGTACCTTTGGCTGTCCAGGTCTCGTGCGCGTTTACCCTGCCTTTGTTCCTTGGCTTGACCTAATTGTTTTGAGTTATTGGGTGCATTTATTGGTGCAATGGGTCGGTAATGACTAGATAGATATACGACTTAGTTAGCTCAATATTTATTGTGCTGCCTTAATTAGAGGCCGAATACATACAGCACTTATTTTTCGTCACATTGGTGTCTAATTGCGAGGGAGAGAATTGACTGCAGCTATCAGGAAGCGTGATAAACAAGGCTCATTGACTGTTAACTTTCCTTTTGCATGAGACCCCAGATAAAGTTTATCTACATCCACGCCAGACAGTCACCAATGGACAGTTTTATGCATGTATGATATGAGGTAGACGCAGGTAATGGCCGCTATTCGATGTTAAAGAAGCCCTTGTTCGAGTTGGTGCACTCGTTTCTTGTTTATCGTGGTCATGCTGCTGAAAGATGTGCTGCTAGAGGAAGCAATTGGTACGTTGCAAGGAGCTATACCAGAAAATACACCGGTCAGGACCAAATTAAATGCCTTGGCTATATTACGCCATATAATTAGGCTTACGACAGATAGATTGGAATTCCTATTGTCAAAGGGACAATAGAGGCGTGCAGCGAGTTACAACCTTCATGGCAGATTAGAACGTTGAGAAGATTATCGTCCTCAAATCAAGACTTTTATGACGTGGCAAGAGAATGATGAGCTTCCGTATCATTCACCTCAGGATATAGCCAAGACCCAGCTGATATTAGCCGATAACATCCATTGAAACTGGAATCTTTGCTCTCCAACACCTCTGCTCTTCAACACCTGAATGTTGTTCAAAGTGTGATCACAAATCCAAGCAAGTAATTAGGTCAAGCCACGATAAAAACACAATAGCTGAGTTAGATAAGAACGGATACTTTCAGTGACCCGAAAACTTATGAGTAATAGCACACACGCAACGAATATGTTCAATTAAATCATTTCCATTGGATAGTTTGGCGGGAAGGCAGTGTAACTATCCCGCAGTGGCTGTAGTGCCTCTTTTGCTCAAAAGTTCTGAAATGGACCAATTATACGACAAACTAGTTACCCATCACATGTCCATTGTCAGAATACATAATGTTCTTATTCTGCAGTCATCATCCGAGGTAAATTCTTATTCTATCTGGAATCTGGTAAGACGGCACCTGGAATCATCCTCACGGTATGTCAGAAAATAGTGACCAAAATTAGCCAAAGCTACGTACTTATTTGGGCTCATGGGCAATTAACACAGCTAGCTGCACTTTATAGAGAAGGTAACCCGGTGTGAGTGAGTTTATCTCACTAAAGCCTACCTAATTGGGACGCATTACTCCTGAACTTGAGGGATAATATCTCGTCAGCACTAGCCTGTTTACGGTAAAGACCGATCCTTAGATAAGTTTGCTCAAGTGACCGAGGCAGGCGATTCAGGGATAGAACAAAGGCCTCGCGCTGACGTGTACCGCGTTTGCAATTCCTCGACTTTCTTCATCTTTCAAAAGAAAAAGCACGAACTTATGAACGATCTCTCATAGCGGCATGGATTCGTTCAAGGTCATCGTCGTCGGCGCCGGGCCTACGGGCTTGGTCCTTGCTCACGCGTTGCAAGCATCTGGCATCGATTACGTGCTTGTTGAGCAGCGATCGCAAGTTCCCCCGGATCCAGCTTACGGCTTGTTTATATGGCCTCATATCGTGCGAATCTTCCATCAATTAGGTCTACTCGATGCTGTTTCAGCAATTGCCCTGCCCATGGTCGGATCAATACATATGTCTGATCAGGGTGATGTGCTTCATCATGATTCGGGGTTTGAGCAACTGAGAGCACTGTAAAAAGCCTCGTCTGAAAAATGCTTGGGGCTGCGTGCTAACCTACTTCAGCCATGGGTATCCGATGCAAATATTCAATCGAGCAAACTTTGCGACAACATTGTTAGAGTCCCTCGACAACTGGCAACAACGCGTCAAAACAAACAAGCGACTCATTAACATAGTATCCGATAAGACCGGCGTCAAATGCGAATTCGCCGATGGCACCGAGGAAAATGGTTCAATTGTGATTGGCGCCGACGGTATCTGGAGCAGCGTTAGAGACCAGATGAAGGCGGAAGCTCCAGAAGGACTCTTCGACCAAACCCCAAACCCATTCGAAGCATCATATGCAGGTGTATTTGGAAAGACCAACACTATAATGGGACTTGATCCTGGGAGAATTATCAATGTCTACCAAAAGGGCACGCTTGTACAAGTTTTCACAGCAGGGTCAGAAGCGCAACTCGTTATCTATTACCCTATAACACCCTCAAAGGAATGTACTCGCTTTGGATCAAACGATGCAGAGGAGGCAAGCCGGCCCTGGCTTGATGTTCCCGTGGGCAAAGGCGTTAAGTTTGGCGATTTGTGGAAGGAAAAAGTCGCTGGTGGAAGCGCAAACTATGATGAAGGTGTGCTTCCATGGTGGCACTGGGGTAGAATGGTTCTTGTCGGAGATGCTGCCCACAAGGTAAATTGATTTCCCCAGTTTAATCTTGACTTATACTCACGTTTATTAGATGAACCCCATCAGAGGTGCAGGAGCTTGTTGTGGTATTGAGGATGCTATAGCTCTGGTGAACAACCTCAAGCGATTGCTACACTCTGAGCCGAATCCCTCTGATAGAGATCTGCGCATGTCCTTTGTGACTTACCAATACGAACGCGAAGCTGCGGCGAAGCTATGGATGAATGTTTCTCGACTCAATCTTGATCTATCAACCAAACTCCAGCCTGCATTGAAAGCAGCGAGCATTGCCGACTATAGGTGTCTGCCTTTGGTTGCGGATGGTCCTATACTAGACCGTGTGCCTTTTTCTGACGAGAAGAAGGGTTTCGTGCCATGGCGGAGAAAACCTAGGGCTTTACCGGCCATTGAGCAGGCTAAGGCCCGTCTTTGAGATGGTTAAAGCGGATTATAGATCCAGCTTACTGGCCCGAGATAGAGACTACTAGGGACAATTTGATGGAATTTTCCACGGAAGCCCACGTGAGTCAGATTATAGGGCTGGACACCCGATTTCGTACAACTCGTATCTAGAACAGGGAGACTAAGATATAGATCGGGGTCACGGCCCAGACGCTTGCTCTTTATTATCTCTTCGTAATTATTTGAGCCAACACGCCGAATTAGCTTTCTTCGTCGAGACACTTTACATGCTGTTCGAAGTGTTAAGCATAAGATACCAGGTGTATATTGAAAACCGTTTGCCACCAGCCACATCAACTGACGAAGCAGGAGCAGTCCAATCAAAGACACTCTTAGGCTGGGGATGATCAACGCTCCCCGCATTATGTTTTAATTTCACTGATAATGGCTTGAAAGGCTTGGTCCGATTCGTTTCTGGCTGCTAGGCGCAAGGCCTAACGAAAGCGGAGCTATGCCTTTCAGCTAATCATGATGGGAATAAGGAAAGCCACAAATAGCTGAAAAGCAGGTCGGAGTCTAGACTGCTTTTCAGCTTTCAAAAGGATACGAGCAAAATTTTCTGGTTTTTAAAAGAGAGGAATGACCCCTTCCACGCAGTATTCATTTGCATTAGTTTAATACATCCCCTCTCCCATACGCCAATTCTACCTTTCTTTCCTAAAATAATGGCACATCGTCTCTATCGAGTGACGGCCATCGTTGCCCTCCTTTCAGGAGCAACTTTGGCACAGTCCAACACGACCACCGATGTGGGCCAGGGCCAAAACATGGTGGGATGGGTCTCTCCCGGACCACGAAGGGATTCGTGGAGTATTATCTGCAGCTGTCTATCCATCTTTATCATTTGTACTTGGAAATGCGTCCACCTTAACATCCCATCACACCAAGAAATTCAAGGTGAATGGCATACACTTAGCATTTGTGCCTTCTTACAAGATGTTCCATACTGGCCGAAGCTTTCACTATGGTTGAAGTGGAGACGCAGAATTGTCTGGATGTGGGTTATTGCAGTGGCTCCTGAGCTTGGCGTAGGTATCGCCGTCAAACAATACATCGAAGCGCGTAGAGAACTTGATAGCTTTAGAGAAACTACGTCGGGAGATCGGTGAGTTATCAATAACAAATACATCATTAAGAACTTATCTAACCATGCTTAGACTTGACAACTACACCATGCCACATGCATTTTATGTTCGAATGGGGGGCATCGTGGTATACGACATGTTGCCTCAGGGACCTATCAATGAGAGGGGCTTCGACCTGAATCGCGCGATCATTCGTAATGAGCCGGAAGGTATTTCGTTGATGGTGCGCAATATCGAGACAGATCAGAACAGCCCCATCTTAGAACACGGCAGCAACGCTGCAGGCTCGGATGATCTTGCGCCAACTCATAGAGGACGGATGATCAAGTCGTTAGGTAAGCGTTTCATATGCTTTCTTATATTCCTGTCTGGACTGTATTGGCGCAAACTCGAGCTATCAAATTCTTTGAACTAACCGCTCTAATAGCAGAGCTTGACGAGTTCGGGTGTTCTTTCATCCCCAAGATCACAAAAAATGAGATCATCGGTTTGAGCAAAGCCGACGCCATTACCAAAACCTTCGCCATTTTACAGTGCACATGGCTGGTGTTACAGAGCATTGTCAGAGCCACTGGCGGATATCTCATATCCCAGCTGGAGCTAGCCACGTTAGCGTTCATCTTTTGTGCATTGGTGATGCATGGCTTCTGGTGGTACAAACCATTTGATGTCGACACGCGACGAGTTTTGACACGAATTTCTTCAGTAGATAGGCCGCTCCCGAATCCCATTGCTCTGTCCATGGACGACTTAACCAAATATGACTATGACCTCCGGGTGACAAGAGTGACGGACTTATCGGGTGAAGGCATTTTTTCCCTCGTATACCAGCTCTTTGATTTCTCGGATCTTGGTCATCTTCCCTCTGTTGCCTTGTATTCAACGGCTCTTGGATTTTCGGCTATTCACTTAGCTGCATGGAATTGGGAGTTTTCATCGTCTCTTGATCAAACTTTTTGGAGATGGGGAAGCATTGGTGCTGTAGTGGCATTAGTCTTGCCTCCTATGTTTGCCGTGGTGACGGGCGTTTTTGGTAGCGATAATAGCACCTGGGCAAGATTTGAATATTTTGGATTTTTAGTAGCATGGGTTGTTTATTGTTTCTCAAGAGGTCTCATTCTGACTTCAACATTTGCTTGCTTCCGATCAATGCCGGAGCGGGTCTATACTAATGTCAACTGGATGGATTGGATTCCCCATTTCTCATAGAAGCTATGGGGAAACACAAACCGCGTTTTATCTAATACATGACGGCAGGGTTTCATTGTTACTTATCTCCAGACCCATCTATGGTATGCTCTACAGCCTCAAGCGAATAAAAGCCCGGCGTCAACGATGACAATAACAAAACGTATGGGATTTCTCTTCCTATTTCGAAGGCACGATCCTGCCAAAAAAAAAAAAGGTATAACCATCAGAAGCTCCCGACGCAAAGGCGGCCCAGATCATACCACAAACAGCGCGATAGGCTTGTTTCATCGAAGCAACTACAACAACATGATCATTTATGTTGAGCAAATTACGCAACCTGATCAATCTACATAAAATAGCCTTGCATCCGCCCAGATGGTTTTGACTGTCGTAGAAGGCGAGTGGGGAAGAGAGTGCAGGGATCCTGCAGTCGGAGACTCCGGAGCACTTTCACACCAACCCTCACAGCATATACTGTTCTTTTGTCGAGTTTCTTAGTAGCACATCTGTTAATGATATTTATACAATCATTAAATAGGTTCTTGCTCTACCTACGATATTTAAACTCAGTCTGTATCGACCCAAGCCATGGAGTCTGGGACGCAACCTCGGACCGACAATTAAAGTTCAGTTGCGAAACAGCAAAACCCACTTTCGATCGTCACTCTGAAATCCTTTTCGGGGGGTGTCACTGGAAATACGAGGAACCGTGTTTAGAAGGCCAACAAGGGTTTCCTTGGGAATAACGTTTCAGAAGACCAAGAACTGTCATGCATATTCCCTTTCTAGATCCAATAAGCCCAGTTCTCCAATTCTTAAAGTTCAGCTCTATCAACCTGAGGCTCTGCCAAGCCGGCAATCTCCAAATAGACAGAATAGTATTGTTCGATTGGAGCGACTTCTTAGTCCGATTACGTTGATGGATGTCTTTAAGTTCGAAGACGACCGTCGTCATATTACCTTTGTGACATTGATGGGTCTAAATGTGACAGAATATTAGTCGCATAATCTATATATCCCCAGGTCTCATCTAAGCCTAGTCTTTTCTTTACTCTGAACTGGCCATTCGTTTTCTTCCGCTCGTTGCTGGACATCAAGTGTATTCATTCATTAACTAGTCACTAGTACTATTTTCATTCATTATCAAGCAATCATGCCGCTTTTTAGCGCTGTTTTACTTTCACTCTCTTTTTCCTCACTTGTGTCAGCTTTTCCCTCCCTGGCAAAAAGAAATGAGACCGTCCCAGATGTCGACTGTTCTCCGTCATCGCCTACCGGGCTGAAGGCAGAATGCTGGAAAGCCTGTAAGTGTTAAACAGCGCTACAAAGCTAGCTTACCCCACTGACGAAGATAGTGGAAATGGACAAGTACATCACTGAGTGGATTGCTGCTAATGGAACCAAGGCCAACTGTGAGGAGCTTGGTTTCGCTCAGTGCTATCTCCAGTTCAATGTGAGTCTGAGAGTAGCCCTGTCGCGGATCAAAACTGACTTGACGATGTCAGGGCTACACGGGTCTTACGTGTAACTTGATTACGAGCGATACTTGCCCGCCGTTCAATACCAAAGATTCCGAAAAGTACTATTCTAACCAACAGTTCTACGTACGTTCACTGCTCAAATCTCATCGAACACTACTCACCAAGTACAGGCCCTCTGGAACATCTACACCGTCTACCAATTCTTCAACCAATACTCGCAAGCCCTTAGCGACGGATCCTCCCTCGCTGGTCAGACGATTGACAGCATCGTCGCCAAGGTAGCTCCTCCCGTCGAAGCTGTCGCTTCAACCAGCGGTCTCATGAGCGTGATCGGTTCCACACTCAATGTCGTCTCCATGTTCACTGGCCTTGTTCCTGGTGTGGAAGGCGTAGCGGTCGGTTTCATTCGAAGCGGACTCGGTGCTGCTTTCGATCTATCCGGAAAGCTTGGCCAAACATTGACAGCCACACAAACAGCAAACAGTCGCTTCCTCCAGCTCGGCGATGTTGGTGCGTCCTTGGCCAAGTTGGTTGAGCAGTACCAAAAGAACCTTCTTGATACTGTTCAGGAAGTGCAAGGTAACCACACCATCTTTCTCGCTGCTTGTCAAGATGGTGGTTTCTCCCAGAGAGTGACGACCTCCCTCACCATTCAAGCAAGCACTTTATATAGGCAGCTCCAGCTTTTCATCCTGTCCAATGCACTCAAGGCGAATGGCGTTGTGTCATCGCGAAGCACTGGTCTTAACGCCCTCGAGGTCGCCAAAAACACAGACGCCATTTCGTGCGATGGTCTCAGCGAAGGTGGTAACTGCAATCAATGGTGGATTGATGCTGAGGCCGGCAACACTTACTCATTCCACACTCCCGATGATTGGCAAAACAACCATGTTGAACTGACCCAGGTTATCCACGACAATGGCTGGGCGGATCTGGCCGATGTGTTCAAGGTTGAGGATTGTGCTGGCAAAGAGCCCGAGTTTGACCCCAAGAGTCTTGGTGTTACTTGTCTCGTAAGCTCACTCTCTAAGCTCTTGAATAAAGCTGAGTAACTGATCCTATCTTCAGGCAACTCACAACTGGTGCGAGTGGAACTACCAGGACACACCTCAGGCATCCAGGACTGAGTCCCAGTTCAAGAACTGCGACAATGATGAAGGTTGGCCCACACTCTGTGGAAGTTTCCAAAACGGACTGCAAGGTAAGTTTCACAGAAGTTTGGCAATCTGATTCAAGCATTGGCTAACAACACGCTGATAGTCCCCGAGTCGTACCTTGGTCCTCTGCTTCTCACTGATGGTTTATGGTGCAAGAGAAAGTAGACCACTGGCAGCAGAGTAGCTCAGTCATACTCACTGTTCTACTATCTCATAGGAGTTGACGATTAGATAGCTGCGCTGCTTGCAGGAAGCAATCTACTGGAAGCAAGGCGATTGGGCTCGTGGATCGGCGACCGCCTTGATGGTTTACAAATTCCACAGTCTGTTACACACTTGTCACCTACCATGCATGTTTCCCTTGAACTCAGCTAGTGTGGTAATAATGTTATGTTCTGTAGTAAACTATGTAGGTGTTCTTCAGCACGGGTGTATATCTTAGAAGACATACTTAAACTCCAGGCTTTGATCCCCGTGCTTGCCATTGCTGTCCTTGCCCTCGGCTAGCAACTTGTCCTTTTGTCGCTGTCGGTACTTGAGAAGTGCATAGATAAGTCCAATACATAAAAGCGCAATTGCTTCACCTCCGAGTGAAATCGCGTTGCCTGTCACATATCGAGGAGCGTCTTTGATTGGGTAGATCTGCGATGCACACATTCCTGAAGCGTTGCCAATCGAGATAAGCATCGAAATCGCCACGGAACGCTTGTAATCAGGTTGCACATTATTCGATATCCATCTACAAAGGATTAGCATAAGATCTCATTGCTAAGGTCGTTACGGTCAAACATACGTTACCAGAACAGTGTTGAAAGAGTAGACACCACCGCCGACTAGGAACATGGCAAAGAATCCCACACCCTTGTGACCGGTACCAACTACAATTGCATACCCGGCAATTACTAAGAGAGGAGAATGAATAAGGCATATGGCTCGGCGATTGAGTCGATCGGAGACGTAGGTTGTGGCACCGGTAAAGATGGACGCTAGAATGTAGACGGGCACACTAAGATAATTGGCTTGTAGTGAAGTGTAACTGCAGCTGCTGTTAGCGATTGACAAGAGACAGTCGATTCATTACTTACTCCAGGCCCTTCAAAAGTGTAGGTAAGAACGTGCCAAAGCCAAACAGTGCTATAGAAGCACAGAACAATGCGATAGACGCTAGCCAAACGAGCGGGTCCGTGAGGGCCATAGCAACTTGCTTCCAAGAAAACTTCTCAGTTTCCTTAAAAGGATGATTACGCTCTTTGATGAGTAGCATGGTGGATTTCTCCTCGGGCGTGAGGAACCATGCTGTTTCTGGAGAGCTGGGAAGACTCAGCCAGCACACAGCGCCGACGATAAGAGAGATAGCGCCCTCAATGATGAATAGCCATCGCCAGGCGGACAACCCGTGACGTGCACCCATGGATTGAATTCCATATGCAATTAAGCCACCAAGTGCTCCTGAAAGCGCAATTGAGACATAAAGAACCGCGACTCGTTTTCCTTGAGAAGCTGGAGGATAAATCTGGGAGACAACAAAGGTGAGGGAAGGGAATAGTCCAGCTTCAAAGAAACCTAGGAGAACTCGACAGGCGATGACTTGGCCATAGCTGTTCACAAATCCGGTCCCAAGAGTGATAATACTCCAGCTGACGATGGCGATTGCGAGGACTCGGCCAGGCCCGAACTTCTTGACGGCCAAAACCCACGGTGTTTCGAATACGACGTAGGAGATATAGAAATACATCGAGACATCGTTGAATTGGGTTCCAGCCATTCCAGTGTCCTCTTCGAAGCCGAACACACGTGCATTGCCTGGGGTGTATTGAATTAGCTTTCTTCTAACTATGATATGAGCGTTGGGGTGGCCAATTACCAATATTTGTTCGATCGAGGTATGCAAATAGAACCAGAAGTGCCATCTGCGGCATTACAAACTTGTCAAATTTGGACAAGACCTTTCGTTGATCGACATCACTGATTTCGCCAGCACTTCGGTCAAGCTCCTGGTTCAGAGGCGTCTGGAACTCTAGCTTCTTCTCGGACGCTTCCATGATTGCCAAAGTTGACTGGGTTCGTAGGGTAGACTTTCCCTCGCAAGTAAGAATGCTGATGCTTTGCTACGATTGAGTTGTGAGAGAATTTGGTTACATTTTGAGGGATCAACGCATCTCTTTTAAAGTCCCGGGAATATGGATAGAATGTCCTGGACCGGAGTTACATATCAGTAACTGACCCACCTCCGCATTGATAAGCCGTCGGCGGAGCTACTCAAGTGGATCTGGAGAGGAGGGACAATTCCTTGTTCATGACGTTTGCGTATCAAACGCTCTAGATAAAGGTGAAAAGTGATGATAACGATCCTAGTAGACCTAGTATATCTCAAAACTGATATGAGTAGAGCGTTATCACCAGGTAGGACCTCTAATTCATCGCCGTGAATGTATGGACTACTGCTTGCTTGGACGACCTCAATCAAGAACTTCTCGGTTCATCGCAACCAGCGCACGGAGTTCCTCGCTAAACTTGCAACCCCGCACTGTAAATCTTTGTGTTTGACCAATTGGTTCAAAACAATGTGTCATAATAGTCACGGCATGAACACCAAGTTGGCCACCGATTATCGTATCGATTAACCTTGTTTCTTCCCCGCGCTTTTGATGGCCTTCCCAAAAGAGGATAGTGTCCGCCGTCGGCCGTCGGGCGATAGTAAGCCACTCTCGACGATTGGCCGTCGGTATTTGACCGTCGGGCCGTTGAATCGGCAAAGCCAATTTGTGGTGCTGTTCGGAACATATTTAGATGAGCCTGAGAAACTATGTTAGAGATCCTTATCATACAGTGACACTTGTTGATAGCCGTCTCTCAATATTCCTTCTATTCTTTGTTTGCCGACACTACCCGAAATATCACAACACCGCTACAATGGGCTCTCTTAGCCTGCATCCTTTCAAAGTCAGCGAAGCTCGTCTTGCTGAGTCATTACATGACAGTTGCCAATTTGGTGCAGCACATCGATATGGAAAGTCAGTGTATATGCTTGTCACCATTTTCGCTTCGTTAAAACTGACTCACAAAACTAGGGCGTCTACCGAAACGGGCATGGCTCGCCTAAGCCTCGACGATTCCGATAAGCAGGTGAGAGATTGGTTCATGAGCTACGCCAAATCTCTGGGCTGCAAGACGTTCTTTGACCAAATGGGAAATCTCTTTGCAATCCGACCAGGCAAGAACAACGATAGACCTCCAATTATGATGGGCTCGCATCTCGACACACAACCGACTGGTGGTCGATATGATGGCATTCTGGGTGTTGTCTCTGGCCTTGAAGTTCTTCGAACCTTGAATGAGAATAGTTTCGAAACAGAAGGACCAATTGGCGTAGTGAACTGGACAAAGTACGTAATTCAAGACAAACAGTCTCCACTCGAAGTGCCTTTGCTAATCCAGTCGTTTTTAGTGAGGAGGGGGCTCGCTTTCCAAAAATGGCTGTTTCATCAGGCGTTTGGGCGGATGTCATCCCTCTTGAAACAGCTTGGGACCTCAAAGAAGTCCTCGCAACCAATCCCAAGTCGATGAAGGAAGAACTGGATCGTATTGGCTACACTGGCGAGCACCCAGCCTCTTATCGATCGAATCCTTTTGCAGCGCATTTCGAGCTACATATCGAGCAAGGGCCTATTCTGGAAGACGAAGGTCTAAAGATTGGCGTTGTCCATGGTAACACGACCTCGTCTATTTATTGACAGATAATAACTGACCATCGAAAACAATAGGTGTTCAAGCATTCAAGTGGTTCAACATCACCGTGAAAGGCCGAGATAGCCATGCAGGTACAACGCCCTTATATGCACGAAAGGATCCCGTCCTGTGCGCGAGCAAAATGATCGTCTCCGCAAACGCAATTGCCAAGCGACATGATGGCTTAACGACTACTGGCATCTTCACACTGGAGCCTGGATCTGTCAACACAATGGCTCACACAGTCAAGTTCACCTTAGATGTGCGCCATGTCAAAGACGAAGTCTTAGCGAATATGGTTAAAGAATGTGAGGCAGAGTTCCAGCGCATCTCACGAGACGACAGCGAGAAGGGCTGTGATGTGGAATGGGAGCTCCTGGTGGACAGTCCTGCTGTTCAATTTAACCAGGAGTGCATCTCTGTCGTTGAACAAAGCGCTGCAGATGTTTGTTCAAATGTCCCTCAAAACGCCGAAGGTAAACTTTGGAGGACCATGATTAGCGGAGCTGGCCACGACAGCTGTTACACAAATAAGAGGTGTCCTACGAGCATGATATTTACACCAACACGCTCTGGAATCAGCCACAATCCAACCGAGTACTGCTCACCGGAAGATTGGTATGTTTTTGATGCGCCCTGGTTACGTATTTTGTTTGCTAATATGATCACAGTGCGCTTGGTGCAAGTGTTTTGCTTGGTGCAGTTTTACGGTATGATAAGTTGTGTGCAAGTTAAGGCTAAGGGCGTGGGTGGTCATGAATCACGATACAATGTATACACTCAAAGATGTAAGGATGAAATAGTTGGCTAAGAAGGTTAACGACCTGCTACCATAGTGTAACACGAGAGAGGAGTGATTTTCCAGGAGATAAGATCGGGCAACTCTCCGCGCCCAGTTTCGGAATTGCCAGACATGTGACTAAGCGTCACGTGGTCGGAGATCTCCGCGATTGAGACTGTTATCTCACTGGCTGGGTTCTTTGCCACAATCCTGCATCAGCGCTCAAATTGATAGAAATGGACCATCATGAACAACAAGCGAATTTGACACCGCAATCGCAATTCGACGTCCGTCAAATTGCTGGCATCCGCCGATATCGCTCGAAATCACAAAGACCATGTGATTTGTGTCGTGCTCGCAAGGTGCTTTGCAATATTCCTGACCCGACGCGACCATGCCAGCTTTGTGAACGTACGGGACGTCAATGCACGTTCATTGGTAATCCGAATAAGAAACAAAAGGACGAAAATATCCGAAGTCAAAGCTCCGGTGACGCTTCCTCGATTCCTGCTAGGGGTCCTGTCGACCTGCCGCATCTTACAGGGCCATCGCATCCTCCATATGAGTCTCAGCTCCAAGGACAAAGTCGCCGCGACCATGACGACACGTTACACATGTTTAATGGTAGGAATAGCATTTTTTGGTGTCAATTGTCTGGCTGACGTATATCCAGATGAGGCTGCGCGACCATCTGCCGGAGAGACTGGTGTCGGCTTAACCCCCCTGAATGACATGATATCCCAATCCATCTTTTCGGGAGAAGGTGGCATCAACTGGAATCTGACGTTCAACCAAGCCGATCATGGAGTAGGCGATCATCACCAGAACTTCGGCTTTCTCGCCGAAGGTGAACTACCGGACTTAGAACCTATGGATGATCAGACACCGTCAGATTATCAACAGGAGGTTGCCTTGGCGAATATTCCGTCAGCAGATATCCCAGCGAGTCCGACGACATCTTTTGAAAGACTTTCCATCGATCAAAGGCCTAATCATTCGACATCATTCATCGGATTCTCTAACGAGTCGGATCCGTTTTCACTCAATCATTTTCCTTACACTAGCAATGATGAAGTGGATTTCTTCCGCGTTACCTACCGCAAGCAACAACATGGCCCCTCAGTATACACTCCCATTCACTTCTTACAAAGCCAAACGGGAACAGCAGTCGAAGCTCAGAAGATCGTCGATCAATGTATGTCGTCGATCGATAGTAGGGAGCATCTTGAGAAATTAGTGGATAGAGATACCGGTGTAGCTCTTGTAAGACTGTAAGCCACCAGCCATCCACTTTCCACCGGCTTGTTCTAACTATAAGATGTATCAGCTACTTCAAGTTCGTTTTCGAGTCTCTGCCAATCTTGTCTCGTTCGCTAGTCTTCCAAGACGTAGAAGCCTTCGTAGCGCAGGCATCCACTGGCTTACTGGCAGGGATATACGCCCTTGCCTTACCCTTCACACCTTGGGACGAGAAGCTTTGTCTTGACAGTGCCTATTCAAAGCCCGACATTAACGACCTTTGGCAAGTTTCTTACACCTGCCTTCAAAAAGAGCTTCACTTCCCTCGTCTTTCCACTATCCAGGTATACCTCCTACTTCTTAACCACACACCTTTCGATGCAGTCTCAGTAGAAAACCCGTTCGTGTGGTCTCTAGCAGCTTCGATGCTTGCTATGGCACAGTCACTGGGATTAAATGTCGACTCGACAGGATGGAAGTTACCAGCATGGGAAGTTCGTCTTCGGAGAAGATTGTGGTGGGCCGTATTCGTGGAGTATACCTGGCGCTCAGTGACTCACGGTCGATCTTCCGTGGTGTCTGACGATGACTGGGATGTGTCAGTGCCAACGGCAGGGGACTTTACGGTTGATTCGTCGGTTAATATACCGGATAACATTAAAGACCGGTCTTCCGACTATTTTATACACTTGTGTTCTTTGACTGAGATTACCAGTCGCATCTGTCGGCAATTTTTGTAAGATGTTCTCCGACCACCTACTCTGCTAAACATTGATTGCTTGACACTGACAATAAGGCTCCTCAACAGCTCACTTCGTGCTGTGTCTCGGCCCCAAGTCCTGGATACGCTCTTAGAACAGGCACGCGGCCCTCGTCAACAATTGTTAGAGTGGCTAGAGGAACTGCCAGAGTCTTTACTTATAAGACCGGAGTCAAGCGATGGAGATGCTGATGACTCTGTCAAAAGCCACAGGTCCCTCTACGTCGCTTACTACACCACGCATATTCTCGTCCTGCGAGCATTGTTGCGCCCCGTTATTGACAATAATACACAAGTCGATCACATACGGCCTTCCGTAGACACAGTGCTACAGGCTTGTCGCGGGCTCATCCAAACCGTGATCAAGTTCATACGTGGACTAGATGCGAGACACCAGTCAGCTTTTTGGCCTGCACATACGCGCAATTGTTTAGCGTACCCTGGGCTGTTCTGCTATATGTTATGTTTACAAAAGAGACAACCAGAAATGTCGTCGTATGATCAAAACCTTCTTGCGACGTGGAGGAAGACGCTACGGACTAGAATGCAGTCATGGCCATTTCTACGGTTCGCTATAGTCAAGGTAGACGCTATTTACTGGAAGAAACTTTACTAGTCGGATCATCCAAACGATGCATGCACTTAGTCGAGATGAGAATGTTTAGGAGCCAAGTTTATATATACCAGCAGCTCAACTATCTATGTACAGTGAGGTGAAGTGTAACAGCATATACAGAAT
The DNA here is from genome assembly GCA_027945595.1 of Fusarium torreyae. Classification (NCBI taxonomy): domain Eukaryota; kingdom Fungi; phylum Ascomycota; class Sordariomycetes; order Hypocreales; family Nectriaceae; genus Fusarium; species Fusarium torreyae. Next base: position 180,245 of record JAOQAZ010000036.1, read on the forward strand.
GATCAAGACCGTCCAGGATCAAGGTTAAAAGAACATGAAAACGAACTCGAGCCCAAATCTCTTCAGGCTACCAGTCAAGGCATTTAGCACTTGCCAGCCTTGGTGGGCTCGCACTCGCCGCCGGACTTGTCGCAGCCGTTGTAGCCCTGGCACTGGGTCTTGGGGAAGCAGTTGTTGGAGTAGGTGGCCTGTAAATTGCGCTGTTAGTATGATGTGTCGCTTGTATTGAATGGAAAAGAACAAACCTTGTCTCCGAGGTTGGTGTTGATACCAATCAGCTCACCACCGTTGACAGCGGTGACACCCTCCATGTGAACGGATCGCTTGCAGCTGTTGTTACCCTTGCAGTTACCGCAAGATCGGTAAACCTTGCCGTAGTCGTTGGCGTCTGTCATGATTGGTTAGCTGAAGTCGATGTCCTTCGAAACATATTCCACATACAGAAGTTGACAATGTTGACGTGACCGCAACCGTTGTGCTGGATGACCTTATCGGAGGCCTTGTAAGCACCACCACCAATGATGTTGGCAGTGCCGCTACCCTTGATAGAGATGGCATCCTCGCAAACATCCTCGAACCAGACGAACTCTAGGTTGCAAGAACCGAGGCAGTGGACACCCTCCTTCTGGTCGGCACCGATGACAACGTTACGGAGGGTAGCACCGTCCTCAAGGACGAAGACAGCATCCTTCTCACCTAGATAGATTGTTAGTATATATACCATAAAAGAGCCAAGATATATGTTGCAGAGTTACATACCACCCTCGCTCTGGCCAGAGCACTTGATACCACGGTCGTAGCGGACCCAGCCGGCATCGAAAACCTCGCCCTTCTTAAGGTATCGGGGCGCGCTCAGAGACTTGGTACCAGTGGCCTTGGGGACACCACCCTCGTAGCCAAGGCAAGCCATGGCGGCGGGGAGAGCGGCGACAAGCGCAACGATGCTGGGAGCGTGCATTTTGGTAGATGAAGATGTTTGGGTTTGAGATTAGAAATTACCGGTCAACGGTAAAAGTAGATGCAAAGATGAAAGTGAACAAGATGCTTGAGAAGGATGATGAGGTGCTGAGAATAAGTTACCTTGAGGGGATTCACTGGTCTCTTTATACACTCTTCGGACTGTCGGTCTCCCGTCAACCCAAACCCTGTTGGACCATCGTGGCGGGTATCATATGGAGTCTTGGGTCACCTTTCGCTAGGAATTAATCTTAGCGCTTCAATAAGAATCACGGATGATCGCATTAAGGATTCAATTAAGATAAAGGTACCCTCGGGTCAGACTCTGGCGTTTCAGGCCAAGTGCGGGTCAAGTATTTCCTCCACTGAGGTGACAGACCAAAACACGTTGATAGGCTGACTGAAGCTGAGACCCTTGTCGTGAGATCCACAAACACGCTTTTCATGCTTACTCCAGTTAAGGTTATTTCAGGTCCGGATGCTGTAACCGCTTTGGACACCTGCCATCCGTCACCTCCGAGGACAAACGAAACCGATTGAGAAATTTAGGGACTAGATGCTAAGGTTATTGAGGTTATTACCCCTTTATTGTGTGGGGAATGCTGGCGGCCTCTTGTTTATTTCCGGCTCTGACGTAGCTGGCTTAAAAATCTCCGATACTCATTGGGAGCTCAGATGACTGAGACATTGCCAAACATTTGCTTCAACACGACCCACGCGACATTGGTGAGGATTTGCGGTCAATCGACCTGTCCAGAGATTCAAGGGGCATGTCCTTGCGACAACATGATTGAATCGCTCAAGAACCACATCCCTTCAGGGCATCATGCTACGCTCTTATCGGAAACAGCAATTGATCTACATCCAATGGGACTTTCTCGGCGTTGAAACAGGGGCATCCATCCCATCTTTTAGTGCCAGGCTGAGACGGGATTATTTTAATTCGCGGTGAATTGCCGTCGGTACACCGATGCCCCTGGCTCATACCATTCTCGGACTAGACAATGGGGGTTGAGATAATGCCGCTGGTTCTATAGCGGAGCTGAAGAAGTTCGCCGAGGGATCTAGCGTCACAGTGGCAAGGACTCTAATCTTTTGCTCTCGGTATCTTCCTTAGCAGTCAATGCTCAACTGTATCATCCTTGAATACGGACTTGTCAGTTGAATTCCAGCAATCAGGTTACTCCAGAGATTTCTAATATAGTATTAAGGTTCTATTATTGCAGGGCTGTAATCGAATTTGTGGAGCGTCAACTGCATGGATACATGGCCAGAATAGTCTACTATTGTCAACGATTGGGCCAGCACGTAAGATTACTGGACCACGGCATCCGAGTCTGGCTTCCACAACAGGCGGTGTCTAGTCGTGGCTATCAAGTGACTGTTGAGGATGGAATCTGGTACCGGCATGTTTTAAGGTTCAGCGATGACACGATGGTAAGACGGAAGCCCTCGAGGGCCGTAGTTTACAGTAAACATTCGATGCTACGACTCCAATCCCGCTGCACACGTTGGACCACAGTTTTGCGTTTGGATGTTGTACGCCTTTGCCTCCATGATGAACGCCGTATGCAACCTGCGTTTTTGCGTACCAACGTAATGTTGATAACACTGTACAAAAGTAAGATAAGACCGACCGCCCTTATAAGATTCCGTACCAAGGACGATGTATTATTGCTGTAAATACAAAGCTTTGTGAGAAGTAAAAAAGGTGAGGTGCACTTTAACTTTCGGGTTGCCCTACCCTATGCTTTAGCGGATGGGCGCTAAATTTAGCAGCGCGATTGATCCCGAAAGTTAATCGCGATAGTGGCTGATCTAGGCTGTAACTCAATTTCGGTTCTAATTTCTATGCTTCATAGACTAGCGAAGAGTTGGGAACATCACGCCTCAGTATCAGATATGGATGAAACTAAAGGTGGCATTACTATAAAGAAGGCGAGTCAACAAACTCAACAGTTTGCTTTCGCTGTTATGGCTGACAAAAAGGCAACTGGTCGGGGCGTAGAATTGGTACGTAACGACAAGATTGTACTACCAAAAGCGAGGCAGAAGTAATGGGCTATTCGCTCGAATTATGCACTGCAATTTTGCCTTTTGTCCTTTTTGTTTCAATGACTTGCCAGAATAAGTTGTCACAATTGCTTCACCTGACCGTGATTAGAGCCCGCTTTAAAGTTGTTCCTTCCCGAACGCTTGGATGTTATACCTAGTTCATAAAGAAATCGCTAACTAGAGCACGTTGGGCCTGGCAATTTATCGGCTGAATTATTTGGTGTATCGGTATTTATGAATGCATAAATTCCCCAGCCTCAGAGGGCAAGCACCTGTGGCGCAAACCCCAACAATTTACACCAATAAATATTGTTAACCGAGGCTAGAGTAAACCCCAGTCGGTGATTGTGACGCTGGAGCTCCACAATTGCATCCCAACAGTGGGACTCGGTGGGTTATTGGGGGGTTAACGGTCGAGTACCTAATTTAAGCAAAGGTTTTTGCGCCAGAATCGCTGATGCGCGGTGAACCTCTGTCCGAGATATCTTGATCTCCCTGATAAAAGGATTACAACAGTGATGGCTTACCTCATTTCAATCTCTCAATAGAGGCGGAGTCTGGTTCGGACCAGACATCAGCCGACAAGACTTCATTCACGACATGGTAGCAATAACATATCTGTGAGTCCCTGAATCATTTTCGATGATTACTCCTCAGCCGCACATATCAGTGCCGAGATATGCCGTGTCCCCGATCTTCTACCCGCAGCTTATCCTAGTTCCCGTGTCTCTAACGAAGTACCTTAATTGGCGCTCGTGAGACCAAATGATCTACCTCGCCCGTCCCATTCCAAAGTAAAACACGGCTGCTATTTAAATGCCGATTTGCGGGGTCAAAGGGCCTAGTTGCGAGGTCCGAGGCTATCTCTACGATAGAAATCTAGAGGCTCCTGAGGCTACAAGGTATCAAGATGTCGCTGTCAGTTATACGTCGGACTCTTTCTATTGTACCCTTCTTTTGTCTAGTGAATAGTGAGACGCTTAAGTTGTAGATAAAGCACGATCCTATAGTAAGAACCTTGCCTTGTCTTATCATCTGGTGCAGCGGAATACAGACACTCAAGCGGCTTTGTCTCAATGAATCAAATTCTCATACTTTGCCTCCTCGCTTTTGCTCGGATAAGCGTTATTTGACTCAAGCCGTTGTCTATAATGATCTGTGTATTACAAGATGAGACCTCCGACCTCCCGTTGTCTCGTCAATGAACCCTCCGGAAACATTCTTGACTGTCTTATTTTCGAAAGATAAGATGACAGAGTCTCAGCGAATTCGGAAGGGAGAAATCGAAAGGCCGAAGATGGAAGAAATCTTGAGAAAAGAAATTTAATGCTTTCCCCCAATTTTAAAACCTGTGATTATTCTCGCGCTTTTGCTCAATGGCTATCAACCGTTTGTTACCCTTTGTCGTTCACTTTTGTTTACTTGTTCTACTACTCATCACTCTCACTAACTGTTTACTTGTACTTCTCTTTTACTCTCAAATTTTTCTCTCTTTTATACCTGCCAATACTCAACTCAACCTCAACACCATGAGGTCTTCAGCTGCATATGCCCTGGTATCAATCCTCGGCGCTTCTAAAATTGCCGCCGAGTGCATTGATGGACAACGAGAAGTTATTTCTCCAACTTATACCGTCGAGTACAAATGTGGAATGTACAAACAGGGAGCTGGTCATAACAGCACTCATAACGACATTCTCTCGCCCAAAGATTGTGCCGCTCTTTGCGAGTTAGCCAGCGTTGACGTCTGCTCCTATCACCCTCCGACCAAGAGATGCATTGTCTCCAAGCCGGATGGAAAAGACCTTCCCCGCGAAGGAGTTTACTATCTGGCCAAGGTCAATGACGAAGACGAAGATCCCTTCAAAGTGGAGTGTGAAGACCCTATCACCGAGAGAGATGCTTGTCTCGTCCGTGAGGCTGGCTTGAAGGCTGATCTAGCTAGTTGCCAGGCTGCTGCTGCTGCTGTCAGGGCTGAACTGGCCAGGATTGAGGCTGACAAGGCTGCAGCTTCCAAGTCTGAGCCTACTAAGCCTGATGCCACTACAACAGGACCTCGATGCGGTGCAAAGGGAATTTCCAAGGCTAATCGCATAGAGGTCGAGCATATATTTGGCATCACCGCATGCAAAGCCAGGTGCCTGGGAAACCCCAAGTGCAAGGCCTATTCTGCTGGTGATTTCCCGGCAGCCTGGTGCTATATCTTTGATGAACCACACTCGGGCAATACCCCCGGATACCAAGATATGCATACGTTCGACCGCGACTGTTAATTCGAACGCGCCAAATCGCCATAGCTTCTTTATGGTATCCAGATTGTAGAGCAGTTTGCAGAGATCAGCATGGTACAATATGAACTCGACAAAGCGGTTCACATGTTACTATATTCAATAGCGGGCAGCTAGTCAAGATAAGAATACCTAAGAGAACATGAGCAAAAACTATGAAGTGCTGTACAAAATCCAATCACGATGATACTATTGCAAGACTGTAAGAAAAACAGATCCTAGGGCATTTCATTCGAGATTGACTAGTGATCGCCGATCCAAGAAACATCGGCCTCGTCTAGCAGGGCGACTGGAAAATGTAGAGGCTTGGGAAGTGAAAATAAGATCAGTTATGGTTTATCACAACCCCAAGTCTTTCCAAGATGCAAAACAACATTAAGATACTAGACAAGATCAGTAAGAATCGTAAGATATACTGACTTTGAACAAACATCTTCAACTGCCTCTGCTTTGGTGCCGATGTCTCCGCAGGTCACTTTGCATAATGGTTTATTTGCAACCTCTGCGGCGCTGTCCCCAGGTCAGCTCTCTGCTTTTCAAACGACGAATTGCTTACCTTCCTGCCGTGAGGGTCTTTCCTGTGCCAGGACCACTGAGAGCGCATCAGTCATGGGCAGCAAATAAAACGTAAGCTCAGATTCTCACCCAGGAAGGAGAATGATAAGTCCTTGCCTTTACCCCTAATAAGGTCAGAATTCTCAGTGGCACGGAGTTGGTTCGATACTACGGCTTGTATGAGCTCTTTTGTCTTCTGTTCAATGACTAGAAGTTCATATGCTTCGGTGTTCCAAACGACGTCTTGGAAATAGTGAAGATCGAGCTTGACTGGATAACAGAGGTGTCAGTCTGGCTACCATAGGTCTCGAATTATGAAGCCCTCACCCCATTCTTTCATGTCCATATTGAATCAATTCCTCGAAGTGGGTAGACACATAAAAAACTCGTCGCCAAGCTCCGGATTGTCTTGAGACATAAATCGTCAGTCAAGGTAGATGTCACCTGGTAGGGCTGCTGGAGCATGCTCTTCTGCTTGGGCGGCAGTATTGGGATGTGTTTTCTTGTAAGTTGTAAAATCGATCATAAAACGTGATTCCATCTTGAATCACAGTTAGTAGAATAGGATCGACGCAGCAAAAGTTTGCGCAACTCACAGGATTCTGAAATTCATCGTCCCCTTCAGTAGCACATGAGATGTAGTTACGAGATCGACACTTCCAAAACATACGGCCGCGCTTCTGGATCGCTTCAACCACGACATTGCTTGCGAAGTCGATAGGGTCAAGTGATAGTTCGCTTATGTCAAACCTTTTGTTTCAGGCGGAAGATCTTGGACAGAGAGCGTATCTGATATCAGGGGAAACCTTCCATCAACGGTCTAAGATTTCGCATTGATCGTTGCCGTATAATACTCAGAATCTGACCATCGCTCGACCAAATCGTCGATTTCAACACCTTGGATCTTCGAGATGCTGTTCCCATATTTCTTTGACATAGCGAGGCAACCTGTAACCTGACACAAACAACCTGCCCAGGATGATTCTGGCACGTGACAACGATGGTTTTCTTGCTCCAGGGTTTCCACCTCGTCGAGGTATAGGATAGACATCAAGGGCATAATGAACTTGGGCAGTTGTATTAGATATAAGTACTAGTAGTGCCTACACTACAATTATCAATTTTTGGGACCGTCTCTCTCAGGCGAGGATCGCTATACTATCTTTTACTGCTCAAGCTTCCGAACGTAGGCGACGGGGCCTTCGTAGCGATGAGTTCCACGGAAAACGTAGTACACTAGAGAGAATATTGCGACAGCACCATAGATCAAAATACTCCAGTTCATCTCTGCTGCTGCCGGGTCAGGGTTACCAGGCATGAAAGCCAGAACGAAAATGACGACAAGGAAAGCCTCGGAGGCGATGTTGATAGGAAGACCCCACTTTCCCAGACTGAACTTGGATCGGAGTAGTGGGTTCTTGGTATATCGGCGCCAAATCATGCAGCCAATAGAGGTGATGTAACTCGAGAGAAGTGCAGAAGTTGCCAAGCCTGTGATTGAGTTCAATGCGACGGCCGAGCCGATGTTGATGAGAGAAAGAAGACTGGAGAATAGGAAAGTAGTGAGAATGGCGTTGATAGGGACATCCCATCCCTCTGGTACCTTGGAGAACCAAGGGCTGAAAGGAACAGCATGATCGCGTGCGAAGGCGAAAAGTTGACGCGATGATGTGGCCACCATGGTCAGGTTGGAGAAGGCGGTCATAGCAACAATAAATGACGCCATGGCAGTAGCACTGGCTGTTGACTGGGTCGAGTTGTAGAAGACCTGCATGAAGGGTTGGCCTGTCGGCGACGCCATGACCTCACCAAGGTCGCCGATGCAGAAGCAATATGTGATGACCATGATCCATCCGAAAGCGCCATTGAAGACAGTAGTCAAGATCATGGAACGAGGTAGGGTACGGCTAGCATCGCGGAGCTCCTCGGACATATGCACGGCAGCATCAGCACCGAGCAGGGGCAAGACGCCAGCAAGAATACCGACGAGCGTGGAGCCTCCCAAGCTGCCCCAACCTCCGCCATCACTGAACTCTGTGAAGACAGCATGGGCATCGGCCCTGGGTGAAAGAACCCAGAGAGTGACAAGGATGCCGAAGAAGGCGAAGACGTGAATGATCAGGACGATAGCCTCGATCAATGGCAGCTTTCGGGCTAGGAGAGTGTTGAAGAGAACTGAGAAAGCAGCGACGGCGATGGTGAGTAGTGTGCCATGCCATGGCTTGGGGATATAATCAGGGTTGTTCAGAACGATGAGACCTTGGATCTGGGTGCCAGCAATATAGGCCGAGGAAGCACATGATGTTTGCCAGCCGAGAACACACATCCATCCCATGAGATAGCTGATGAACTTCTGGTACTGTGGCGGAGCGAATTCGGAAACCCAGTGATACTGTCCACCGGTTGTGGGTGCCCTGTAGAAGGTTTGTATCAGTGAGCCCTCCAAGTATGTGTCGGATGTTGGTAACTCACATTGAAGCCATCTCGGCCATGGAAGTGTTGACCAGTAGGAATCCAATCCAACATATGAAGAACATCCAAATCAAACCAGCTGTACCGCCGTTAAGAAGTCCGATCGACGAGACACTGCAATTGAGGCGGTTAGTTAGCTGACTGACGCCCAAGATACCTTGATCCGTGTATCTTACCTCAGGGAGAACTCCCAAGACGCCATTAGAATCATAGAGAAGCCGAAGATGGACAGGAAGCGAAAGTTTCTCTATTACATGGTGTTAATTAAATTCCATAAGGCAAGAGGGTATTTGCACAGGTACGAACCGTCATTTCTTGGGTTTTGCCCATGCGATACATGTCTTCGCGATCGGCCGCGTTTCCTCGTTTCTCGTCGACATGGTCATTGCTGCCAATGGGTGCCTCTTGCACGTCAAGCGATCCCTTGTCGTTCTCAGTTGACATGTCGGCGGTATTTCCCAATCACTTCGATTGGACCTGTAAAGACAAAGGTTAAAAGGAAAGTAAAGAATAAGGAAATAAGATCAAACAGAGCGGGCGACGAACATGAATATGAACCTGCACGCTCGGGTAATGGAAATGCAGGAGTGCGGCGCAACACTCACGACGAGTGGAGCAATGCAACGCGATGTTGGATGTGCATCCGATCAAAAGCTGCTTGTCAATATGGCGTGGTGGTCCAGGCTCCACGAACCCTGCTCTACAGGGGTTATTTCCCCTTGAACGTAGACCAGACGGGGACCGCCGTCCCGGACTCCGGGTCTCCAATGTAACTGATCTACAGTAAGCAACCTGTCAGCGGGAATGTCGGTTCATGTGTCCTCGGTTCGTTGAGAAGTCCTCGTATGGGATCCACGCAGCAAAAGAACCCCGAACGATGTGGCGTTGGAAGGAAGCTTGGCGAATGGTGCGGATGAGGTGTGGCATGTAGACACGTTTAGTGGGTAGTGAGAAACGTCGGGAGATTTGACTATTCCGTTCGGCGTTTCTCTTTCTGATATGCACCAACAATACGTCTGACTGCTTTGATGGTGCAACCGACCCTTGCTTTATTCCTTGGACCTCGACGCCTCGTAAGCAGGAACATCTTGTGCATCTGGAAGGAAAAGTCTGCTGGTCTTTACGGGGAAGGGAAGCTGGCTGGTCGGAAATTAGGGGACATGTCAATCCGTGCCGTTGTCCTGCAGTAGCATGAACTCTGCACGCCCGCACACGAACCAACACTCGATCTGATGCTGTACGTGCCTGGGTATACCGCAAGGGTGGAAGTGAAGGATTAATAGTCATCCGTTGCCTGTTGAAGACGTCTGCTCCTCTTCTCGGCGATGCAATAATTCTTACTCTGTTTCTTCAAGTTCGATGAATGATTTTCAACCATGGATCCAGAGACATTAACTGACAGTTCGCATCGGTTCTCGCCCGTTACATCCAATGACCATGCTGGACAGTTGTGGATCGTGACAATTTTGTCATTGATCTACACTGGGCTTGTGGCTTTGGCACGGGCGTACATCAAATACAAGATGTTTGGGTTTGATGACATCCTGTTTGCTTTAGCGACGGTAAGGAAGTCGATCAGATCTGGATGATACTCTGCATGGACACTGACCAAGTGACGATCACTAGATCTTACATTTAGCTCAATCGATTGCTATCTTTGTGGGCTTGGGTAATGGCCTTGGAAAGTTCAACTCAAATACCTCGTCGGAAGATTGGGCGACATCTTCGAAAGTGAGCTTCGCGCGCTGCCACTATTTTTCATCAACTAACATGTTCTTCGTCAGTCTACGATCGCGTCCGCTATTCTCACTCTTCTATCTTTAGCTCTCGCCAAATGCTCTGTCCTTGCCCTCGTCCTACGCATCATTGGCTCCAAGCCTGGAAAGAGTAAACCGATTTGTATCGGGCTTATGGCCTTCACCGGGTTATGGGGAATTGGCTCATCTGTGGCATGGCTCGTGAACTGTCCGCCAGGCTCATTGTTGGTTGTGAATAACCTCAAACAATGCCCAAACCAGGTATGGAAAGGCTGTAGCTACTGAAGCGTCACTATCAGATGACTAACTAGAATTTGTTGCTAGACTACACGCTGGGCCGTAATAACAGCGATTGACATCGTGACCGAGATCCTTACCTGGTGTCTCGTTCTGCAATTGTCTTGGTCTGTCCACACTTCATTCAGCCGCAAATGTCAGATCGTTGCAGCCTTTTCATTTCGCCTACCGCTCATCGCTATCGGAGCCGTTCATCTGGCATACTCTTCAACATACGAAACCTCTTCCGAGCCTCAATTCTCAGTTACGAACAGGCTCCTTTGTCAACAAGTCCTGATCGCTTGGTCGCTTATTTCTGCAACGGTGCCAAATTTGAAGAACTTTTTAAAGTCTTTTTCTCTAGGAATGGGCTTTCCAGTTGCCTTCAACCTCACCATGTCTGGGAATAGCAATGCATACGCCCTTCATTCAATGGGAAATACTAATCGTTCCATGGGAACATCGTCCGCCGCTGCGGCCTCGAAATCCGCCACCCACAGCGCGGTCCGAGGCCGACCGAACAATTGGAGACCGGACCAGGTCTCGAATCAAACAACGGCATCTCGACGCTCACGCAATAATAGCCAGGATAATTTGTCTGAGGAAGGGCGAAGTTCAAGGGCTGGGAGTCAAGACATGATTATCAACAAGGAGGTGGTGTGGCAGGTCACGTACGAAGATAATCAAAACACGAGATCATGATTTTGACAGAAAGCTGTCATTTTGAGCAAGATACGACGTACTTCATCCTCTTACTCTTCTTCCTGTGCCTGGTCTTGCCAGATCTTCTGTTTCCCCTGAGCCGTCTCCGTGATCTTCACGGAGCGGATTTAACGACTACTCCTCAGTGGGCCTTATGCCCGCTAGCCTCCGACGGCCCTTCGGATCCTACCGAGTCATCCCGTCGAAGCCCACGCTTCTCACAATAGCTCTTGGAGCAATGACCATATGGGTCACTGATGAGCTAATACCCGAAGGAAGAGGAGCCAAGATCTGACTTCTAGCCGAAGAGCTAGATGAAGCTTAACCGGGCTACTTTTCCAAGTTGCAAAGCTAGAAGCTAGCACTGCTTACTTGTTGCCTAAGGAACTGTCGGTTCTTGGCTCGACACGAACGTCAGCCGATTAGCCACGCATCGGATAGAACGGAGAACCCAAGACTGAAAAAAACATGGGCTCACATTTTTTTTTTCCTCAATCGTCCCAGAGACTTTAGACGAGGTGGAGTCATACCTCAAGTAGTCAAAGCACCGTGCCGTCTCCGACTAGGGTGCCATGTCAGGGTCGCGGAACACTTCCTGGCCGTTGACAGCCTTGACACTTGACACCCTCACCTGCGGCCCAGGATCTGTAGCAGGGGTAGAGGCGGGCCAATGAGATCACAGTTGCCCTGCGTGTCCTGAACCACCATCAGGTCTAGACCGTTTAAACCATTTCAAGCCATTGTCTTGGTAGATATAAGGCTCCTGGATCTTGCAATCCACATCACGTCAAACACCCGAAGGATGCACATTCGACGATCAATCTGACCACCCCTCATCATTGAATCCACGTGCAAGTATAATGTCTGAGCCTGAGGTTGTATTACGCGATGCGTACTACTCAGAGCTTCCCGAAATAGCCCATGTCATGGCAAAAGCATTTTGGAAGGATAATCTATTTGGAGATCTCATACACCCTCATCGCAACGAATATCCAGACGATGTAGATTTGTACTGGTTGCGAAGGGCACGCGTCAACTTTTGGGATTACCGTTGGCGATGGCTCGTTGCCGTGGGCAAAGATGAGAGTGGCCAGGAAGTCATTGCTGGAATTGCGCAATGGGCAAGATTAGGAGATGGGGGCAAAAAGCTTGAATTGCCATATTTAGATCCTCGTGAGTATCTTGTTTCCCCTTGAATGTTTTCCAAGCTAAGCCAGCGATCCAGGAAATCTGCTCAAACCTCTGTCATCTGCTGCCATGTACATACATGCTTGGGTCTGGCCAAGTCGTGCAACCGACCCTAAAGAAGAGGATATCGTGGAGCGGGGGTATCCGTACTTCGAAGATATCTGGAGTGGCGAGCGCGGTGAATCGTGGTATCTTGAAGGACTAGCAGTACGCCCGGATTTTCAAGGCAAAGGTGTAGGCAGGCAGCTTGTCAAATGGGGCCTCGAACAGGCACAGGCTGAAGGTGTTTGCGCATCGGTTGTTTGCGCATTGGGTACAGACGAATTCTATGCTAAATGCGGGTTTGACGAGCAATATGGCAGAGCCGGGCAGGGTGAAGGTAATCCCTTGGCAGATGTTGCGGGTGCAGATATGCGTTGGAGGTGGCCTAAGACTAAGGATTAACTGTAGATTACTTGTAGCGCTGTATAATGAATGCTGAGATATCTGAGTCTGGACATGAACAGATAACACACTACTGCCATCAACCAAGGGTAGAAAACACCACACGATGAGGGCTTTGTCGTGCTGATTGCTTTTTGACATCAAGACGACTATGCTAGCGGTGTAATTTAGGACACGTCTTTATAGCATCTCATACTACATGCTGGTCGGCTAAAAGCATCATACACTGTCTAGATTGCTTGACGAAGGAGTTTTCCGTCGAGAAGCCGCCAACATTTTCAAACCTTCAGGGTAGACTGAAGCTCATTCAAGCGGTCTCAAAACATGGATAGTGCGCAACCCGAATATCCAGCTATCGGGAAACTGGGCTCGCTTGCGTCATCCAACACCCAAGCCGCGTGGCAAGACACGTACGGGGAAGTTAAGATGCTGCATACCCTAGGTCTTCAAATTTTCCGGTTCTGTGGGAGAAGGATTTGGTCGTGCCTGCGAGGACAGGGGCCCTTGTGGAAACTAAAGCTGTTTCGTCCCTACGCTGCATAACCGAAGGATGTCGGTGGAAATTGCAAGTCGTGGCACGGGATACTCGGACGATGCGAAACATAATATTATGTCAGACGTGAATTAAGCGATACTGTCTAGATCGAAGTCGAACAGGGACATTCCTCATTTGGCGTAGTCTGCGTCAAGTTGCCCGAACCATGTCATTCGGTCCAAAACGTTGGTGTTGAGGGGCTGAGTGTCAAAACAATGACACATATCCTCGAGGATTTCTCAAGTGATTTACATCTGTCAACACAGGATGTTGAGCTTCGCTCGTGTCTGCAACCTACTTAGATGTCTTCCACGCGACGACTATACCCGACCTGCAACCCTCAAGCTCTAGTTTCAATGCCTGCCCTACGTCCTCCGCCAGCCTCATGCCGAAGACAATTGACGTAATGAAAAATGATTCAAATCGCTGGTAAGTGCCCCTTGTGGTACCCCCTGGGTGAAGCTAGGTTCTTCATATCCATTTGTAGTATAGCGAGGGCGAACTAGAGGTTCGTATTCCACCCAATGTTATCTTTCTCGAAAGGCTTTTCTTCAATATGTCAAATACATGCATATATCCCAAATTATATCAATCTGATATTTCAGCAGTCGTCCGGACTTATATCGGCTTTGCCACAAAAAATTTCGACTTGTTGCTGCGCATTCTCCTTATCTGGGCTCCTATCGCAGCCCTCATAGCAGGTACTGTTCAACAGTGATTAGTATCGTCGCTTGAGTGACTCGTGGCAGTAGGATACTGACTTAACGTAGAACGACCATGTGCAGCAGAGACAACCAGCCTCGCCTTGACACATTTCCGGCTGCAGTGGGAGTTAGTGATGGCATTAACCGGTAGTAGGGTGCATCGTACTGTTGTTTCCTGGAAACATGTACTGTCGTCGTTAGGACCGCATTGTGCTGATACGCTAATAACTGTGACAAGAATGGGGAGAAACCACTTCATTCTGAAAAAGATAGGATGAGGAGTTGGGCAGGTAAGTCCAGAAAAGTGTAGGCGCGACAAAGGTGTGGTGAGAAGAACAAAATGAGATTATCGAGCCAATTATAAGTTAAAATCTGGTTCCCCACGAGCTCGACTATTTTCATTGCAACGCATGTAGACAATTCAGAGTTTCTCGTCGCCGCCTCCTGTAAGCCAGCTGACGACCTGTGGGCTCTAGAATACGGAGCCTCAAGCCACCATTCCAGAGAATCGGGGTTCCCCAGCTGATTGGCGTAAATACAACGGGAATAGCTGCCGATCTTTTGCTCTCTACCACCAATACCTAGAAGTCAGCGTGGTCGAGAAGAAGCCATACTTTCAATAGCGACGAGCCGAGACTGCGGATACATCCGTCGCATCCACTTCCTTATGTTCCCTTAAATTTCCTGCCTGCTGAGATCCGTTCTATAACGGGTGGGATGACATTTGAGGCTAATATTCTAACAGTAACCTTTGCTCTTAGGACTCTAGGGTTCGCCAATAGCCTAGCCTTCCCGGAGAGGTCCGTTGTATTTTAGGAAAAATTTTTGTTCTGACGAAGTCTATTTTCGTGGCAAAAACATCAATCCTTCGCAATCTTTATGATCTAGGCAAAGACTCCGGGTTCATGGTCGACATCTAATGTCTTTATCATCTGTACCATTTATGCTTTGTCACGTTGATACGTTAAACTAAGTCTTAGATGAGATGTGTCTATTCGGTGACACCTAGTCTGATCTTCAACCTGAAAATTAGGTAATGAAGTCTGGTAGTAAGAATAAGATCTCTACACAAGCAGAACTGGTAACCCTTTATATGTGAATAAAAGTTGGTCCGCGTTAGTTACCTCCCATCCCAATAGCCAACCAGGGCTTTTGCATCTAGCAGGCAGCTATCACTACGTCATCGGCTCAAATACGAAAAAAAACCTAGGTACAGTCTGTCACAATCTGACAAACGATTTCCGAGAGGTCCGAATGTTTCTAGACTATGTGAGTAGGGTGCTCATCTGATGTTCGGCGTCTTCGAGTCGGTGTCGTCAAGTCGGCGTGTCCAAGACACCTCGGCGTCTTGATTAAAGGCTCAACCGTCGTTCTCGCGCGACACGGGATCTTGCTTCATAATCGTTCTCCATTTGTAAGCTATAACCTCCTCACTCATATTAAATAAGGCTTCTTCATCTGCCCTGGCAGGATGTCGTTTTACCGAAACAGCCTTATATCAATCGTCCCCAACAGCTTTTATTCAGATACACCAATTCCAGAAACTCCCTTGAAAAACCGCAACAATGGTTTCTCCCACTCCTATTCCGGTGCTCACAATTTCACTTGCACGTCACCTTCACGGCGAGGATATAAACCAGAACCTAGCGGAACTATGGTCCGAGACCAAGGTCCCTTCTTCGGCCTCCTCGAGATTCTCTAATGTCGGCTTTAACCTCGATGTCAATGGCGACAACCTCGACGAACTAAGAAATTTATTGTCCCAGCAGAACTGGAGTGGCATTATCGTGGGCTGGTGTACTCGTGGTCATGTTGAGTTTACAGAACTGTTCGAGTCGGTTGTGGGTGTTTGCGTCGATTATGTTGTGCAGAAAAAGCAAGGCGATGTCTCGTTGAAGGAGCCCAAGCTCATCTTTTGCCGAGGTCCAGACGATATTGTCAATGTTACCCTCCGCAACTTTCCTTCGAAAAGTTAGAATGGAACGGACATTCGTGTATGTGCACATCACGGAGTCTCGGGCGGCTCAAGAGCCGATACGCAAGACCTATGGAGTAGACAATGCTTCTGACATGGGGTGGTTGGGGTGACTCATATCGCATTTTATTACTGTATTTATGAGGAGGAGTCGACTGCGGAAGCTCTGATTGGCCCGGGGGCGTTTTATCCAACTTTCTAAATAAATTAACTTTTGGAAAAATGGTTCGTATGACTCACCCTATAATTTGCTACTGGGTTCATCAACTAAGTAGAGGCTTTCTACTCCGGTACCATATCTATTTAACTACTTATTTTATCCACACAGATTGAATGCACCATCGATCGTCAATTTCCAACCCAAAGATACTACGAACCTTTTGGTTAATTCTTCCCAATCCCAAGACCATTACTTCTACATCACCACATCACCTTCACGAACTCCAAAATGCCCTACAAAATACCAGACGCCGCTGAGCCTTTTACTCTTAGTATATCCGATCAGGAATACTCTGAGTTTCAACAACTCTTGAAACTTTCTAGAATCGGTCCTGCGACTTGGGAGAATCAGTTCGAAGACAAACGCTACGGTGTTCCACATCAATGGCTTTCGTCAACAAAAGACTACTGGCTAAATAAGTTCGACTGGCGTGCCCAGGAGATGCGTATAAATTCGTTCCCAAACTATAAGGTTAATGTTCCCGACAAAAAGGGTGACGTTGAGCTTCATTTTGTTGGGCTCTTTTCAGAGAACGAGAATGCAATTCCTCTCATCCTCTTGCATGGTTGGCCAGGCAGCTTCTTGGAGTTTCTTCCTACCCTCGACCTTCTTCGACACAAGTATGACTCGAACACCTTGCCTTATCATGTCATCGTGCCCTCTCTACCAGGCTATACTCTCAGTTCAGGTCCATCGCGGACTGAAGCTTGGGTTGCCGAGGACGCAGCACGGGTAGTCAACGCGGCATTGAACATCCTTGGATTCAACAAATATGTGGTTCAAGGAGGAGATGTCGGTTGCCTTATCGCATCACTTCTTGGTACTACGTACGATTCGGCTGCTGCCGTTCATTGTGAACCTATAGCACTCAGCCATTCCAGACGAAATACTTACAGAGAATAGTGAATCTATTGCCTAGCTTGGATCCTGTCGATGAGAACGACCCATCTCTATCTGAAAAGGAAAAGCATGCCGTTAAGCGCGCCAATGAACGCTTCTTGACTCCAACAATCGGAGCCGCTTTGTTACAAAGTACGCGGCCTGCTACGATTAGTGCCATAGCGTCGTCAAATCCTCTGGCGCTGCTTGCGTGGTAAGTGCAACGCATTCAATCGGTAGGACATAGCGCGACTAAGTTTGAGGTATGAATAGGATCGGAGAGAAGTTTTTAGAATGGCCAGATGATGACATCAATCTGGACGAGATACTGACCAACGTCACCCTATACTGGTTCACGGATAGTATGCCTCGGTGCATATATACCTACCGAGGAACCTTTATTAACGGACACAAATATGATTTACCGCGTATCAACAAGCCGTTTGGATATTCTTGGTTCATGCGCGAGCTTGTTCCTGGGCCGCGAAAGGCCGTCGAGAATAAAGGTGAACTGGTGTTCTACCGGCAACATGAGAAGGCAGGCTTCATGATTAGGTCTCTGTTGTAACCTTGTCGACTAACATGATCGTAGGGCGGACATTTCGCGGCACTGGAACGTCCTCAGGAGTTCCTTCAGGATATCGAGGATTTTGTGAAGGAAGCTTGGAAGTCGATTTAGAGCATAGTTCATGCGCGCCGAGCATATAAGCTTTAGGTGTATTGTGATTCAATTTCGACAGCCTCGTATTTCTCCATGATTAACACATATGACTCTAGCCCGGAATAATGCCATAATGCGAACGAGCGTTCTGTCCAAACTCCAAGTGTTGGCACCGCCCCCGAGCGACAAAGGCATAAATGGAGCTTGATCTTTTTTGTCGCTAACCCAAGATGGCCGAAGAGAATTCTAGCTAACTTTGAGATAGATGGTAGCTATCTATCGTAAGGTGCAGTATCCCTTCCAGAGGTCTGCTTGAACTATTGTAAAGAACTGGTAGCACTATCGCAGTTGAGTTTGCCTAGAATCATAGAAGTAAGGTATTTTACAGTTCATCATCTCCTGCCCCGAGCTTTTCCCATCTCTTCTGCACATGGCTCATTCTTTACTACACGCCGGTATGGTAGTGCCGGTACACTATTACTTTCCTGGCTTCCTTGAGCATGAATAACATAATGTCACTGAACTTCAATCCAGCTATCCTGGCGTTCCAACGATCCAATGACCTCTCGCAGGTGACCATCCACTCACAATTTACACAAGCTATTAGCCTCAAAGTCTGGACCGTGTCGTTTGAAATGCTGGCCACCCCCTCACTTTAGTCCAAGCTTAGACTCCTCCTTTCTCCGATATCCTTATACCCCAGATAAGAGCAAGTACCAACTATTTCTTTAAACCTTAAAAAGACCGTACCCCCCAGATTGAGAGAACTTAAGAGCTAACCTTTAACGACGATGTCAGCACGGAAACGCTGTTCTTTGGATGACCTTCTACCTCACATGCAAACCGTTTCCTATACCGCGCCCAACAAATGTCTTCCCCCAATGGCTTTGGAGCCTCTTGAGTCGAGGTCTTCAGGATGGCTATATCTCCCATTTATCTCGCTCCTCGAGCAAGCGGTCTATCTTACAGCCTAGACTCGACTCTGATCATTGTAAGAGTCCCAGCAATCCTATTGCGAATGAACTAACCCGTTCTCCAGATATGTCTGACTCTGACCTATTTCAACACCCTTGAACTGCTGGTAGCGATCTATCTCCGCTTCAAGGTGCGCTCCGGTCTTTACTTCTGGAGCATGCTTCTCTCGACACTAGCCTTGATTCTCTTCTGCCTTGGGTTTTTATTCGAGTATTATGGGATAATTTCCACATACGCGGCCATCGCCATCAACTCCGTTGGCTGGGTCTTTATGATATCTGGTCAATCGCTCGTACTTTACTCACGACTACATCTCTTGCTCTACAGCGTCCCAATTCTGCGCGCCGTTCTTTGTATGATCATCACAAATGCCATTCTTTGGCATCCTTCATCTATTGCCCTTCACTTCGCAGTTTTATATGGTCCACCATCGACGAGTGAAGGTTGCAAAACAGCCTTCGGTGTACACGAAAAGATTCAAATGATCTGTTTTTGTATTCAAGAGTTCACGTTATCAGGGTTGTATATTTGGAGGGCGGCAGACTTCCAGCGCACCTCGTTCCGCCGCGAGAAATATTTCCTCTGGCGACTCATTTTCACAAACATAATTATCGTTCTGTTGGATGTGGCACTGCTCGTGGTGGAGTTCAGAAACCTGTACGATGTACAGCGAGGCTTCAAGCCGCTTGTGTACTCGATAAAACTCAAGCTTGAAATCGCTGTTCTCAATGATCTCGTGTCTTCTGCTGACTTGGGTGGAAGAAGGCACAGTTCTTGCGCTCAAGAGCAAGATATATCTGAATTCGCTGTGGTACCGGAGGCCCATAGGAGTTCTCAAGACGAGAGGTTGAATTTGTAAAGTATGTAGTTCAAAATTCTTAAAAAAAAAGAGAACTTAAATGCTGCTCCCGGTAGCTAGTAGAGCACCTTGCACATTCGGATCGAGCTGAACTCGCCATAAGCGATGTTCATTCAAGGCAAAGATTTGACCATCAGAACCGAAGCAAAAATTGGCCACCCCCCCAGAGATGGTGATCTTGCCCAGGAGTATTCCGCCGGGAGACCAGACGTTGATCCCGTCAGGGCAGCCACTATATACGTTTCCTGCAGTGTCGCACTTGATACCATCTGGGATTCCGCTGTCCGCATATGCAAACAGGCGACGATTCGCAAGGAAGGGCTGCCCATGGCGATAAATTACGTCAAACGCATAACTGTAATCTGTGAGACAAGTACCACGGCAGAAAGAAATATTGCCTGTTCAGAAGATAGTACTTACATGGAGGCAGCTCGGGCACGATCGATCCATGGACCACGCACTTGATCTGTATCTGTGATATACACAGTCGTTTGATCAGGTGAAAAACAGATTCCGTTCGGTCGTCCGAACCCATCTGCTACCGCTCTGATACTGTCGGTGACAGGGTCGTATCGATACACCTGATTTGGTAGACTGGGCCGAGGCCGGTATCCCTGGTCATGTCCATAGGAAGGGTCTGTGAACCATATGCTTCCGTCACTGTGAACGACAACATCATTGACCGAGTTAAATGGCTCTCCCAAGTAACTCGTCAACACAGGCTTAGTCGTATATGGTGGTGAAGCTTGCATGTGGAAAAGGCCGCTGGGGCTCGTTCCAGAACCTTGAGCACAAAATAGAATTCCGTTCTTGTAGTTCACGCCGCCATTGGCAAAGTGAATGATGTCGCATTCGACGTTCTCTAACCTGACAGACTCGGCACTGCTTCCAAGGGAAGAAATCTTGGAGATCTGTACTTTCGTGTCGCTGGTTTTATCTTTGAACTGATTGCTGGTGATGAAAAGCTCGTTGGTATGTGCGAAAAAGACTCCGGCTTCATGGGCAAATGGATACTCGTCAATCTGGAGGAGTAAATCAATTTTTGGGCAGGTTCCAAGTATAGAATTGAAGCTGTGGTGATGGACCTGCCATGTCTTGTTTGTGTCGATATCGTTGTTCATTATTGTGGATTTGTGATAATCGTGGAAAAGTCGTTTGGCGTTCTGTTTCTCGGTAACCCAAATGACCCAGGAGCACGAACTGACAGACACGAGTGGCTTCTTCTGCGGAGTTAATTATGTTAGTCATCGTTCAGATAATTGGCTGCTGTGAAACATGATGGCCTCGAGACGAGGTATGACGGATGATCGCCATTGCCCGGTACAAATCGGGGATAGATGCGATGTATCTAGCTAAATCAGGGCATAGCGTGAAATGGTGCTTGACTCTCGAGACGAGGTCGTGGCTTGTTGATATGTCACTTTCCAAGGTAATCCACTTGCAATCTCCACAACAAGCACCTCAAACATCGCAAAGAATCCGTGGTGGTCTGAAAACATGCCATTATATATACTCTTCCATAACCGGTCCACCGAGATGTCTAAGCATTTCAACAAGCGAGCTAGCGTACACCACTGGCGAAATCTCTACAGACCCTTACCAACATGAGTTCAAACGAATGGAAAGCGTCAAATCGCCATCTTCAAATTCTCCAAGCTGCTGAAGAAGGCGAATATGGTGTCTTGGCGGCCATCGCTTACAATATTGAACAGATCTTAGGTCTTGTTCGTGCTGCTGAGAAAGCACGATCTCCTCTCATCCTTCAGTTCTTCCCTTGGGCCATCGAGTTCTCCAATGGTCTTCTCATCCGAACCGCTGCCGACGCCGCCCATCGGGCTACTGTGCCGATTTCGGTCCATCTCGATCACGCGCAAGAAGAGGATATCATCAAACTAGCGGCCGACGAACTCCCTTTCGATAGTATCATGGTCGACATGTCACACTACGAAAAGGAGGAGAACCTGGCCAAGACAGCGAAATGGGTCAAGTATTGCAATGATCGCAAGATTGCGACTGAGGCAGAACCAGGGCGCATTGAGGGCGGCGAGGACGGCGTCATGGATACAGCGGGACTAGAAGCGAGTAAGACGACGCCAGAAGAGGTTGATCAGTTTATCGCGACTGGGGTAGATGCTCTTGCCCCTGCATTCGGTAACGTGCACGGCGAATATGGACCGCAAGGACCCCAACTTGACTTTGAAAGGTTGGCCAGGTGAATCATGGAGCCAAGAAGCACCAGCTGACAAAGTTTTAGGCTTGCTCTCATCAAATCGCAAGTAAACAAGCGAGCCAGAATCGCCCTTCATGGCACAAACGGGTTCCCACCCGACTTAATGCGCAAGTGTATCAAGGCCGGCACGACAAAAATTAATGTAAACCGAATCGTTCTCGACGACTATTACACACATTTACGAGCCGATGGAACAATCAAGCAATCTCACACGGCGATCATGGAGCAGGGCGTAGAGAAGGTGATAAACCAGACAGTTGAGTGGATGGAGATTCTTGGGTCGGCCGGCAAGGCGCCCTAGTTTTGCATATAGCCTAGCTGGTTAATGTCAAGCATGCCAAATCTCCTTCAACTCGCGCCCTAATGGATAGCCAGGCCATCCTGCTCGACGACTACATACGTCGAGAATATCCAGAATCGCAGAGCGTTGATCAGGATCTTCTATAACCATTCCGGCTGTTTGATAACCAAGTCAGCTGGATCTCTTGGTTCAGGTGGAGAGCAGATAGGGAGCAAGGCACTTACCAATAAAGACGCATTGTGAAGATAAAACACTCGACGCGTGGTCGCTCAAGGATTTGGCAATGCCACATGTGATACTGGCCCATTTCTTGAGGATTCGCTGTTTACCCAAGTACTCTTCGTATCCGCCGGAGCAAGGTCGGTGCAAGTCGAGTAATATCCGGGAACAGTAGTAAACTTGCATCGACACAGCTGGTCACGTTAGCTAACTTGAGTGATGTCCCCAGCACGCAAAAATGACTGACCAAAAGAAGGTGGCTGTATCCAAACATGAGGGAATGGGCTGCTTTCCCCCTCCGAAGCAATCATGGGCAGAGGCTGGAACTCGTGGGTCAAATACGAGGCCCAGTAGTCTAACTGCCTGGATAGAAGATCGGCTTCCTGCGTCTTGGCGGCGATGTATTCCGGAGTCTTGGACACATCGTCTCGAGCGCAAAAGCCAACCACATGAGCGAAGTTGTAGACAGCTCGAGCGGCCAATTCATTTGGGTTCAAGTCGGCGAGAGGACGGTTTGGTCTCCAGAAAGTAAACGGCTTTCTCTTCTCGCGAAAAGCTGCCCAAACATCTTGGCACAACCAAGCCCACCAGACGGCCTGTCGCAAGCCGTCGGAATGTCCATGTATGGTTTGAGAGCGTTGGATCCAGAACACGCCTTTCAAATGTTTCTCCCAGTCCGTGTTAGAACCGTCCAACATCTCATAGGCTGAAATAATAAAGGCGCTTGCTAGAAGTTCTAGACTTGTCTTGTATCCGCCGTATTGCATTGCTTCTTGGCAGTAGTGAAGTGTCTTGTAGTAATAACCAATCGTATCGTCTGGGGTCGGTCGGAAACCTGCGGCGTAAGTAGGCGTGTCGCGATTCATGATGTCGAGATGGCGGGCTGAGAGAGCAAGGATGGCGTTCATGAGCCCGACGTTATGCAGCTACGGTCGCATCAGCAGAAGAATCAATTGGTTAAGAAAAAGATAGGCAATACTAACAGCGAGATGTGGGACTAGAGTTCCAAATGGTTTTTGCGGCTCAAACAAATCCATCTAGAGCGAGGGCGCGTCAGCTAGACATGGCTTTCTAATCGTGGTGATGAACCTACCCATTGACTGATGTGATCGGTGAAATGTCGAAATAGTATTAGTTCTTGCGTTTGAAGATTGATAGGCTCCAATGCCTGCCAAGTTTGATCTTTTTCGCGAACATGATCTTCCCCAGCAGGAATTCTTTCTCGTAGATACGAGTTTCGCGTTTCGATTCTAGGCTCGATAGTATGTGTTTCGAACGGTCCAGTTGTGTCACCGCCAGTATGAGACACGTGGCTCTCTCCTAAAGCTGTTGGTGATTGTACGGCAGAGTTACCAAATATGTTGGTGCCGCCTGGGTCAGGAAAGACTTCTGGTAAAGGCCCGTAGTTGATAGCCGCATCGCCAAGGAGAAGATCGAGCCATTTTAACGTGAGTGAAGCGTCAGGTGGGCTTCCGTATGTTATGGACATGGGATGGAACGAGAGTTGAGCTGGAGAAGGTAGTCCATAGGGGATGGAATCAAGTTGAGGGTAAGTTCTGTTTCCATAGTCGCCGTGTGACCCAAGGCTGTTTTGTGGTGACTGGATGATTTGCCTATCTGCGTGCCTTGACGCTTCTTGAATACCGATAGTCGCGGGCTCATCATGTTGTGGACTATCAATAGGCAAGGCATGTTCTTCCGACGGCACTTGTATGTTGAGGTCGGTCGACTCGGCTGGCTGATCTTCATGCTGCTCGACTGTTGGAGATCGTATTGGGGTGGCACCTCTGCTGGGAGGGAGTGGTTGGTCATCCGGACTTATCTCAATAGTTCCGGACTCTTGGATCGAGTTGTCAGGGCTTGCGTGTTGACGAGTTCGTTTGGTTCCTCCTTGTGTTTTCGCGTACTCGCAGCGAGCCTTTTTGCGACTGCAGCCACCGCAACGCGGTTTAACCTCATCGCACTTGACGTGTCTTCGGCGACACGTCAAACTGAAGGGCTCTGTTGTGAGTAATGGGGTGTATCTGGGCGATTGAGTCTGTGTTTACTCACCATCCTGTTGTTTTGCGCAAACCTTTACCACGCGACAATCGCCCTCGAGTGAAAGAACGGGGCTCGTCGGTGGTACTACTCGGATTGGATTCCATTGTCGATCAGTGGAAAGTCGGCAGTAGTGACCTGTCTTGTCAGCAGCGCTCGATCCAAGGCTGCATGTCGGGGTCTCAACGTAGCTTGACCGTCGGTCAAAGGTGGGCAGTCAGGTTTGGTCAAGGCAAAGACATAAATTTTAGCAGGACCAGCTTGGCTGTGCGAACCGATGCCGCAGAAGCTGATTACCCCGCACAGCTTTTGACACTAGTAAGGGCCCACAGCCTCCATTAGTTCACCTTAGTTAGCTCTAGGGACCAAGGTACGCTACCAGAGCCACACGGGCATGCGCATGATGGATCAGAGTGAAAGGAGGGTTTATGGTTCTAACAGACAGTCTATCTTAACTTCTCAGGTTATTTCTAGAGGAAATCATGATGCTTGCTCTTCGAGCCGGCTGTTTCCTGCAATGACACACCTATATCTACTGTTGACAATAACTTCATAAAAGCTTAACACTATTGAAGATGTACGTACATGCCACCATCGACCAGCAGCTGAGCTCCCGTTACAAAACCACTCATCTTATCCGTCGCCAAGAACACAGCTGGTCCAGCCAGATCTTCAGGCTTACCCACTCGACCCCAAGGAATGCGATGTTCCAAGTATTTACGCTTCTCCTCGTTTGCCATATCCTTATCCGCCAATTGAGTGTGGATTGTTCCCGGCAAAAGCGCATTAACTCTGATCTTATCCTTGGCCAGCGCGATTGCCATCGACTGTGTCATAGAGAGAAGCGCTGCTTTCGTGGGAGTGTAATGAACTTGTTGGCCACCACCGAGAAGTGCGCTGATGGAAGAGATGCCGATTATAGAACCCCCTTTGCCCTGTTTTACCATTTGTCTGGCTGCGGCTTGACAGGCGTAAAAGGCTCCGTTGACGTTGACTCGCATGGACGTATCGAACATTTCTTTGTCGATACTACATCATGGTTAGCTAAATGAAGACAACATAACAGAATCAGTACCTACTCTAGGAAGCTGGACGCTTTGAAGATACCAGCGTTGGCCACAAAGATGTCCAATTGACCCCATCTTTCGACGGCCTCAGCAACGAGCTGTTCTCCCGTCTTCGGATCTGTCACATCTCCCGCCAGCTCAAGGAGTTGACCAGTTGGTGCACCGGCGGGTGCTTCCTTGCTTAATCGCGCGGCTTCCTCGATCAGACTCTTTCGTAGAGGTTCATCTCTGGAGAGGCCAAGATGATTGACGGCGACATTTGCGCCTTGACGAAGGTATTCCAGTGTGATGGCTCGGCCGATGCCAGTCGTGCCACCGGTGATGGCAGCTGTCTTGCCTGCTAAAAGTCTGATTGCAGCGCTCATCTTGACAAACGGGCGGTGAATTGATCAATACTGGGATGTTGAGTGGGAAATGAGCCTGAAGGAGAAGACTGCGCCGTTGAAATGTTCCAGAACGCACTTCTAATCATGAAAGTTTTGGTCTGTGTCATCTCCAATTCACAACCCCCGTCTCCCCGCAACCTAAGCCATTAGCGCCATTGTGAGGTCAATTGGAACATAATGCTCTCGGCTCGAGGGCAGTTGGCAAGGCTAAATTAGTGCTTATCCACTTCTGTCTCCGTATTCGACTCGAGGCGAGGGTAAAGTCACGGACCCCCGCTTCTCGAGCCACGAACAGGCTTCCATTATTCTTCCCCAAGAACCTGGGTGTTTGGGGTTCAATCTGACCCTCCACGGAGAAATGGATAGACATGAGCCAAAGATGCTCATGGATCTTAGTCAGTCAATCTTTTTTGACGCTAAGGTTGAGGGTGCAGGTACACTGAAATTATTCGGCAGCTACCATCGTCTATCAAGTCAGGCGACGCGAGCGTATCGGGCGCCGAGGCAAAGACCGTTGGAGAGTCAGCCACTATATTTGCCATTACAATACAATAGTAATAATCACCAGCACCAACAAGAGCACCAGTCTGGTGTTGCAGAGGCCTGTTTCGACCACGGCGCTCATGTCATTTCCTCGATCGCATTGCGCCAAGCCCGGCGAAGAATTTGCCGGAGCACAGAAAAAACGGAGGAGAGCTCAAGGCTGCCCAAACCAACGGACGTGGTAAAGGCAATTTACATAGCGATAGCCAGCAAAGTTGTTGAAAAGAGGGTGTTTTACGTGGTATGCTGAATAAGACCAGTCAAACCAACCACAAAGGTGCCCTGGAGTTCGTCAAGGAAAACTTTCGCAGTCTTTATAACATCGACCTACATGCGACCCCATATCAGGTGCTAGAATATCACAAAAATGCAGAGGTCACAGCTTTAGGTGCCTCTGACTTCGCTTAGGTTATCGCGCGTGCCGCCATGCTACTGTTGCTTTCACCGCATTCATAGCTTCATACCAATGGAGTGAGTAATGCACGGTATCCAGATCAACTCAGTCTCATTATTTTTTCTTGTGTTACCGAGGTATCTCACGCATTGTACTGTAGTATGGCTGGTTTGGTGGCGATAGAAGTTCGGCGACAGCAAGTAGCATTGAAGGGAGGAATAAATCCGACTCTGGCCAGCGCCTCTTTGCAGACCTAGCCGCTAAGGGATTCCAAGATAAATTGAAAGTTACTTGGCCTCAAGCTAGTCATGCTAAGGTTTACGCGATATTACGCTACTATACGCAATTTCTTTTTGCTGATAAAACCGTACATTTTAGCATGGCGCAACTTGCAATGGTTCAGATCAGGGACTAACCGGGATACAGAACTCTACAGAGACATGTGTATCAGTGACAAAAGATCATGGGGCAACGTGTTTCCAAACTAGCCACGGTAGAGGATTACACTTACTGCGAAAAGCAGAGCGTCATTCTCGTAAAAATGAAAAAAAGGTAAACATGCACAGGCTTTGCGAAATCCATCAAGTCTCCAAGTAGCATAGCCTAATGTGGGAAAGGAAGACGGTGCAGGTAAGCTGCGTGGTTGAGTCGGCGAGGAAAACACTAGACAAAATGTAACGGGTCATTATCAGCCTAAGAGAACAAAAATTACAAATCAGAAGACGCTGACTTTTGTAGGTTTTGAGGAACATATATTAACAATACGAAAAATGTTTCCCAATTATTCCTGCGTCAAACTTATTTTGTGTAGAAAATTCTTGGCTATTTCTTCGATATGGTTATCCTAGGGTAGTGTAAAGCCTCCATCAATGATGACGTTTGATCCAGTCATATACGTGGATGCGTCGCTAGCAAGGAATGTGTACAACTGTGAAGCAAATTGTTAGCGAACTATCATATTCAAAATTCGAGATGAGCCACTTACGCCTTTCAGCTCTTGAGGCTGGCATGTTCGGCCACCAGGTACCTGGCTAAGCCATTTTGCCATCAACTCTTGGGGTTGCTTGGTGATCACTTTTCCAGAATTAAATTAGCCTTGCTCTACACATGAGTTGAAAAGAATAACGGGCTCTCGACGTACTCTCTGTATGAACATAGCCTGGTGAGACACAGTTGACGCGAGCGAAGTCTGCCCATTCGACAGCTAGAGACTTGCCGAGCAACAAGGCTCCGGCCTTGGAAGCGTTGTAGGCAGCCTGAGTCTGCGGTGTATTGACCAGGCCCGCACTGACGGATGCTGTGATGATGAGACTTCCTCTTCCCTGCTTCTTGAAGATCTTGCCAGTTGGTATCGCTGTCCACATAACACCGTTGTAGTTGACTTTGTTGATGTAATCCCAGGTCTCCTCGGTATACTCGAGTGACTTGACATTCTGACACACACCAGCATTCGCCACCATGATATCCAAGCGTCCGTTGCCAAAGGTCGAGACAATATCCTCGATCACCTTGGCAATTGCCACTCTGTCGGTTACATCTGACTTGAAGGCCTGAACTCTACGGCCTGTCTTTTCAGCGATTTCAGCCGCCAAGGCATCTGCTGTCGTGCTGGTGCGGTAGATAAAAGCAACATCGGCTCCAGCTTCGGCGAGAGCGGTAACAACCTGTTGGCCGATACCTCGGGATCCTCCAGTGACAATGGCAATCTTGCCGGCTAGGGAGAATTGCGACAGCACAGGCGCGTCAATGTTTTCCGGGAGATTAAGAGGCATTCTGACAGAGTCTTGATTGTGGCTTCGATGTCCTGGATTATTGTGTATGCTATTCTACACAGGAAAGGAGACTTCGCTCCTTAAATGATCATCTGGATACTTCTGAACAAGTATACATAATTCCTCCAGATAAATTGAGTGGAGTTGTTGATTGTACTCACAAGTAGAAGAGTTGTGCCCTCGTCACTATCCCGTTAGCAACATCATAACACAGAATCATTAGTTTTGGTTACGTGGTGTCTCGACCGTCTGGTTTCGGCTGGCGATGCTATTAGTTTCAGAGTTTTAGTGGAGAGTTCCGAAGAACTCGTTGTGGGGAAAGGTGCGGCCAACCAACCAAAGTGCAAGATACCCTCGTCTCGAGGGCCTGAAAAGCCGTCTCCTGCGGAGGGACAAGGAGTGGCCACTCTCTAGTTTTTAGCCTTTGGAGCAGGCGAACTGAGCCAACCCCCTGCAATATTCTCGCAAACCTGCTTTCTCCACGACTTCGGAACCCCAGGTTATCGTCTGTGAGAAGAAACTGGGGCCCCAGACATTGCATGACACCATCACGACGGACTTGGTTGTATTGAGGCATAGCCTACAATTTAGGTCTCTGATGACCAGGCTGTCTGTGCTTGGAAAGATCGGTATATATATCCTCGAGGACAACTCCTTGTTGATCACAAAACATTTCCCCATCATTTGCTTATTCTACACATCATCTCTTGCGTACCTACAATCATGGGTTTCCTCACGGTAAATCAGACCAGTTCTTGGATGGTCGCCTCCAAGCTGCAGAAGCGGTCGCTTCTCATCGCGGTCAATTGTCTGGCCGGCATGTCCATCTTCTTCTTTGGGTATGGCCTCACCATAACTATACAAGAGGAAACTTGAGCTAATAGACTATCTAAGTTATGATCAAGGCCTCATGGGCGGCGTAAACCAAAGCACCGATTACATCTATCGCATGGGCCTAGGCCATCTCGACGAAGACGGTAGTCCAGTTATCACCGAAACGCTCCTCCAAGGAGGCATCATGGCTATTTTCTACCTCGGTACACTGGTTGGATGCCTTGCAGGCGGTGCTTTTGGCGACAAGTACGGACGTATCGGTACTGTTGGCCTGGGCGCCGCCTGGGCCATCTTTGGTGCTGCTCTTCAATCGTCTGCTATGAACCCGTCTTGGATGCTTGGTTCCCGTTTCGTCAACGGCATCGGAACCGGCATCCTGAACGGTATCGTTCCAGCTTGGGCATCAGAGCTTGCCGACCACACGAGCAGAGGAACTTTCATCGCTATGGAATTCACCTTGAACATTTTTGGCGTTGTGGTGGCATATTGGCTGGCATATGGCGTTAGCTTCATCGATAACGGCGAGTCCGCAATCCGATGGCGTTTCCCTATTGCCTTCCAAATTGTTCCTCTTGTATTTCTCCTCGTCGTCTGTTGGGCCTTTCCCGAATCTCCCCGATGGTTGGTCAGGGCTGGTCGAAACGAGGAGGCTTTGTATATTTTGGAACGTCTTCGAGGCACAGAGGGCGAAGATGCTGGAGTTGCTGAAGCCGAATACAACGATATTCGAAACGTTATTGAGCTCGAGAAGTGCTCTGAAGGTACATCATATATCCACATGCTGTTCGGTATCAAGTCCGGGAAGTTGCATACAGGCCGTCGAGTGCAGTTGGTTATCTGGCTTCAGATTATCCAGTGTTGGACTGGTATTGCAGGAGTAACTATGTATGGACCGAGTAAGTTTCTGTTCTCTTGAAACTATGGCACAATTTCTAATATCTCAATAGCAATTTTCCACATCGCTGGCTTCGGGCCAAGCAAGACACAGTGGGTTGCTGGACTCAACAACATCTTCTACATGTTCTCAACCTTGATTTGCGTCTTCACCATTGATCGCATCGGTCGTCGATGGACTTTGTACTGGGGTTCTGTTGGACAAGCCATTTCGATGGCCCTCGTCGGTGGACTTTCTCGTGGAGGTCTCGATGCTCGAGCAGACGGAAACATCAACCTTGCTAATCAGTGGGGAGCTGCAGCCGCTTCAATGGTGTACTTGTATACCTTTGTCTTCGGCGCTACGTGGCTTACTGTTCCTTGGCTCTACCCTGCTGAAATCTTCCCCATCCACGTACGAGCAAAGGGAAATTCTTGGGGCGTTGTTGGATGGAGTATTGGCAATGGGTGAGTGTTTCCTTTCTAGATTACACGTAGACCGCTTTGCTGACAATCCGCAGTACCCTCACCCTTCTTCTACCATACATCGTCAGCGCCATCAACGAAAAGATGATGTACATCTTTGCTGCTGTCAACGTCATCAGCATTCCAATCGGTGAGTCTCCTTCAACTATCTGTACTGACGCAAACACTAACAGAATGACTCATCAGTCTACGCATTGTACCCGGAATCAAACCAGCGAACCCTCGAAGAGATGGACCTACTTTTTGCTGCTCCTACCCCCTGGGCTTGGGATGCTGAGAAGACCTTTGCCGCTTTGAAGGAAGAGATGGGTGGGGTCGCGGGACTCAAGGGAGAGGGTTTCGATATCGAATCTAAGGGAGACCCAACGCCCACTCGTCATGTCGAGAGCAAGTAGACGCTCGTGAGAGAAGATTCCGGTCTTCTCCTCAGGACTCTCTGGAGAAGGGCATCGGATGAGAAATTCCGAGCAAGCATGTACATGTAGTCAACAACAATCGACCATCAATTCTATATATCTATTGTCGTACATAAAGCAGTTTTAAACACGGAGGGTATATCTGATCAATCCCTCCAACTTTCCAGAACATTTGGTTCGTCGAACTATAGTAGCAGAACTATCAAGCATAGATAAATAGTGAATACGAGGCAAAGTCAGAAACAGGAGCTTGATCAATGACACAACCCCCGATGCCGGCCTGTGTAATGAGGTACGAGCTTTGGAGACTTGTGGGAAACTGATGTGTTTCTAACATGAGAACAATCAGAATTGTACTCTTCTGCGATACACCTCTTATCCTAGCTTGTGGCTTAACCGACAGAATTTAGACATAACACTAGAAAGAGGCAGAAAATGGTTATTATGCTTAAGATTGTGAAAAAAAAAAAAAGAATAGTGTTCTTTGTAATAGTTGAAGGCAGGACCTTATTCTAAAATAAGGCCGACGCATCCTAAGTAGAAGCTGAGTTAGTGTGGTCTTATCTAGCTTTTGCAACGTCTGTTGTATAAAAACCCTTTTTAGATAAAAAATCAGAAGAAGGTGTTTCTCGTGTAAGTTCATTCCTTTCACAGGAATACAAGCCGATGGCAAATGCTGCGCAATGGGATTTAGAACCTCGTGTTGGTATGGACGATAGAAATGAGGTTTGAACGGTTTTTGCAATTCTTTCAGTAAGAATGGCGCTTAATATCATATCGTAAAGTCGCCTTAGACTGAGCTTTTTCCATAGGTTTCTAAATCTGGTATATAATCTTTCCGATAGACCGACCTAATGAGTTCGACCATCTTTCGTGCCCTCGATACCCTCAAGATCGCTGTAAAGTCTCCATTGGTAATCCAAGCTGGGATCGTTGAATCTAGCCTTGATATCTAGCGTCTCGATAGCCTTGATATCCTCAGGGTCCATCTTGAAGTCCGCCTCCACATTCTCCTTGATTTGCCAGTCGATAGTGCTCTTCGGGATGACGGAGCGGCCATTGTTGATACCCCAAGACAGAACAATTTGCACAGCACTCTTGCCGTATTTTTCGCCAAGTTCCTTGAGGAGTGGCTGGTCAATGACGCGCATCATGTGAGCGACCTCCTTACTCCAACCCGTTTGGCGGTAAAAGTCGTTCATGTTTCCGAGCGGGCTGAATTGAACAACGTGGATTCCCTGAGACCGGAGCCATTCGTTGAATGCCTTCTGCTGTAGATATGGGTGTACTTCCATTTGATGAACGGCGGGAACCTAAATTTATAAGCTTCTTTCTTGGATATTCTTCGAGATCTTGTATACTTACAGTTGAAGACTCGTTGATCAATCTCTCCAGCTCACCCTTGCTAAAGTTGGAGACTCCAATAGCTTTGACCTTCCCAGCCTTGACCAGCTTCTCCATAGCTTTCCAAGTATCCACATAATTTGTTTCGCCGTGGATCATCTTACCATCCTTGTCTCTGGGGAAACGATCCTCACCCCTCTGGAAGGTACAGGGGTAATGCATCATCAGAAGATCCACATATGGTGTGTCAAGGTCTGTCAAAGACTCGTCCAAAGCCCTTTCGACATCGTCAGGGTGAAAGTTGTTGCACCATAGCTTTGTGCCGAGGAAGATGTCTTCTCTAGGGATACCGCTGCGCTTGATGCCTCTTCCCACTTCCTTTTCAACGTTGTACACTCGCGCAGTGTCAATGAGACGTAATCCAGCCTTCAAAGCTCGGGAGACAGCATCTTCTTGGGCATCAGGGTCCTGAAATGTTCCGAAGCCAATTGCGGGAATGCGGGCGCCTGTGTTGAGTTTGAAGCCAGTTGAGGCAGTGGCAACACCTCTCGCCTGGAAAGACTGTTGAGTTCGAACAACAGTAGGACTAATTGCCCGTGAGCTTGCGCGGGCGGTTGTCGTAGACAGTTTGAACTGGTTTCTGAGAGCATTCATCGTGCAGGTGTGCTTTGTGAGGGAAGTGGCGCTACAAGTCGAATGACGATCGAGAAATTCACGACTGGGACAAGTGTTTTAAGAGCTAGAAGAAAGCCAAATCTCTGTTCCTGATTAATGTCAAAACGGTTCAACACGTGCAATGCGATAGAGTTGACAAACCTTTCACATGTAACCCCGCACACAGACTCGATGCGAGGTTGGCGGTCTGGAGACAACAAGTAGGTATGTCAGTCCAGATGCCTTGGCCTGGCGATGCCCTCGTGTCGAGGGATACAGAGTTTGAAGTGGAGCAGTCTAATATCCACCCCGTGGAGCCTAAAACTACCCCGCATTGTTTTGCTTGCCTCGAGGCGAGGACACAATTGTTGAAGTGTGGAGTGACTACGTAGTAGAGCGGAGAACATTCAACTGATTAACTTAGGCCCCCACGTTCTATTCTCTTATATATCCATTATCTTTATAACAAAGTATTTTTCGTACAAACATCTATAACACACACACTCTTCATTATCATCAACGTTCTGACTTCGCCAAGATGACTATCACAAATAACATCCTCATCACTGGAGGTGCCGGGTTCCTGGGGCCTATGTTGGCCGCCAAACTCTTGCAAGATCCCTCGAATAGGGTCTTCCTGACAGACTTGCACGAACCTCCTACACCAAAGAAGCTTGTTGATCCTGCAAGATGCACTTGCATTGGCGCCGATATGACGAAGCCGTCGGATATCGACCGTTTGCTTGCCAGTGCCTCCGAATGGCGAGCCATCTTTATCTTCCACGGTATCATGTCTGTTGGATGCGAAGAGAACCCAGCACTATCTCAACTGGTCAACATCAATGCCACGCAGTCACTGCTTACAGCGGTTTCCAAACTGGGCAGCGATGGTCGCAAGCCCAGAATTGTATATGCTTCGACACAAGCTGTCTACGGACCTCCTTACACCACCAGTGGAACTATCACTGATGATACCCCTGCCACACCTATTGGCGTTTACGGCACACACAAGCTCATCACCGAGTGCACCGTCAACGACATGAATCGCCGAGGCCTAATCGACGCATTCAGCGTTCGTCTACCTACTGTCACTGTCCGCCCAGGAGCACCAAGTCATTCAGCTGCAGCGTTTCTCAGCGGTATCATCCGTGAGCCAATGGCAGGACTGGAATGCATCATTCCTCTGTCCGACAGAAATGCGAGGCAAATAATCTGCAGCCCACGGATCATGATTGATAACCTGATTACCCTCATCTCTGTACCATCTGACTCCATGCCGTCTCACATCCGCGCTATTTACATGCCTGGCATCTCTGTCACGCTGGGTGAGATGTACAAGGCTTTTGAGGCGGTTTGCGGTGCGGATAAGCTCAAGCTTCTCCGCGAGGAAAAGGATGGCGAGGCGGAGAGGTTGTTGAATAGCTGGCCACAGACTTCGGACTTCGGAAATGCTCGTAGAATTGGGTTAGCCTTTGACAAAAGCTGCCAGCAGATCTTCCAAGAGTATGTTGACTCTTTAAATGAGTAGAAGCAGCAAATGCACATGATACACAATTAAGAGACGTGATAGAAATTTAAAACGGTTCCAAGATTAACTTATATAAGAAGTGCTTAAGGCATGTACATCATTAGTAGTTCTTGTACAAGCCTAGGACTTAGAAAAAAAGAAGCTTGGCGACCTCTAGGTGAATTGCCGGATCGAATCTCCAACATACCTCCTAGAAGCCCGCAACTGCAACAACTTTCCCTTCAGCAACTCATCTTCAGATTCATAGTATCGCGGGTTGACGTCGAGGGACTCTCGTTGGAGCACGGCGGTATCCTGCAGTAGTCTCGTTCTTTTCTGGGGACGGTCTGGCGTCGCGTGCGGGTTACGTCTTCCGGCCCATGACGGTCGAATTGACCGATCTTCACCGGAAGCTACTAAACAAGCACAATACAGCCGCCAACGCGATAATATTCATCGAACTAATTTAGATCCTTAGACAATTTCGGGATCGAGACATAAATAAATAAAGCTAAGTACTAAGGGGAGACTTATAAGTACATAGCCGGGGAAAAAGAGGTCTAATAACCCAAGAGAACCTAATATTATACCATTTAATTGAACTGGCTAGTCTTTCGCTTATGCTAAAATCGCGTGTTGACACGACCTTCTGAGTCTTCTTTATTTGATCGCCAACTGCTTTTCCTTGGCCCACTGTGCTATAGCTCATACCTTCCTCTGAAGTGTAGAATACTGTGATATTGGATGCTCGGGCAATTGTATTGGGTAAGAGCAACGACCTGCTGTTGAAAGAGTTATGTAAGACTGCAGATTGGAAGGTCAAACCTGTGTGACTGTCAGCCTGGTATGCGGCGGGACAGCCAACACAGCTGACGTCGGATTGCGTATCTCCACGCATGTGATATATCGCCGCTTTTACTTGAGTTGACGTAGGGCAAGAGTAGGACTAACTTAGGCGGGCTTAATCTCTACTTTCCTAAGCTTAGGTAGCTTTATATCGGATAAATATATTAGTAAGTATTACTACCTTTAAAAGTTACTTCGAATGTTATTAAGTGTCCTATTATGGACTAACTAGGTAGCTTCTGTATTATACTGTTGGAAATCTACGGATGATGTTTAATTATTCACATTCGTGCAATGTGCTTAATACCCGTTTCCGGGTTGCGGTCAGCGCATCTGACTATATATAGTTACCTTATTCAATATCTCGAAGAGATAGATCAAAGCCGCGCATCTAAAAAAACACAATTATTTATTTACACAATAAGGATTATACTCAGCGTACTTGACGTCGCCTCGGGTCGACCTACGACGCTAGCTGTGGGACGTACGCGCTTTCCGCGGAATCCGTGCGGTGGAGAGGAGCCGAGGATATGAGGACAACAAGACCCACGAAATAGGCGCAAGAGACCATTAGTTTCTTATTGTGCTTGTTCGTATTCGTATCTGGATGTAATTTAGTTTTCTTTAGTGGGTATCCCAGTCTCTTCCTCATATCTAGGGCGATTATCCGCCGAGAACTACGAAGAAAACCCGGTTTAGGGCCAAACCTATACGCGAAGTGATGGTGCACAGAGGTTATGGATCATTTAGCGTTAGTATGTTCTACTGTATTTGTCACCGCTCTTTATGTTTTGAACGGTTGTCGCACTATGAAGAGAGTCGGGCTGTAAGATATATAAAGGCTGGACGGAGCCGCTAATATCCTGCATTTCTACATAACAACACCACACACTCACAAATATACCCGCCCTCACAGAATGTTCTTCGCATCATCATGACCGACTCATCCAAACCTCCTACTGTCTTCATCACTGGTGCTGCCGGCGGTCTTGGCAGAGTCGTTGCCACGGCTTATCTGGACAAGGGCGCCAATGTAGCCATCTGCGATATCAGTAAAGAACGCCTCGCCGAGACATCAGAGCTGTGGTCCGAAAAGTACGCTGGTAGATTCGTTGCCCAACAAGCCAATGTGTCTTCCCTGTCGGACATAGAGGCTCTGGTTAAATCCATCACCGACAAGTTTGGCCGCCTGGACGTTCTTGTCAACAACGCCGCTATCCTTGACAAGTTCGAAGCCGCAGGCAACTGCCCTAAGGAGAGGTGGGACAGGGTCCTGGATGTCAACATCACCGGGGCTTTTATCTGTACCAAAGTAGCTGTCAATACCATGCTGGCCCAATCGCCTCCGGGTGGCTCTATTATCAACATGGGCTCAAACGCTTCCATCACGGGAGTCGATGGTGGCCTAGCTTACACTGTATCTAAGCACGGCACGCATGCTTTGACACAAAATACGGCAGCCTATTATCTCGAGAAGGATATTACCTGCACCATGATTCAGCTAGGAGGGCTGGCTCCAACAAACATGTGGGACTCATTGATCGAGGGCGCCGACGAGCATGGCCTGAGTCTGATTGAAAAGCATATGCCAGGCTTCAAGGCCGGCGTTAACGATGTTCCACTTGAGGACGTGGCAAAGTTTTGTGTTCTGTTGCTGGATCGCAATCTGGCCAAGACCATGAATGGCGCTTCTGTGCCTTTTAACCGCAACTGGCCTGCTGGGGTTTGAGTATATCAGAAATTGACAAGTAAGGCTGAGAAATTGATGGATGGATAGGCTCAGATGTTTTACCTAAAAAAGTGTTTATCTAGAAAATGTATTTGGAGGGAAAATATAGCAAGGACTGTAGACTGGCCTCTTTGAAAAATGCTTTCAGCGGTTTGATAAACTTTATTACATCGATCCTATACTGCAATAAGAGATTTCTTCTCTTTCGCAGCTTCAAAATACTAGACGTCGTCGTTCTTGGAAGATCTCACTCAGAGCCGTAGTTCTACCTTAACTGAGCTTCCAAGCATGGAACTCTGGCTCAAGCCCCTTTGAGCCCTTACTTATGTATGACCTAGACTCAAGACGATATTAGAGCCATATGTTCTCGGAGCTCGGCCCTGAGTTGATCTCTCTTTCGGACCGCTAATTACTTTAGTATTTAGAGAGCAGTATTGACACCGCTACCTAAACAGACCATATGCTAATAGTGGTTCTTGAGATAACTCCTTACATGGCGGTAATATAATCGACCAGCGCGTACAAAACTTTGGTCTCGTCCCTGCATCCCTCACCTTGCTTTACTTTCCCACCTCGAATCTAGGAAAAGCCAGCTCCCTATCAAAGGCGTCTATACCCGTCGCATTGTGTTGTATAACGATCTCACATGCCACCCGGCATAGGATAGTAGACTCGCTGGGCGCGGCGAGAGGAAGTTAATCATCCTGGTTATATTGCGTAATTATAGAGAACCCGGTTTCGCTGGAGGTTGTCTGCGCGAGCAGTGAACATTAGTCGATTATATCTTCGATCGCAACTCGGACGACAGGTGTCAAAAGACGGCTGCAGCATCTGTCTTCGTCTAAAACGCCATAATAGCGCTTGTTTACTTCAGCCACCAATGGCTTCTCCGTAGTGACTTGGCCCTGTTGACTGGAAGATTTCGATCCAGAGTAGTCGAAATGGTTGCTCACGTTAGATATGTGCATAGTCTTGGGCAGCAACAAGGGTCTGCAGCTCATTAATTGAAGCCTATACCCTGCGTAACTCTTTTCGAGATTGTGACAATTCTTTCTCTAGAGTCTTGATATGAGCCTTGACTCTTGCGCGGTGCCGGCGTTGATTAACGCGGACCCTGGTGGCTTGTTATAGATATTCTTATCACCGACACCGCCAGCGGCCTGAATGTGTATCTCGATGGTACGTTGGGCGGTTAATATTTAGCAATTAGAAACATGGCGCCGGATCTGCAGGGAGAAGATTTAAACCAATGGGTCATTAAGCGAAGTATGCTTAAATTGTCCTGGATTGGAGCTAGAAAGTGGTGTTAAAGGCTCTTTCAAGATCTTTGCGGTGAAGAAGTAGAGGCACCATGACACCAGCCTGGCGGAAAGGAGGGTGTATATTGATTCATTGCCAAATGATGAAAGCACTCTAATGAAGATCACAACCCTCTGTGCCTACCTCCTTGACAATGGCTTCATCAGGTTTTCAACTCCGGGTTAGGTCTCGATTGTAGGCTAATATGAGATCTTCCATGGAAACAATTGACAGGAATCGGGTTGACCATGTATGTGCAGCCAGAATTGTCCGTCTGCGAATCTCGCGTTTCCTATTTGCTACCTTCCTGACTATACCATTTGAGGTTATACGATAGCTGTTATATAAATTGTCTTCTCGTGAGCCACGATGCCTCAGTGAGTACCTTTCAGGAAAAGACCGGTCGTGTTTTATGTCTCTTCAAGATGACTAAAATTTGAAGTCCCCTCGCTTCTTAGGCACTTTCACTTCTCAACCTTCATGGTCTTGATTATAGAATCTTCTTCCTTTTCCTTTTTCTCCCCTTCCGCGTCATCATCATCATCATCATCATCAAGATCAATCGTGGAGTCGCTGACCATGATGAACTTCACCAATGTTTTCCCCTGGAGCTTCTTGATAAGCTTCAAAAGTCCATAAGGCCACCTCCCGCCATTTTCATACATGTCGCGGAAGACTCCCTCATGAATAACAATAGCAACGCGCTCATAGTGTTCCATTGCGTGTGCTAAACAATCGAACCATCCTGAGTGAAAGGCAGCCTTGAAATTGCGCGTCACTTCGGCGAGCGTCGTGTAAAGATACGACCGCTCCTCAGAGCGGACAGGGTGTCGCAAACACTGGATCGCCAGTTGACGTAGTACATCGATCCCATAAATTCCATCCATGCGCTCGTCCACTTCATTTGGCAGCGGATTCAAAAGATGGAGAGTCGTGTAGTCATTTGATGCAAAATGGTCAACAAGCTCCACACTAAATTTCTCCATCCGTTGGCGAGATTTCGACGTGCCAGAGACAAACAGGACTGATGATTCGGTGCTTGAAGACCAGTCGACCACTTCCTGGCGGCTCCAAATATCATCAACAGTACACTGGTTTGATTCCAGAAGCTTGATCTGTTCTTTGGCATACTCCTGATCGATATATATGCCCTCGTCCATGAATGCCGGAATTTGCCATATGTAGCGTTCGGATTCAAAATGAAAGGCGCCGGGGTAACCCTGACTACGTACCAAATCTTCCACCATGGGATGTCGATAGCCTGTAATCTTATTAATCAAATGTTAGGGGACTATATAAATAGGCTGACCTACCAAGGATGAAGTCTTGTATCTCGTGTAAGCCAGCGGAGTAGGTGTCACGGTCGACGATCCGGGAAAGCTCAAGAAACGCCTTGCGCTCCTGTTCTGGCCCGGTCTTCAAACCTAGAGTAATCAATTGAAGCTTGATTTCACTCAAAAGAGGTTCAAAGCTTTCATTCCAATGCCACTCCTGTTGTTCGCGATTCTCGGGGCGGAAAATAATTGGAAGCGACTTGAGCTTGCGCTTGGGTGACGGCTGCTCATCTTGATCCGATCCCATTTTTCAACGATTGCCGATCAACAACTGAACGTTTGTGTGGATAAAAAAGAGAGATTTAGTCACCAAACATAATCAACAATGTAATGCGCCAAAGCCTGGAGGTATACCATCTTATAGTCAGTCAGTTGCCCAGTCGCGAAAGTGAGACTCGAATCAGATGATAATATCCCTGATATTCGCATAGCGTTAACACGCTATACTTACCTTTGTCGTAAGTGTCATGCCATGAAACCCCGCAGAGAATGCAGTTGCCCCATTTTTATACTACTAAGCACCGACCAACGTGACAGAGTTGACCTCCTCCATTCACGAAGGATTCAAAAGTGGTGGCATTCCTTCGTGGACCCATCGGGCGGTGTGCTGACTAGATAGGCTTAATAGGCTCACAATGGGAATAGTGAGGCACTTGGACGCCAGTCATTGGAGTGGAGTTGCATCTGTTTCCCTACTATCTACCCTCTTTAGATGTTGGTAGGGCTGGGCGTTGGATCTTTTGTGTGTCATGGCCTGATTTCGTCGATTTCACGGTTAATCGATGAGCTGCAGCAGTAAAACAATGTCTTTACTACAAGGTACCTGCTGAGAAAACTGGACCTAACGACGGTTGCCCCAGGCATACTACTCTACCCTGCATTTTGCAACGTTCAATGCGACTTGGTGAATCTTACTCTATCCACAAAGGATTCGACATGACCGAAGTACCAATTCATCCCGGGAACGTTGTAAGCGATGCCTTAATGAACTCATCTGTCAGCATGAATATAGAATACCTTTTTTCATGTACGCTAAGCTATACTAATCCCAAATAACCTGATGGATATCCCTGTGGCGCGGATCTCGCCAGCACCACTACCATAGTTTGGTCGCGAGCAATAGGAGCCATGGTAGTTTCCCGGTCGCTTCTCTGCGCTGGTTTCATGACCTTAACACAGGCTTCGAAGGAAACCGAGCCTTTCTCGGTCGATTCGTGTTTCATCTTGATTTGATCTTGTGGGACGTCTTCCCCAGCCACCACAACCTCAACGATAGGGTTTACCGTATCTTCAGTGGCTACGGAGCACCTTACAATACCCTTGATAGAAACACGGATGTAGTCGGGGGTATCATGCGGAGACCCAACACATTCAGACACTTGTAGAACCGGTCGAGAAGCTCTCGCCACCTGCTTCTCCGCCAGAGTAAAAGAATCATTTCCCAGAGGCGGTGTTTGTGACGGAAGTGTCCTGAGTTGATTCTTGGTCTCGAAAGCATTCGCCCACTTCAAGAGATTGACATCCTCACCAGACTTCCCGGCAAATGTCAGGCCAATGGGCATCTTCTTATCCACAATCTCGCCCATAGGAACGGTGACTGATGGGATTCCCAGATGACGCAAAGCCCTGTTTCCGTGACTGTAAAGAACACCATTCTTCCAAGCATAGGCAGCGCTTGAAGATTCAACATCTGAATCTTCGGCAGCGACGTCACCAGCGGCAGGAAATATGAAAGCGTCGCAACTGAATTGATCCAAGTAGTCGTCAAGAAGACGTTTGCGCAGAGACTCGAGAGTTTGTAGAGCATCCCCCAAACCATCTATCTCGTACATTCTCGTATCTTGGACGTATTTCGCGAGCTTTCCCCAGTGAATGAGGTTGTTCTTGGGAAGAATGGCTAGCTCAGCAGGGCTTCGCATTGAATCGCCGAATATTTCGAACTCATCCACAGCGGCTATGCTAGGGATGCGAGAATCTCCATTGGTGCGTAGAAAAGTTTCCCACCCATGCGCAATCAGTGGTCCTCTCTCGGTCCACATCCAGTTCTCGGGAAGTCCGCTTACACCTTCGGGCAAAAGCTCAGGGTGTTCAAAGGCTGTGACGGCTGGAAAATCAGGGACGATGACAACTTCAGCGCCGAGACTCTCGAGGTGTTTTCGCGCATCTTCCCAAACGTTGACCACTCCCTCGTAGACTGTAACAGGAGTAGCCCCATCAGGAGTCTTACCGCCAACATACATGGCAGGCACAGCAAATCGAAGACCTTGAAGCGATGAGAATTTGCCGATATCACGGAAGGTGTTGGGCGATGCTGAGCTTCCCCATAGCTTAGGAAGTTCAACAAAGGGTTGATCACGCCAAAAGTCTCCAGTTGTGGTCACGTCCTCCGCCCCGATGACTTCTAGTATCGCCAACAAATCCTTCATGGTTCTTGTATGCGGGACGACGACATCGCAAGTTGGGTAAAGAGGCCAATTGCCTCGGATAGAAATCCAACCTCTTGAGGGTGTGTAAGCCACGACCGCATTGTTTGAAGCGGGAGATCGCCCCGACGAAACGGTCTCCTCACCCATGCCAAAAGCAGCAAAGGATGTAGCGGTAGAAACCGCAGAACCGTTTGATGAACCGGACCAATACGCTGCTGCTAGGTATTTGGGGTTGTAAGGGCTTTCGGCGCGACCATAACAGCCTCTTTGCATACCACCGTAGGCCATGGGCGGCATATTGGTTCTCCCAATGAGTACACCGCCCTCGGAACGGATAGCCTGGACAGTAAAGGCATCTTCTGTAGCGATCAAGTCTTTGAATGCTGGTGATCCGGCGGCTGCAGTCATGCCCTTGACTTTGTAACTATCCTTGACAGTATACGGAATACCTTCCAGTCGCCGTAATTTACCAGAAGCTCGAAGGTCATCTGATTGGGCAGCTTCTTGGAATACATCAAGGTTCAAAATAGGTATAGAGTTCAAACTGACACCACGACAGTCGTACAGGGCGATGCGACGCAAGTATTGAGCGACAAGATCTACACTTGTCAATGCACCTGAAGATAGTGCCGCTTGCAGGTCATCGATGCTCGCCTCGACGAGATTGAATGAGGTCATGTTGACAAGGAAACGTGAAAGGATAACTCGTGAATTGACCAATGATGGTGAATTGAGATAGGAATGAGATCAAGGACTGTTTATCTCTAGTCTGTACGCCAAGTTGGGCGAATTTATTACAATCGCAAGCGTCTCCGCCTATCGGAGGCGAAGCGCGAATTCCCGTGATGCGCGGATTTCCGACCAAGATTTGGCGGGCACTACGAGAAAGTCGTCATGTGGCAGCGCCCTTTTCATTGTCATGGTGGACTACTTAGCAATTGAAACCCCCAAAGGCCTTTCTCTTTGTTATCAATGGTTCAACTGTGTTCATATTGACTAGCTTTTGCACTTTCAATTGCACATAAAACATAATGGCGTCCCAAGTTGTACAACGCATCAGCGTCCGATGGTTGCCGGAGCCGGCCTACGAAGACACAGACACAATTGCACTCAACGTGGGAGGATATTTCATCGACCTTCGGGTTGAGAAAGAGACGCAAGCCATTCAATGGAGTCGAGCTGGTGAACGGATTCCCTTAAAGGATGACCCTCGTACGTTTTCTTTACAGCAATCAGATCTCTGACCCGACCCTGACCTTCTTTGGCAGCTACATATCGATGGACTCATATCATTGACTCGCTCGACCTCACGGTACCCGACGAAGCATACTTCAACAAGTTATCCAACGGCGATGACATCGAGATTGGAAGCACACCATGTCCCCACAAGGACGGCGCTGTGACGGACTACGAAGAAGTATGGCGGGATATCACTTCCAACCCGCTCAAGACATCGTCGTGGATTTTACAGAGTCAAGATGGAAGCACCTTCATTGGCAGGGTTGGTGATGTTTACT
Source organism: Fusarium torreyae (assembly GCA_027945595.1). Lineage (NCBI taxonomy): Eukaryota > Fungi > Ascomycota > Sordariomycetes > Hypocreales > Nectriaceae > Fusarium > Fusarium torreyae. Next base: position 223,964 of record JAOQAZ010000036.1, read on the forward strand.
TCGCGATAAGGAAGGATGCAGATGGTTCATTCTCGGCACGAAAGAGTACTCCAAAGTCATCAAGTGACACGTGGGAGAGTCTATTCGAGTCTAACACTGCTAGTGTTCTTCCGCGGGCGGATGATGCGATCAAGGCAGTGGAAGCAGTAAGGCAAGGGCTCGATAGGGGAAGCAGCGTTCAAATCGGCGATATCGAGTTCATAGTCAGGGCTTTCAAGAAAGAATAAATGCTACCAACATGCTGCATATATCTCACCCTTGAACGAACCATCCAAAGAGTAACCTTGAGTTCAACTTGAGCAATAAGAATCATCAAGTGTTCAGCTTTCACGAGGAAAAACATTCTTCGTCTCAGCATTTAGCCAAATCGTAGTCTATACGCCTCCGACCAGAACATTTGCGGTAATGGTACAGTATCGTCCGACTTTCGGTCCAGATCCAGACCTACCCCAAATCCCCAACCCTGGTCGGTCACTGACCCCAAAGTATCTCCGTGCTAGACATTCGCAGAACGGCAATTCGCGAGTACCAATTGTTTACAAAACGATAAGGGCACCATAGATTGCTAGATACTGCGATAGATAGGAATCCAAATGATCGGGGAATCGACACCAGATAAGGCCAAGATTATGTCGGTATCTAACGAGTCATGGATGTCAGGTTCGCCACCCCATGGGGAAGGCCTTGTTAACCCCGCCCTTTTTGCGCACGCGGAAATCAGCTAGCGTCGGAAATTCGCGAAACAGTGGGAGACTGGCTTGGAGCTAAGATAGAGTATCTTGGCCAGAAGATTAGAGAAATCCATTGAGAGCCTGGGGTAATCACTCCAGCGATCCGTACACCCGGTACTACCATGCAACTTGCTTATCTGGGGTAATCTCGTATCAGGGATCGTCGTATATAAGAGTGGCTGATCTGTCACCCTGTCTTGCACCTCTCCTCAACCACTTCGCGGCTATCTACATACGTACAGAAAAGTCTAAGAAATTTGCAATATGTACGACTCCAATACTAGCCCAGATACTACGAAAAAAGACCACAACGTCGGACGAAATGTAGAGGCGGATGAGAAATCCATTCAGGTTATGCCCGAAGAGAACAGAGAGGTCTTTGATGCGTCAGAGTTCCGTGCTCTTGGGTGGTAAGAAGCCAATTTGTTGAAAGTTTCAACCTGCTAATGATGGATATTTAGGGTCAAAACAACCATCATTCTGATGAAGCTATGCTTCGCGACCGGTGTTCTCACAATTCCATCGGCTTTTAGTGTTGTTGGATATGGCCCTGGTATTATTCTTCTAGTGTGCTGGGGTTCATTAACGACATGTGAGAAATCACACCAATGACAAGTGACCAATAACTAACAGATTAATTGTAGACTATGCTTACATCATGTATGCTTTCCGCATGAAGTATCCTGGAGTACACAACATTGCAGACGCCGCAGCAGTAGTTGGCGGACCGATCGCTCGGGAGATTGCGGGAGCACTGTTTCTTCTTACTTGGGTGTAAGTCTACTACATCATGATTAGTTCCCCTCTTATAACACATTATAGCTTGTCTTCAGGTTCCGGCTTCATCGGCCTGGCTCAGGGCTTCAAGACCTTGGCCGACGGCAAAGTCTGTACCGTCGTCTGGACAATGGTAGCCGCACTCTTGACTGCAGTAGCTGCAAGTATCCCGACTTTAGGCAAACTTGCTATCCTGACTTGGATCGGGTTTGCGTCCATCTTTACAGCTGTATTTGTAGTTGTGCAAGTTCATCATCCTCAGTCTTACTCGGTATCCTCTGCTAATTACCTTCGTAGTGTCGGGGTCTCGCAAGTGGACCGGCCAGCTGCTGCCCCACAGACTGGACCTTTCGATCTGGAGGTCATCTCTGTCGCTCATCCTGGATTCGTTGCCGGTCTCACTGCAGCTATCAATCTTTTTGGTAAGTTGAGATGTAGTCCAGTAGTAATGGGGTATACTGACTCAAACTTACTTCTCAGCTGGCTACGCTTCTACCCCAACCTTTATGCCCGTCATCGCCGAGATGAGAGTTCCAAGCTCATTCCCAAGAGCCTTGTTCTCCTCCCAGGCCTTTCTCATGGCCTGTTATATATCTTTTGGCATGGTCGTATACTAGTGAGTCTCCATGGAATGGTATTTTTGACATCAAATGCTGACAAGAAAACTAGCTTCTGTGGTCAATATGTTGCCAGCCCTTCATTGGGTAGCGCTGGCGGCACAGTCGAGAAGATTGCCTACGGTATCTCTATCCCAGGTTTCATCATGACATCTACTCTCTGGGTCCACCTAGCAGCCAAATTCGTAGGTTTTCCTGTCTGTATTGATGACATACTGGCTGACTAAATTAAGCTTCTCGTGCGTATCCTGCGTAACTCCGAACATCTTCAAAAGCACAGCATTATTCACTGGGTGACTTGGTTGTTAGTTGATGAACTCTTTCTGTACGTGACTTCGCTAATCAATATGCAGTGGCTCTACTTTGGGCATCTCAGCAATTGCCTTCATTACTGCTGAAGCTATTCCTTTCTTCAGTTACTTGATCGGCCTAATCGCATCAGCTTGCTGTGCCCCGACATGCGTAAGTCTCTATTCTCTCATGTATTTACCATTATTCTATGCTCTAACGATGATGAAATCGACAGTTCATCTTCCCCGCTATGATGGCGCTTCACATGGACAGGGGATATCACCGGTCGTCCAAGGCTAAGATGGCTCTTTGTGGGCTCCACGTCTTCACACTACTTCTAGGTGCCTTTATCACTGTTTCTGGTACTTATACTAGTTTTCAGAGTATCATCGACGCATACGCCGATGGTATCGTTGGGGGAGCTTTTACATGCGCTTAGGCTTCAAGCGACTTGGGCGAATGGGATTCGAGCGTTTCGCTGTTTGCGTACTCAGCTGCAACTGTGGGACACGGAATGTCGGAATATGAAACCATCATTTTGTTCAAATTTGACTTCTATAATATTTTACAAAATTTTTTCTTGATGTTCCTATTCGAACTTTGCTACGAAACTGCTTTATTGTTGTGCATAAGTTGTGGAGATGGCCTCGTTGGTTTCTATGCATCTCATTCTGTCGCCTCTTCCACATGAACTGTTTCTGGCTTAAACTTCATTCGACATGATTTGAAATGCATACAGGTCCTACTATAGTATGATAAATACATCATGAGTCAAGTCTTAATCCAGACTACCTACTGTACCTTATCCTGAGTTGGTCTAAAGTAGTCACGTGCCCATGCCTGGATCCTCCTCCACCCAATAATTTAGCGCATCACCATCTCAACGCCTCTTCTTTTTCTTACATCAACCAACATCTCATTGTCCACTTCAGAATCTCTATGCAATCACGAGACTGATGCCAAACACTTCACGGAACAAGAGACACAGGTCAACTCCTGCGTGTGCACGATGTTACAAGCTCAAACAAAAAGTAAGTCTATCCCCAACTGTTTCTCGGCACAGTTGCTTACGGCTCGTTCAGTGTGACAGAGGTACTCCCAGATGTCTCCGGTGTGTTACAGCGGGTGTCGATTGTGCCGCAATCAATCGGCAGACTTCCCTCGAGGTCCCAAGAAGGTAGCATGGCTTGTGCACACGATCACTAGGATAATTACAACTAATACCTTGAAGCACCGTCCAGTATCTTGAACAGCGCTTGGCTGAGCTTCAGCGAGCACCTAACAATCCAATTGATGATTATGGAGCTACGAGAGGCGAAGCTGCTGGGGCAACAGATCAGGCTTATCAGAAAGTCGCCGATATCGCCGCCGTATCCATCTCACCTCACACGACGCCGAGCCTTATCAAGTCACATCCAGTCCTGCAACATGGAGCCAAGTTGTTCTATCCTTCTGAGCGCCCGCCGCTCAAGATTCCTGTCCATGGCAACTACTACGATATGTATCCGAGGACAGCTGGACAAGAGTACGCGGCCCAATTCAGCCAATTCAACGCCCAGAAAATCCCGCTAGAAGTGGCCAAGCGTTTGTTTGCAGTTTACAAGGAGAATATTCTACCCCGATTTCCATCTTTCATGGAAGAGGATCTAGATCAACATTTCGACCTATTCTACGGTGATAATGCTCAGCCATCTAATACTACAATATTCATTGTTACTCTCATCTTGGCTATCGGCTCGCTAACATCGAAGCGTCACGAGTTTCGAAAGATCGCTGCCCTCACTGAATCGTTGCACGCGGATGCAATGCGACATATTGACTTCCTGGGAGATTCATCCTTGACGACGTTACAATGCTTGTTGCTTCTTATTCAGTGTGCCTTACTACTACCGCACACTGCCAACCTTTGGTACCTAAGTGGTGAAGCTATGCGAATGGCTATCAGCCTCGGACTTCATCAGGAACCCGATGCCTCAACAGCCATGGAATCCCCTTACTTAGAGTTGCGCCGAAGAGTCTTCTGGGTTGTGAGTATAGACTCTTAACTCAGTTTTTCACTGCTGACGCAAACTAGACTTATGATCTGGAAAGACTGATAGCGATTTACAACGGCTGCCCTGTCGCTATAAGCGACGACCATATCACGACGCGGCTGCCTTTTGGTGCCGGGTGTCAACATGATATCTTAGATATAGAGGCATTCCTTTCGAGAGTGTCGCATGCATCTGAGGGAAAGCAGTTCCTGGTCCAGATCCGAATTTGCTTCATTCAAACCGAGATATTATCAGTACAATTTTTTGATCAGCCGATACCTAACGACAAGGATCAAAACTCATGGGTTTCTGCAACCAAGGAATCCATACATGCCCTTCTGAAATATGCCAACTCTGAAGGCATCACATCTTTGCCTCTAATCTCAGCAGCTCATCAGTGTCAAATTTCGCTTCATCGGCCATGTTCAAGAAATATTTCAGTATCTGATTCATTTCTCGTAGAAGCCGTCACTGCATCTATCCAACTGGTTGATCTCTCAATGAAGACTATGTCGATAGGTGGCTTCATCCTGACTTTTGGCTTAGCCTCCAATTCATTTCATGCGGGCGTGGTTCTCTTGTATGCTCTCAGGAATCACGCCTTGACTCTCCAATAAGCAGATCTCATCGATCAGTCGAATCATGCACTAGAGCAGTTGTGCCAACTTCTAGTAAGTTTCTTGGGTTAATGGGTCAATAGTCGGCTTATGGATGTTTAGGCACTTCTTTCTTCTAGATGGCCGGCGCTATGTGACACCGCGAAGTACATCAGGGAACTAGTTGACACGAATCTGCGAAACCCCATCAACGATCTCGGCACTGAATACGACATGAGTGTCTTGGAAGAGCTCGACTTTTTAGTTACTCAACGTCGGATACATAGTATATATCATCGTAACTTGCCAGTTCCGAGCAAGCAGACCACCAGTATTTTCGAAGCGCAGGCGATCAGTGAAATCAGTCCTGGTTTCTTAAATGACGACTCCTGGTGGGACGAGTTTATCGTCGACGATTTTGATATGTTTGCCAACCAAGACTCTGCTGCTGCGGGCTTCTCTTTTGCGACTCCTTCGATGGAACCTCCAGTTGAAGAGACACAACTACCGACAAGGAAGAAGACGCCTAAGCGGAAAGGGACAGATCTCGACGAGATTCTGGAAGCCCTTCCATCTTGCAGCTCTTGTCGAGACCGACGTATCAAATGCGATCGTCAACTTCCAGCTTGCAGATATTGCAAACGTACAAATCGGGATTGTGCCTTCTTCGATCCCGTCCTGTCAGAAAATGTCTCTTTCAGGTGAGTTCTCCTCATATCAAGCCTTCAAAAGAGCACTATACTAAGGCAGGTTCCCAGGCGGATACACTATCTAGTCGAGAACATCAACAAACTTACCGCTCAAGGTAGCCCGAATGTAGCCGTCTCTCGTCGACCACCTTCGCTTGCAGCCCATACTCAGAATACTGTGCTTCTGCCTTTAAGAACCGCTTCGCAAACACAACAGGATAGCGAGATCCTGCCACCTCATGCCAGTGTTTCATTCTTCGGTCCATGGACTTTATTGAGCAGTTTACAAGATACATTGCATCGCGAGTCAGAATTTCATGTTCCAGAAGCTCTGAGACAAGCCGGAAACATCAGTCGTCGCCTCCACTTTGACATGCAAAGTCCGCATGTGGAGTTACCATCACCTTCTACCACCTTAAGCTTACTTCATCTTTTTTCTACTTCCGCACATACTTTCTTTCCCATCCTAGACGAGAGCATACTTCCAGTTATGGTGTCAAGCGTTTACGACATGGAATCTTTCCTCGCTCAAGATAATCACGGGATCTTGTACCTTGTTCTTGCCATCGCTTCTTCTGTTGCCAAGAGAAGCGAACCGACACTAGCCGGTTGGGCACCTTCAAACTTCAACAAGGCGATTGAGGAAGCGACGGTTCTTTCTGATCACTCAAGATCTGACAATATTGCATTGTTTCAAAGGACCCTCCTGATATCCGTCTATCTCTTGTTGAACCCAGACGCAGGTGATATCTGGCGACATCTTGGATTCGCTATCCGCCTATTCTTAGACCTGTCACATCGTCCGTCAGAAGATGAAGTTGAGGATTACCAACTATTTTGCATGCTGACAAGAACTATGTATTGCCTCGAGAGGTAAGCTTTCCCGTCCTACCATTCACTCTCAAGCTGACAAGTCAACAGTCAGGTGTCGGTTGTATACGGTAGACCAAGTCTCCTTGTTTTCGGCGACAGTCTTCGTCAAGTAAGTGACTCACTAAAATACCCAACGACCATGTCTAAGGACGATATAGGAATTGGGTCATAAGAGCTCCAATACTATCCAAGAAGATATTTCCATCTACTTCTACCTCATCTCATTCCACAAAATGAAAATCCACAGTGCCTTGCTCAAGAGAGGCTCTGAAAGCGACGATCCAATCCAATCGCAAGTCGAAGAGTATAAGAAAGACATTGAAGAATGGTTTGTACGCTGGAAAGAGCTCGTCATACTCCTAGCCGAGACCCAAGACACGCATCAACTCTTGTCATGGGGCGAACTGAACTACTACCACGCCCTTTTCATGGTCTCTATGCTATGGTATACACCTGGTGGCCAAGCAATCAGCTTATGCGATAACATATCGAAGGCAGCAACTAGCATGGCTCGACAACAATTATTCTTTGGTCACTTAGCCCAGGCTGACAGCCAGACCAACATTCATTTTATCTTCCCAATGAACTGGACGGTGGGCCATCTCGTTGCTCAAGTTGGACTCCAATTGATCACTCGAGATAAAGATGGTTCTAGTCCGAAGCCTGATGAAGCTCTCACGATAGCAAGGTGTCTTTCACTTTTGTCATCTCTTGAAACGGACCCTAATAATCTTTTGACTGGCCAAGCGCTGGTCCTTGAGGACTTGTATGAGATGAAAATTACCACAAGGTAAAACTCGCCTAGAGTTTTATGACGTATTTTCCTTGTAACTGACAATTCGTTAGCTGAATTCGAGTGGCAAAGCGCGTTGGGAAATGTTACCTGGCCTTTTGACATTGCTTCCATCAACCGTTCCAATTCTGTCAAATCTGCCCATCGAACTTTAGGTACCACAACTCGACGCTTGACGAACTCGAGTGCTTCCAAGATATCAGACCGAGTTCCCACTGATGAGCCAATTATCTTCCATCCTTTTTGGATCATCCACAAAGGATGGAAGTAAACCCTTGCATCTTCAGGAAGAATCGAGATACACATCAACGTCCCAAATGGACCTAACATCTCGAAAGCCTGCTGATATGCCACGGCTGATGTGGCTACCAGCACGATAGCTTTTGCGCCCTTGCCTCCAGTGATCTTCTTCACTTCGGCACTCGGGCTGGCTTTCGCTACGTCGATAAAGAATTCTGCGCCATGGGCCTTGCAGTTAGCTTCCCTATCTTCCCCAGTGTCCACAGCGATGACTCTATAACCCATTGCATTGGCGAAAGCAACAGCTAGAGAACCGACCCCACCGCCTGCGCCTGAAATAACAATCCACTGCCCAGGCGTGAGGTTACAACTTTTGATGGCTTTGTATGCAGTAACGCCACTACACAAGATCGGCGCAATCTCCTCATCTGGTATTTCGTCAAAGTCTTCAGGTATCCGAGTGAGATACCGCAGCGGGACCAATGTGTACTGTGCGAACGTGCCGTCGTAGGCCTTTCCTGAATGAAGAGCTTTCTCGCACCTAGTTTCGCCTTCGTGGACGAGATCGGTACAAAAGCCACACGAACCGCATATATCTCGGGTCCAAGCTATTCCGACACGTTGACCAATCTCTACGGTTGGATCGAGAGCTGTGACGTTGGAACCAAGAGCAGCAATACTCCCAACGCCTTCGTGTCCTAGAATCGAGCCAACTGGCCCCATGTGGCCAACAGCCATGGCATAGTCGGACCCACAGATACCAGTAAGAGAGAGTCGGACAAGTACTTCATTGGGCCCAGGGACTGGCTGGGGGATGTCACGGATGGTGAATGTAGGCTTCGTCCCAGCCTTTTGAGGCGACTGTTCCTCAGTATTAGCAAGATATTCTCATAGTCGGAGAGTTGTTACAAACTGTCAGCACTGCAACTCGATTCATGACAATGATTATTGTGTGAGATTCAAGGTTGTATAAAATTTGCAAGGGACATCTCGACGTATTTCGGGCTCTCGAGACCCTCTTATACACTACTGCTAATCCATCATTCGTTTCTGTAATTGGACGTGAACTTGCACGTAGGACACATTGGACTAAAATCAATCGGCTATCTGATCTCAATTGGTTGTTAGCAGCGCACATCTCCGTTCACTGCGCATTTCCGATAACAACATTGTTAGCATCTAGGCGGACATCTGCTCACGGAAATCCGCTAGCGTCGGCTTTGAGCGCGGAGGCAATGGAGAGTGTTGATGCCTGCTAGGCTGGTAGATGACCTACATATACCCTCAGCAATAACATTGATCTTTGTAGGAATTACAAGAAATGAATCCTTCGTGTTACCAAAGCCTTCGAGCCCTCACGTGTCGGCTGGGACCTTTCATTCGCATCGGCAGAGGTGCATAAAATGATCCGCAAAGGGTATTGGATGTCTGCAATGTTCAGAAAGCTAATAATACATGAGAACAAATTCTCGTCCTTCCACCCATTACAGCCCTCCGTCCTGCACCGTCGGGTGTTTCACACGATATATGTCAGAGCCTAATCGAGTGGCTTCTGAATGCATATGGCGAGCGTTGAAATGTCGCTTTACAAGGCGAGACAGAGAGCCAGGGCTCCAACTGCGATACCTGCCATTAACGGTGCTTTGAGATCGTTAGCATCGTTTCCACTGTCGCCTGTCGAGCTAGCTTGTCCTGCACTGGCGCTCGTGGCATCCGTTCCCTCCTCGTCAGACGTTGTCTCGCTGGTGGCCGTAGCCATGGTACTGTCCGCGGTAGAGGACGGCTTGGCATCTCCGCCGTCCAAATATTTAGAGCTCGCGCTTTCGATGAGGGCAGTATAATCGGATGCCGAGATAGGGATCTTGGTCGCGCAAGACACTGGTGTGACTGACGCAGTAGAAGCGCAGAGAGGCCAACCCTTGCATGTGCTGGGGTTACCTCCAACGCAGCAGAAGCCATCGTTGTTGTTGCCAGTAATGGAGAGAATTCCGGGGCACTTAGTCCCTATCTCGTTACCATCAATTGAGCTACCACTACCGGTTATGGTTTCATCACCGAGGACAAAGGTGTACCCAGCTGAAGTCTGTCTGAGGAGGGCCAAGAAGGCGGTGATCTGAGACAATGGTCGTAGAGGAAGCATGTTGGAAATATTGCTAGAAATGGGTGTTGAGGATGTAAGACGAGTCCGAATCAAGAGAGTAAAGATTAGAGTGGGATAGGAAGACTGAAACTGTTTATTCTCGCTGGGAATTGCCTCGTTTTATACTTGAATTGAAAGGAAGCAAATCAAGTAACAATTGTCATGGCCCGCCTCCTGCCACCCCAACAGACACTTCCGTGAAGCCATACAACTCACCTCCGGAGCAGAAAAGTTCGCGAGCTCGCATTGAAGTGCCTAAAGAGGCTAGAGTTTTGGTCCCTTGATGATTGACGCAGGTGGCAGTGGGAAGATCAACGTTCCCCACAGACCGAAGAAGCGGGCTAGTCTGAAAAGCAACAAGGGCTTATTCGAGCATTGCCCGCAATGTCAATTGAGCTGTTGCCTACCAGACGCAAAAGGTAATTAAGTAGACAGCCCTTGCTCAAATCCTCCCTTCTGGTAGTTCGCAAATTCACGGACCACGGGTTATCCGACTGGCTAGGGCGCTGATGATCATAAGGCAAAGAATGATGGTTTGAACCAGTTATAGACGTTTGTAAGACCCCACGATGGAACCTTACCTCATCGGGTGTTTCAAAACTCGGCCCCTGTCTTGAAACGACTGTCAGCATTCCCGGTCCTTCGTAGCTGAGCTCCATATGCACGTATACCGCACGCCATGAAGAATACCTGACAACCGAGGCTTAATCGTATTAGGGTGGCATTTACAAGTTGATTAGTATGTATCTGTCGAGAAGCGAAGCCTCCACCCAATCTCAGCACCTGTCCGAAATAGGATATCCGCGAGTGGCACTGGACTCTGTCTCCTCTCCTGTGCTACGTAGACTGAGAATCATCTGGTTTGTCAGCCGTACGCATACTGTTATAAGTAATTTTTGTGGCGTATAGCAATGAATGCTGGTTGAACTTGAGCTGTAAATATTAGGACTTAGCTTTTCATGATGTCATCGCGATAATGCAAGGGGCTGGGAGTGTGTATCACGGAACCGGATCAAAGGTGTTCCGCTCTGTTACATCAGGATCATGTTCCGTCGAATTTGACCAAACCTCTCGAAATGTTTTTGTGTTAAAATTGTTCTACCACAACATTACGTACCAATGTAACACACCACTTTAACATCAGATTTACTACAGATCATATCTAAGTTAACGTAGATAGTGGTTATAGCCCTGTAACCAGCGCGGCCTAGCTACTAACTTATTGTCTTTTGTGAATTGACTTATTGATTCTACTGTATAGGGTAGCTCCTAAGATCTAGGACCAATCTCGCAAGAAAGTTAGACCCTTTTTCCGGCTATCCACAGACGGCTCATGTACCATACCCGATATAGCTTAGATCTGCTGGGGAATCCCACGATACTCAATACGGCTAATCTCGCATCGAGCATTAGTCTCTAGACTTTATGAAGTTAGGCTCGCATCGAGGCGCAAGTATGATTGGCTATACTTTCAACAGCCTAGTTCTCTTCACAATTTCACCATCCTTCGACTTAGTAAGGCTGATGCCCAATGTCCAAAGTTCCAATCGTGGCGCTGAAGAATGGAAAAGTCCAAGTGTTCACAAATATGCTTATCAGCTGCGAGAAGGATGACGTGGGCATGTATCCAGATTTGGTCGCTCAAAGCGAGTGCCCTAAATGCGAGATGAGACCTTCATTGATCGACAGAACCGAGCTGCTACTGGTAGCTGAGCATAGGCTTACATGAGTTGTATAGACAGCATAAAATTACATACAAGAACGTGAAGATCTTTGAATGTTTTCTCTATCTAAAAAGTTCCAATAGCAGTTCTAGGATATCTCCAACATCATGCGTCTGCTTTCTACACTTTTGTTTGCCCAACTGGGGCTTGCACTTAGCACTCGTCGAGATTCCGACAAGTCCTCCTGTGAGAAGATTCAAGATGTCATCAAGAAAAGCCGCGCAGCCCATGACACTTCAACGCCCTTCGTTCCGGCAACACTTGCAGTAGACTGCTTGCGATCAATGCCATATGACGCCGAGCTTGGACAGAGCTTCATTACGGAGTTGACCAAGTACATCCAGTTTCAATCCACCCTCGAAACTCTGACCGACCCTCCCAATACGTACATGTCTAAGCCTGTCGATATCCTAGCTGGACTGAAAAACATTTCCGACACAGACTTTGACAGTCACTACGACTTTGACCGTGCTATCAGCACGCTCATCTACAGCGCCCACGATGGCCATCTCTATGTGGGACTCTGTTCGCAGCAGATCTTCAACTTCGGTCTTCCTGTCCCAGGTTTTGTGTCTATCTCCGAAGACGGTTATGAGTCTCCAGCTATGGGCAAACCGTCTCATCTATCACCAAGATCAACAGGAAAGATGCTGAAGACTTTCTCAACGAATTCGCTGCCCTTCTTAATAGCCAGGATCCGGACGCTAGCTGGAACCGTCATATCTATTCCTTCGCCGTTGCTGCATCTGCAGAAAGTAGCAGTGCACATGGACGTTCAGCATCGAACGCGGATCTCTGGTGGGGCACTGACTCTCTTGAGTTTGAGTTCCGCAACGGCTCGAAACTCGAAGTACCCTCCAACGCTCAGATCCGAATAGCGCCTTACAAATCTGAATTCGCATTCTCAGGCGAGGAGCTTTTCGAAATGTTCTGTCTGCTACAAGTGGAATCCAGTGAACAAAAGGGATCGCAGGGCGGTGGTAACAGTAGTGAGCCATCGGTGCCTAGCCCTCCGAAGCAAGGTCCTGCCAGGTACCCCAAACCCACCCTTCGCGACTCTTACAACCAGATCCTTGGATTCGAGTTGGATAATGACACCATGGCCATGTACATCCCTACCTTTGCTCAGGTTAAGGGTGTTGCGAATTCATCCATTCTCTTGCCGATATAGCGAGCGACATCGTGAGCCACGCCTTGAAGACTGGGAGGTCCAAGCTCATCATCGACATTTCGGCCAACGGGGGAGGGAACATTGAGAGAGCGCTTGATCTCTTCAAGCTGTTTTTCCCGGATGAACTTCCGTACTCAGACACGCGATTCCGACGAAGCGACGCCTCCAAGTCCTTGGCTCAGATTGGAAGCTCATCAACGAGAGCAAATCGAACTGGCTGGGATACCCTCTCTTCTACAAGGGACAAGTGACGCCTGATCAGAAAGATGATTTCGCATCCCTGGATGACTTCCTCGGTGACGATAAACAACTCGGAGTTAAAGTATCGTCGCCTTTCGCCAATTTCAACTACACGTACCTTTCTTCCGAAAGACAACCGATTCGAGGATATGGCGGAGCAGAGGATCTTCTTAACAAGACCGAGCCATTCAAACCTGAAAACATCCTTATTGTCGGCGACGGAAACTGCGTATCGACGTGCACCACATTTGTCAACCTGATGACCAACGTTGGTGGTGTCCGTTCTCTTGCTTTTGGTGGCCGTCCTCGTAAAGAGCCGATGCAGATCATGGGTGGTATTAGAGGAGCACAGTCAGCTTCTTTTACGACGTTGATTGATGAGATGATTGATACTGCAAACTCTACGCTACAGGATTTGAATGAGGATGATCTCCTCGAGGGCTTCATGGAAACTGTCCAGAAGAGTTGGCCAATTGGTGTGGCCAACCTCCATCTTCAGATCAGTGACGGAAACGTCAACCTTCGCAACGCTTATCAAGAAGGCAACAGTGATCTTCCCCTACAGTTTGAGTATCAGGCTGCAGACTGTAGGTTGTACTTCACTGCAGAAAATATCCTCTCACCTGCTACGAGTTGGGCTGCGGCAAAAGAGGCAGTTTGGGGAAGCGCAGGGTGTGTCCAAGGTTCTACTGGCGGGAAGGGCTCACTCAAAGATCGAGAGGAAAACCAGAGTAAAAAGAAGGATAAGACAAAGGTTGATGAAGATGCTGATAACGCGGGCAACGTTCTGCGAGTGGAGAATGGGTCGCTACTGGCCTTGGTGGTTGTAGTGTTGGCTGTCATGTAAGGGTTGAGTAGTATGTTCTTGATAGACTTTGTATATAATCGTTGGTAGATTATATAGTTGACGGGCGGCTTGGTTTATTCTCCAGTCTTGTCAGTCCTGTACATGGAAGAATCTAGATCTCTTTCGATGAACATGTTCTGATATCGTATTAGAATTGAGCACCAATTAATGTACATTCACGTAAAATACTACCAATTTCCACATATTGTCAAATGTCACTTTGCGTCAGATGGTGAATGGACCCGAAGAAGATGACGACAGTGGCTGGCCAAATGTCTAGCCAGTATTGCTTCTGACTGGCCGAAGACCGAGAATTGGCGGAGAAAGGGGAGACATCTCAGCACGGCAGTTCGGGATGACTCTGACTAGTTTAGCTTGTTGGATGGACCCTTCGAGATTCGTTCCCTGGGAGTAAACAAGCTTTGTCCATCTGCTTAACAGGTCAGCCGAGATCCATAGAGTCACTAATATGTAACTATTGAAGTTTGTACTAAGCCACCCTCGGCATAGGGCTGCATATCACCATCTGTTCGTACCCCGGTTTTGTCAGCTTCAACCTTTTCACCACAATCCTTGACATTTCACTACGAACATCTACTCTTTTGTACTCGAAACGGTGGTTATTTGTACATTCTGTTGTACTATAAAGCTTGTACCGAGGAACAATGGTTGTCCGAGGCAAACGCGTCAATCGCTGCAACACATGCACGCGACGCAAGGTTAAATGCGGTAGGTCTTCAACTCGCCCGTCGTGTCGACCATTAACTAAGACAAGAATCTGCCAGATGAGGGCAAGCCTGAATGTGAACGCTGCAAAAGAGCAGGTCTGAAGTGCGAGGGCTACAGCAAAAAACTCGTATACGTCACAGTCAACGAGGGCACATCTTTCAATAGTAATGAAGCATGTGCGCCATCTCCCAACGCCACTCATAAGCCAGTCCACATGTGCGCACGTCAAAAAAGGCCCCAATTGATACATGGACAAAAACAAAAACAACAAGCTATCCCGAATATGCGTGTTCTGTCACTTCTTCCCGACGAGAACAGTATCCTCAGCAGTCACATCCTCTCTCGGTTCAACCCCTCAAGTCAAGCGGGACCATCGGCACCAGCAGCGCTGCTTACAAAGCTTATCGAGATAGATACATCGTATAGTGCACAAGCCCTGACAGCCATCTACTTTGGCAAAATGAGGAACCAATACGAAGTTTATCAGAAAGGAGAGCGGTTCTACGTGGCAGCTCTGAAACAACTACGAAAGTCCCTACTCAATCCGCAGGAAGTGCGAAAGAACGAGGTTTTAACCAGCGTATTATGCTTATGTCTCTACGAACACGTGGTTCTATCCGAGGAAACAGCTTGGCTCAAACACTATGAGGGCATCTCTAGACTTGTGGAGTTTCGAGGACCGGAAAGCTTTCAGACTGAGTTTGAGAGAGATGTCTTTCAGCTATGTCGGTGCATGATCGTGAGTTCAGACGTACCTATGGCTGATTATGGGGCTGATAGCTTTATAGATAAAGGCCGCCGGTGTCACGAAGTCGCATTGCTTCTTGGCACAAGACAGGTGGAAAGTGGGCAGAAAAAGCTCAAGTCATGACCATCAGCAAGTCATAGACTGCATGTATGATACAATGGCCGAAGTGCCTGGTCTTTTTCACGATATGGACCGACTTACGCATGCGGATAAAGAGACCGAGTCATCATCATATCTTGCTCTCCGCGACCAAGCACAGTATCTTCTCAGTGAACTATACAATTATCCTCGAGCCCTTCGGATGGCATCTGATATCGAAGAAGACAGAGATGAGATCCTACCACCACAGAACCAAGCAGTCGCTGCAGCAATTGCAATGTGCCACGCATCAATTCTTTGTCTGGCCTTGGCAACTGATTACTTCGATCTCCCGCTACAAATCCCCAGTTTTACAAGTGGGTCAGACGTCGACGCACGGAACAAAACCCACAAAGCCGGAGTGCGAAGAACACTTGCCCGCGAGATCTGCCAACTCGCTACTGCGACGCTGCGCGGCGAACAGTCCACTTCGGCAGCATTCTTCTTCATTTTCTCATTGCAAGTGGCTCATGAGCATTTACCTCCGGATACACTTGAGGGTATGCGCCTGGAAGGTCTCTTAGACTCGGTTATTGCCGGGAAGCATGGGTTTGAGACTGGGCGGACGAGGAGATGGGCAGCATATTTTAATTCGCCACCTCAACTACGATAGTCGAAGAATAATAATGAAACAGAACTTTTAAATATCACCTATTCTACTCTAGCTAGATCACAGCTTTTAATACAAAGAAACTCCTTTCAAACAACTTCATCTTACACCCGACCATGAATCTCACTCTTCCTGAATCACCTTGACCAACTCGGCATTGAAACGCTCGACAAACTTGGAGACCAACCCATCGTCACCAATCAAAAGGTCCTCAGTGCCACTTGCATCCATGTTGATGTTTCCATTTTGACGCACCAAGACATTAAAGTAGAAGACGTTGTCGTTCATAGAAGATGTGTCCAAACCATCAACGGTTGAAGTAATAGGCGATGGTTCACCCTTTGTGAAGTACTCTGAAGCAAGAGGCTCTCCAAGTCTGTGACGCTGCAGGATGTGCGTCTTAGTATCGTTAACCTGTGAGCCGGCAACCTCTTCGGAGTAGAGGATGTTGATGTATGAGTTGAACTTGGGCGCCACCTTGTCCAAGCTATCAGCCTGCGCAAACTTGCTAAGCTGAGCGAGATGATCCTCAACGCTATCAAGCGCGGCATCCACGTTGACACTCAGCGGTACCACTGTCATTGTAGGAATGCTCATTCCTGTCAAGTCAAGAGTATGTTCACCGTCAGCCGAAGTTAGTGAACGCGAGGAGTAGTTGAAGCCAAAAGTAGGCTGAGAGCGACCTGTCAATTGACCAAGTGCGCGCGCATAAGCAACAATGACAGCGACGGAAGTGCGTGTTCTGGCTCTATTGTCGTCGGCAAGAGTGTTGGCGATGTCTTGTGGTAGGACATCGGCGTGATGAGCCTTGAAGTGCTGTCCTAGAGGAGCTTTGCCCTGCACAGCAGCCTCAATGACGGTGTCTTGCGCTCCAGCGAGGTGTTGCTTCCAGTACTTTTGTTCGGCCTCGGGCTGTCTAAATTTGGCGATTTCTTGGACAGCTGACTGGACAGATTCTACTGGCTGAATAGATTCGGCATCGAACAAGCGAACAAGGTCCTTTTGTATCATCTTGATGCTCCATGCATCATACAGAGCGTGGTGCACTCGAAGAACCACTGCCTTGCCGTCCGAAGCTTCGAGGAAAGAAAGGCGAGCTGGAGGTTCTCTGAGGTCGGATGGTTCGGCGTTGCTTTGTCGTACGTGCTTCTGGATCAACTCTTGAATGGAGATAGTAGCGTCCTGGACTATATTGACACGATTGGCTGCCGAAACACTCTCGTCGAGAGTAACTTGCACAAGTCCGGCAGAGCCGCCTGTGTGAACAAAGGTTGTTCGCAGAATATCATGTGCTTGGCAGAGCGATGTCCAGTAGTCCGTTACCTTGCTTGAGCCAATTGATTCATCAACAATTCGATACGCCCAAGGCGCTTCAAAGAATCGTTTTCCTCCGTGAAGCCACTGCTGTAATGTACCACGCTGCCCAGAAAGAACGGGCGAGATAGACTTGATCTGACTCTCCGATAGGCTGAGCTTGTCGGCTACCACCGGTTTGAGGCTCTTGTCCAGCACAGGAACTTCGTCCTTGCTCTTCTTCACGCCATTTACCTCCCTCGACACTGACTTTTTCGCAATGTCATAAACGCTAGCGCCTCTGACGATCTCAAAAACGCTTGCATGAATGCCCATCTGCTTCCTCAACATTTTAGAGAAGCGGATAGCCGAGATAGAGTCAAGTCCGATGTTGACCAATCTCGTATTAGAAGAGATCTCCTTCCCTTTGATCTTGTTCCCGATTACTTTCTTCACAATATCCACAATTGCATCAACCTTGTCCGTAAAGCCCTCCGAATCGACACCATTGGTATGTCCGTTTATGACTGGCTTTGCGGGAAGGTGTTCCTTTGCCTTCGGGACATTGGCCAGATGTGCATGAGTAGGATCGAGAGCTGACCCTTGAAGATCCTCAGACACAATGTATCGCAAAGCAGCTTCCAATTGTCCGCCCAGCTTGCCGACATCCTCATCACTCATCTTCGCCCGCAAAGCACCATGTAACTCTCCATCTCTGATGCGGAAGCTGACAATCAAGGGATAGTCGTCGTATGCAGCACTCTTGATACTGTCGTTTGTGCTGGCCGGTGTCTTAGCTCCGACAGGAACAATGGGGCCCTTGGACGAGCCATCACCCCCAGAAGTGATGATGCCATCGTATACGAATAAGCTCTGGAAAAGACCGGCTGATGTGTCGACGCCGTCTGGTCGTGACGATCTCCAAGATGTCTGAATCGCTCTCAAGGACACCATCCCATTCTCGCCCCGGGCATTGTCACCTAGCGTCTGAAGCTCGGACAAAGCCTTCTCAATGCTGGACGCACCCGGCTGGCCCGTCAACCTGGCTCGCAAAGGGACCGTGTTGATAGTCGGCCCCACAATGGCATCGTTGTCACCACCATTAGCTGTAATGACTTCTCCAAACACAACATCAGCTTGTTTGTATAGAGTCTCGCATAGTACCTTCGCCCATGCGAGCTGCATGGCCGACTTGGGGGTGACATGAGCTTCTCTGCACTTGGCTTGTAGTTTAGAGAGGTCTGTGTCACTCAGACTGAAATAGAAGGAAGACGAAGCATGCATCGACTCGTCAGAGAACGCAGCAGGTGTGTATGTGTAGTCCTGTACCGTGTTGGACCAAAATGAGACGGCTCCCTGCTGTGCAATTCTAGATGACCTGGCAAAGGGACGGAAAAGATACTTGGTAGACTCTTCATCTTCCCCAGATTCGAGATGACCAACAAGGCGTTTAGCGTACATCTCACGAAAGAGTTGCCAAATAGTCTGGATAGACTTGGCATCATACAAAGCGTGGTGAATCCTAAGCTGGACCAAACCAGTCTCAGAGACGTACCAATTGACAAGGTCGCTTTGTTCTGTGGGTGATACGAGACCAACCCATGGTGCTTCATCATTGTTCGTAAAAACAAAGCGGGTCCTAAGAATTTCGCAAGCTTGGACAGTGTCTCTTACGGCAGCATAGAAGCGTTCAAAGTCTGGAGAGTCTTGTGCATGAGCAGTATCGGACAGCTGCATGGTGTGAGTGTATGTGTATGCCTGATCTGCTATGGCCATGGACGCGCTCAACATGCCCTCTTGGAGTGGCGTAGCGATGAAGAGGAGATCACCAGCTAGCTGCTGCAGAACCTGGTCATAAGACTTCTGGCCAGCAGAATTCTCATGAATAAGCTCGCCGTTCTTGCTATGACCATTGACCACAGTGACGCCACGCTTGTTTTTTGCCTGTTGAACAAGCTCTGCAACGCCCTGCACGGTGCGCGCCCGAATCACTGCGTTGGCCGTGATCTTGACCCCCTCAGACTTGTTTATGAGCTTGACGAAAGGAAGGACATTGATAGAATCGAGGCCAAGTCGATAGAGCGACGTTGACTCCTCGATGTCAGCCTCATCCAAGCGAAGGAGACGACCAGCAGTGCTTCGGACGCAAGCCAAAGCTGCTTGGTAGCCTTCATCCGACGGTCGGGCCATGGGCAACTCGGACACACCACTGGGAAGACCATCGGTGAGGCCATTAACCTCGTAGTTCACCGAAGCGAATTCTTGAATGGTAGAGGCGTTGTTGGCAGAGTTCGCGAGGACGTTCTCAAACAATGTTGAAACGTCCTCAAGCTGAGCGTCGGTCAAAACACCAGCGGACGCAAGCATGAGATCAATCTTTCCGTCAGCATGCAAGTCAATATCAATAGTCAGAGCCATATCAAGCTTTGCTTTACCAGGCAGAGGCTCCATGTGGCCCGGTATGTCCTTACTACCAATTGACTCATTATCAGTCGGTAGAACATTGACTGTCAAAAGACTGTCGAAAAGCTTCTCCTCGAGTCCTGCCCAGCGCTGGACCTTGTCAGCTGTAGCAAGCGCCATGTTGCCTTGACAAGCATCAGCGTGGGCTTGATTAACCCTCTCAGCTAAGTGAGGTAGAATTTCGCTCGCAGCTTCAAGTTCTATTGCGTGGACAATTGTATTGAGACAAGGGCCGACAAAGTTGTTTATGTCCTTGGCGACGTGGCTGAGGAGAGGTCGGAGCGACATGGTGAATCCATAGGCAATCGATCTTTGCTTTGTCAAATGTGCGAGACAGAGAGTCGTGGCAAGCTGGAATGCGGTTGAGATGGAGACAGGTTCTGCTCCTTGTTGGAGTTTCGTCTTGAGCTCGGTGGCTATGAAGGCAAGACGTCGAACTGAACGGGCCATGGTGTACTCTCTGCTTTCATCAGGGTCTCGACCAACGCGGCAAGGTCGGGCGTGACGTAGCCTGGCTTGCCACGAGCTTTGAATGGTCTTGATCTCCTCATCGTCGAGGTCGCAGTGAGTAGCGAGACTCTGTAGAGTAGAAAGACTCTGACTATCCGACGATACTCCTTGGCCATTGATGTAAGCTTCCTCGATCTTCCTCCTTAGCATCGAAATGGCTGCGCCGTCGTATAAAGCATGGTGTATTCTCAGTGAGACAATTGCATTACCGGATGCCTGACTCTCGTCGATCTGTAGACGGACAGGTGGCCGGGAGTTCATCTGGGATACAATGCCGACAGCGGTATTATCGTTCTCAAATGGCGATGGTGGTGACTTTAGCACGACCTGGAAGACCTTGCCATCCTCCTCTCGCTGGAAAAAGCAAGTTCGCAACATTGCCTCAGAGGAGAAAATCTCTTCAGCCAACCTCCTCCATTGCGCAACATCTGTGCCAGGAGCAAGTTGATAGTTGAATTCCGTGACGTAAGGAACATCTGCACCCGAGGTCTCATCCGAATCGAGCCAATTACGAGACAAAGCGACCAGACTCGATTGAAGAGGAAGACAAGGTAGAACAGCTGTGACATCTGCCTCGTTGAGATGATGGGCACTTGGTCCAAGATCATGAAGACTCAAATCCTTTGTCGAGATATTGCTCTTCTGGTCAAAAGTCACGTCTGCACCAACTGCCTGAGCAATAGATCCCACTGAGCATGAATGCGAAACCAAGTCTGCAAGCGAAACCTTGGAAAAGCCACGTTTCTTGAGAGTCGATAGCAGATGCATACCTGAGAGACTGTCGATGCCCAAACTGCGAATAGTGCTAGTTGGTGTAGCGATGATTGCGCTGCCAACGACTTCTTCGAGAGCCGCGACGACCTCCTCTTCTGCTGCATTCAATGGCGTAACATTCGCGGTGGATGGATCGTTGATGACTTGAGGCTCTGATTGGGAGGAAAGGAAGTCTTTACCCAGCTTGATGAGTAGCTTGGTATCGACCTTTCCGGATGCTACCAGGTATGGTATTCTGGACACCCATGCCATCTCGGGGACCATAAAGGCTGGGAGTCCCTGCTGACACGCCTGTTCCACGGCTGTGATGACAGCCTGCAGAGGCTGGCTAGGATGTGGGATGAGTTCAGGCTCAGCGTCGAGTTCCGTCTTGAGTAGCGCGCCCTTCTTTCGTGCCAAGAAACCTATCAAGCGCTGCTCAACCACTGCAGCGGCCACGTCCAGGGAGCCTTGTTCAGCGACAACCTTCTTGACGAACGCTTCCACTTCACCAATCTCAAAGCGTTGACCACGAATCTTAGTCTGTTGGTCTCGTCTGCCTAGGAACTCAACAGTGCCGTCGTGCATCATTCGCATGATATCTCCAGTCCTGTAGATGCGCTTCTCACCTCCTCCCAGAAGTGTGGTGTCCTGGAAGCCCTTGGCATTTTCTTCAGGTCTGTCAAGATAACCAACGGCCACCTGAGGTCCAGCGATGCAGAATTCTCCCGGCTGGCCCTTTCGAGCAACGACCTTCTCGTCGCCTTCTCCAGACACAAGAAGGAGAGCCTCGAGACCTGGTAATGGAAGACCAAGGTTACGTGCGTTAGAGTGATGGCCTACAATATGGCTCATGCACCCAACAGTAGCCTCAGTTGGTCCGTAGAAGTTCATGAGCGCTGCGTCGGGGTTGCCTGTGTTCAACTGCTCAAAAAGCTCATGAGACGCCTTCTCACCACCGAATGTCAGAACTCGCATCGAGGGGACATCCTTGAGGCGCAAACCAAGCTGGAAGAGCACAGATGGTACAGATCCCATGTGCGTGATCTTGACCTCGTTGATGACTTGCTGTAGACTGGCAAAAATGCCATCGCGGTCTTTTCCAATGGATGAACGGAAACCGAGGTGCCAGGCAGCAAACATGGAGGTGAGATGGGTATCGAAAGCTCGAGAGGCGACGTTGAGGTACTTTCCGATACCACCAAGGTTGGCTGTGTCTGCGTTGGCTTCGATGAGACGTTTGGTCATGGCGGCGATGTAGTGAAGTAGACTCTCATTTGTCACTCGGACGCCCTTGGGCCGACCAGTTGAGCCGGAGGTATAAAGAAGATAGCCTCCTTCGCCATTTGCAGGTGGTCGACTCGAAACTGTATCAGGCCAGGCACTAATCAAATCCAGCTCATCGTCGCCCTCAGGGAGGAAAACTGCCGGAGGGTCACTCTCAGAGTCCAAGTTCAGATCTCCAACTAAATCCTCTGTAGTGATGACAAGCTTGGCATTTGCATCACGAACCAGCAGCTGCTTCCTAGCCGCAGGAAGACCGCCATCAATTGGAAGATAGATGTAGCCACACTTAAAGATTGCAAGAATGGCGGCTAAAGACTTCGGGTCTCTTCCAAGGTATAAAGCGACCACATCGTCAGGCTGGAGATTGGCTGCATGGCTGATCAACTTGGAGGCGATAGCATTGACCAGGACTTCCAATTCACGGTAGGTGAGCGTAGTGGTGGTGATCAGATCATCACCGTCACTATCTTCTTCCAAGTAGATCTCCTCAACGGCGATCCAGTCAGGGTGCTCAGTGGCTTGCTTGGTAACCAGTTCAGCTGGGTTCGTCGCAATCTCGGTGCCAACAAGACTGATAGGTTCCCCGACCACAGAGACAAGCTCACGACTCATGAAATTGTTCAGCTGACCTAACGGCTTCTTGGGATGCTCTAGCATAGCACGAGCCTGGTTAAGAATCTGCTCAAGCATGAGATCTAACATCGCTTGGGAGATGCGACGGGAGTCTCCCGTAAGCTCAATAATGTTGTCAGCCTCAAAGATGTTTAAGGCCATGGGGTGTTCGACATTCAGAGACAAAGCCTGGCCAGATTCATGGAAGACTTCAAGTCCAGCATCGATGGCATCGCTTCCATCAGTAGCAGGATGGTAGACGAAAAGAGCTGGGAACGGAGCATGACTATCTCCACTACCTTCATTGATCATCTTCTTGATATCCACAGGATGCAGACTATGAGCGAGTTGACTCAAAGATGAAGCATCACGAGCCATCTCAGCCCACAGTTCCTCCGCAGTCGAAGCATGTGTTCGGACAACAAAAGGCAACGTTGCCATGGCTGGACCTACAACTCGACCGAGATCTGGATGCAAAACTCTCTGTGTTACAGTTTGGCCTAGGACAACAGTCTTCAGCTCGAGAACAGCTGCTAAAATACAACCAAAGGCAGACTGCACAAGTCGTGGCAGATCGGGTAGACCAGCTGAGGACTTGAGTAGCTCAGTCGGCAGGGTTGTCTTGGAAGAGAAGATTGTCCGCATTGGTTTCTGACGAGATCCTGTCAGATCAGGGAATGGTGCGTTCAAAGGTCCATCGGTCTCTACCAGGGCGCTAAGACGCTTGTTCCATGCGGAGTAAGCTTGATCTCTTTGAGATACAGATGGCAAGAGGCCTAGATTCATACCATCAGCCATTTGAAGAGCCTGACTAGTGATGGTAGAACTCTGCTCTGGGTGACGATAGAATTTCGCAACAATCTCAAGGAGCATACGCGAGGACTCTCCATCATGAAGTGCATGATGCATGCTCAACATCATCTTGTTATCACCTTGGGAGAAGGTAACGGCCCACGGAGGGTTGGCAGAGTTGACAGGTGCCAGCTCTAATTGTAACTGCTTAGCAAGAGAAGCCAAGGTCTCAGCATCTGCATTTTGGAATGTTGTCCAGCGCACAATTGGCTTATCGATGATCAGTTGAAGAATGGCAGCGTTGACTCTTTGTTCACGTGCCCATTGTCCAGTGCTAATATCCTTCGCGGCCTTGTCATGCACAGTAAATTGCGACAATGGGGCAAAGACTGTTCGAAGGATATCAAGATGGGAAGCAGCAGCTGTCCACGCAGCTTGTAGACGGCCAGCATCAACCTCGCCAAGATGACCGAGGTCAAAGAGGCGGTGAGACCAGTATGCTCCTGGCTCGACCATTGTTTCAACGAGTAAAGACTCCTGAACAGGCGTGGCAGGAAGAATGCAAGAGGTGTTGCTTGGTCGCAGATCTCCATGCAGACTCTCAGTGAGTTTATCTTGTACTGATGAAACCCATGACTTCTCGGGGGTTGTCTCAGTTTGCTCCGAGTTCTTGGTCTTGTTGATGGATTGCACGACAACATCAACCAGTTCACCAAGAGTCTGACATCGCATGAGATCAAGTACACCAACAGTGCACTTTATCTGCCGTCGCAAGGTCCAGGCCAGCTTCGTAACCTGTAGAGAGCTGAAACCGAGACCGGCCAAACTGTCGTTGGGATCAAGAGGTTCGAGGGGTACGTTGAAGTTCTCTGCAATGGCCGTAACCACAGACAGCTGATCCTTGGACCATTCAACCTTGGCAACACTCTCAGTGGCCGTTGCATCTCGTCCTGCGAGAACATTGAGATCTGAGCTGTTGTAGATGCTTTGCAATGCCTTTCGATCGACCTTGTTGGAAGCTGTTCGCGGCATGGTAGTGTCTAGCACTACGACGTGGCCAGGGACCATGTATGCTGGCAGTACCTCTCTAGCCTTCTGGAAGACTTGAGCTCGTATTTTGGCTGTGTCAACGCCTTCTTTTTTGACCGAGACAAAAGTGACGACGACTTTGTGGTTGGCATCACCGCCACTGGCTTCTGGACGAGGTAGATAGAGGGTCTCAACATGCTCAACAGCCGGCTCCTCATCTTTGACAATGGCGCAGGCTGCACTAATTTCGCTCAGTTCGATGCGAATACCTGTGATCTTGACCAGATCGTCGTTTCGACCAAGGAACTCAAAGCCGTGGTCATTGAGACGTACCATATCTCCAGTGAGATAAATACGCTCATCGATACCTGCGCCTCCCTGAATAAAAGCCTTGGTCGTCTTGGCTTCGTTGTTAAGATATCCCTTGGCCACTTGAGCACCACCAAGCGCCAATTCTCCAACACCATATCGAGGAACAAGATCCCATCGTTTCTTGTTCGTGTCATTCGGGTCCACGACTTCGCGTACGACATACGCTGTGCAAGGTGTCAATGGGAAACCAACATTAGCGGCTTTGGCTTGGTCACGACTCTTTCCAAAGAACTGTCTCATGGTAGATACAACAGCGTTCTCAGCAGGACCATATGTGTTGTACGCCTTTCTCGTGATCTCCGGCGCAGCCCACGCTTCAGCGACGTCTTCCGTGAGCTTTTCGCCGATAAAAGTTACGAATTGTAAAGTCGAGCCTTTGATCTCCTCAACATCAATGCTAGCACCAAAGGACGGAGTAAGATGAGCGTGTGTAGGGCGTGTTTTGTTGATGAACTCAGTGAAAGTACCCAGCACCAATTCTCGTGTACCGCTAATCAAACTACCAGCCAGACCCCAAGTGTAGAACAAATCTTGGACAAACACATCGAAGCTGTAGGCTGAAAGCTGGAGGGTACGCACTTGACCCATCTTGTCATCGTGCTCGACTTGGACTTGTAGGTCACGCATGGCATTGGCAGCAGCATAGTGTTGAACCATAACACCCTTGGGCTCTCCAGTCGTGCCTGAGGTCCAGAGCAGGTAGGCAAGATCTTGACCAGCGATGGAGGCCTGAAGACTGCGACGTGGCTCAGCACGCACTGGTGTCTTATTGTCTGCGTATTGATCTACAAGAACCACGCGTACACCAGCAAGACTCTCATGAGCCAAGCACGGCTCAACCAGATGGAAGGAATCAGTGGTTGTGAGAAGAACTTTGCCCTGCGTTCTAGCAATCAATGAAGTCCGTCGCTGAATTGGTGATGTCTCGTCAATAGGAGACCATGCGGAACCAGCCTTGAGAATAGCCAGGATAGAGACGTAGAGCTCTACGCTACGCTGCATGCAGATCGGAATGACCTCGACGTCTTCTTCACGTAGCACATTAGCTAGACCGTTGGCTCGGGCGTCAAGCTCAGAGTAGGTCAGGTTGACAGGCGAAGCGTCGAGTGATTGGTAGAAACTCAAGGCCAAGAGATCTGGTGTCGCTGCAGCTTGGTTTTCAAATTGAGCATGAAGTACCTCGACACGTTCTTTTTCCTCACGCGCCTTTTCCTCTGGATCCTCCGTTGGAATGGGGATAGTGCCTTCAGCCGAAAGTAAATCCCTGGGTAGACGAGCTGGCAAAGCGTGCACAAGATCATTGGCTTGAGAGTCGAGCAGTTTCTCGGTCAATGCTGCAAATTGCTTGACAATGACTTGTGCTGAGGTCTCGGACAAAGCGTCGTCACGGTATGTAACCTTGAACAAAACCGTGTCCGATGGGGAGACAGCAGTCATGGGGAATACTTCGGCGAAAATGTCGAAGTCGTAGCGGATAGCTAGACTTTGCACATCAGTCCACGGTGCATCCTGAGATTGCCCCGATACAGCCTCTGGGGAAGCGTAGGCTTGGAGGGCTAGTGCAGTATTGTATGGCAAGGTTTCAAAGACACCAAAAGACAGATTGCGCTTGCTCTGAGCGAATCTGGAGCTGCTGATAAGCAGATTGGTGAGCTCACCGATTGTCTGCTGATCAGGTAGAGGAACGCGGCACGGCACTACGGAGAACGTAGGTGCATGGACAGCCTCATTTTGACCAGAGAGAACACTACCAAACACGATATCCTCGGTGTTCGCCTCTGATAGGATTCTCAAGAGCAAGGACCAAGACGCTTGTAGGACAGAGAGCGGCGAGGCACCCAATCTTCTGCTCTTCGCCTCCAGCTTCTGCCATTGTATATCACTGGTAAAATGCACCATGGCATGCTCATAGTCGGTTGAGATACCTGGTGCGGAGGTCTTGACATTGTTGCCGCTCAAGGCGTGGAAGCTCAAAGCCTCCCAGTCCTTGAGTGAGTCCTTCCAATACTTGTCTGTTTCAACACTAAGGCCGGATACCCAGTCTGATACGATGTCGTAAAGAGAAGGACGTGCAAAAGGGCTGAGAGCTGCGTATTCTCTGTGGATGTCACTCTGCAGCACTTCGAGCGATGCACCATCGCAGATACAATGCGCCATGCTGATGACGAGAAGTCCAGCACTATCAGCCTCGTCATCTTGGATGATTTGCACATGATATAGCCTCTGCTCTCCAAAGTCCAGGTACTCATGAGCTTTATTAAGCCACTGCTGTGAGTCTCTGGTAGACCCTTGTTGACGTACAACCCTGGGGCTACTGCCTGTCCATTTGCGCCATGCGTCTGACCTCAAGACAACCTGAGCAAATGGCGAGAGATCATCGTCACATGCAACGAAGGCACATCTATAAATATCATGTCGCTCAAGAACGATATTGACAGCTTTCTCGAGTGCTTCGGGCGAGACGTTTGACCTCAGCTGTAGAACGGTGTGGCTGATGTAATTTCGTCGATCCATAGCAAAGCTCACAGCTAGCTGACTTTGCGTACTCGTCGCAGGCAAGACCGTCTCAACATCAGCTTCGCTGATACCGTCGAGCTTATCAAGCGACTCTGAAAGATGGCTAGAGGCAAAGTCTGCGATCCTATCTTGGACCTTGACTTCGTCGCTTGATGCCGCCTTGAAGAAGACAGATCGAACACTGGCTTCAGGGTCAAGTAGAGAGCTGAGCGATGGCTGGAGATGCTTTGACTCTGGCCTATGCTTCCTAATGTCGCGTAAGAATCTCATAGCGCGGAGACTATCGACGCCAGCCTCGATGAGTAGTGAGGTAGCTGTCAATGAGGATGCGGCGGCTGAATCATCGCTGACGATGGCACGAAGAAGATCGACGAGTTCCGCCTCAAGTTCGGCGTCTTCAGCATTCTCCAAAGCCTCTTCTTCTGTCTGTGCAGTCCGGTGGTTGCCATTTGGTAGTTGTTGTAGTTCGCTTCGTACGTAAGCCGATGCTGCTTTGCGATCAACCTTTCCAGAAGCTGATCGCGGCAGGGCATCCACCTGAATGATACGAACAGGTCTCATGTAATCGGGCAGATGACGCCCCGCAGCCTCAACACACTGCGACTTAACAGCCTCAAAATCCACAGTGCTCTTTGGATCAAGAACAACGAGACTCATGACCTTCTCCGAGCCTGATGTACCATCTTGGGGCTTCCAGACACAAGCTAGCGTTTGCTGTACGCTTTCGACCTTACTGGCTAGAACACTCTCGATTTCACCAAGCTCGACACGTCTACCGCTTAGCTTCACCTGGTCATCGGACATGCGGCCTAGGAACTCAATGACAGGTTCGCTTTGCTCATTCCAGACGATCCTGGCACGGTCGCCAGTCCTGTATACACGGCCCAACTTCTCATCGTCGACGAATGCCTTGGCTGTTTCTTCTTGACGATTCAGGTAGCCTAGTCTGCTGACCTGGGGACCTGTGAGAACCAGCTCACCTGTGGCACCCATGGGAACAGGTTCTAGACCTTGAGTCTGTTCATCGATGATAAGAGCGCCACAGGTCGATAGCGGCGAACCAATGACTGAACCCCGCTGGTTTGCAGGGACATGCGCTTGTGCTATCGAGTAGATAGTCACTTCTGTAGGCCCATATCCGTTGTAGATACCTTGGGGAACTGCTGGAATTTCTTCATTCTTGGGATTGAACTGAGAGAAGTCTTGCAAGAGCCGAGTGTTTAGAGTCTCTCCGCCCACCATAAGACCACGCAGGGAGGATGGATCTATCAGGCTAGCAAAACTGGGAGTGACGTTGGTAATGTCGGCTTTGAGCGCTGTGAGAACTCTGTCAATGTTCTCCATTGTGAGATGTCTAGGCGCGCAACAGAGTGTTGAGCCAGTGCTGAGTGTCCAGAAAATCTCAAAGAGAGAGATATCGAATGTAGGTGCTGCGCCTTGGAACCATCGTACTGGTCGATCAGACGGTGCGTCCGGCGGACAGAAGCCGTAGTGGTTGCTAAAAGCACTGACCGTGCAAGAAGCAGAGATGTGGCTCACGATAACACCTTTGGGCATACCAGTCGTGCCTGATGTGTATAAAATGTACGCAGGGTCATTTTCAGAGACACAGACAGGAGAAAGAGATTCGGGCTCATTGTTACAAGCCTCGAGGAAATTGCTCACGCTGATTGTCTCAGCGTTTGTCCTGAATGCGTCCAAATCGCCCGCCGCCAGAACTGCCACTGGCTCCAAGTCGGCCAACAATGCGTTTTTCCTATCTTGCGGCGCATCGACAGGTATCGGACAGAAAGCCAGACCAGCCTTGAGGGTAGCGATGTAGCCGGTATACAGCTCGGGACAAGGGCCCATAGCCACAGCCACAGTTTTCACTGCTGCATCTGACTTGGATCCTACTTGGTGGAGTTTGGCAGCCAATGCAGTGGCGGCATTTGAGACTTGTTGGTAGGTATATTGCGTTCTGTCTTCACTTTCGAAGTTCGTGAGGAAGTCCAAGGCAATCCTCTGGGGGTAGTCCTTAACCATCTGCTCGAACCAATGGTGGAGGAGTGCTGGCTGCGCAGATTGGCTTTCATTTGGTAGTAATGATACTGGTCTTTCCCGGGATGGGATATTCAACACGGATGGTTGAGTCCATCGAGTGACATCTTTACTACCACTCTCGCTCAGATTGCGGATGATGTCTTGCAATATCTGACCCAAAGCGTCAAGCCCTGGCTGTGAAACCTTGCCAGCTTGAGCTTTTAGCTGTATCTGGTCGTCTGTAACATGAAGTTGAAGAGCCTGAACTCGGTCAGTACGAAGAAAGGCCAGAGGAAATGGGTTGACGCATACCTTTCCGGACCCAATCGAAAAATCCGTAGGAATCTCATCTCGATAAGGAACAAAAGAGTGATCATCATTCTGTTGTCCAGCCCGAGTCCAGATGTAGCCACAACGAGCAGTATCCTGAACACAGAATGTTTCACCTGAATCGACAATCGTAACAAGGGCCACGAGCCTCAAGAAAGCTCTAAGGATAACATCTTCGCTTGCTCGTAACTCAATCGAGCTCGTCCAAGTCAATTGAGCTTCAGGCTGAGTCTCAAGCTCAATTCGAGTATGCAGCGGCCGAAACTGCGTCACGGGCGGCCGAGTTGAAGCATTTGCGTCCTGCATGTGAATGGTGTTGGTGATCGTTCACTAACAATGACGTCTTTAGATGCAACACAATGCAGGTGTAAGATATCTGTAAGTCAGATCGTTGTACAGCGTGACTAAGACAGCACAGTCGGTATAAAGTGTGAGCTTCAGTCTCTCTCGGTGAACTGAAAGTGGGATGTCGAGTATTATCGGCCATCTACGGCTTCCAAGCTATGACGATCATAAAGCCGCTCTCGGCGAATGTACCCAAAGACCCTGGATACCTTCCTCCTGCAACGGCCGAGAAATGTCGACATGGATGAGGGTGTGGGTAGCGTGAAGAACAGGGGTGTCGAGGTCTCCGCATCGTATATCTACAGTACACAGTCTACTGTATTGCACCGAAACAGGGCCCATAACTGTACACTGCCGAGATTGCCACTAATTGATGAGCGGACCGTTCCCCCCCACGCCGAGTGAGACGCTTCGTATTTTATGACTTTGCGAATTCCTGACCATGACAGATGGGTTGAGATTATCAATCAGATTATTTTTGGTCCAATTATCGATCGATTCGATCATGCACGATTCAGGGTTCGAGCAGGCTTTCATGAAGGAGGGTGAGAGGTCGTCATTATGCATACATTAAGGTAAGGCTAGTCACTGTAGATTCAATCAAGGTGGCTAAGGTAGAATTAGGCAGCTGCTCTCACAAGGTGCATGGCACCATTTACGATGAAATTGTTCTGCCGCATGTATGGAATGTCATAGCATTATTCACATGCATTCATCTTGTGCACAGAAATTACACTGAAAATCGCTCTTATTGTACTACCTAACGCTACTAATCACACAAAGTGGCCCTCCTGGAAAAAGCGGTCCCGCGACAAGGCAATCAGCATGGATGTCTTGTGCGGCAAGTGGAAACGCTTCTTCTTCTCTATCGGGATAAATCTCTCCTGAATCTTGAGATTGTTCTTGCCGTATTCCGGTTCACCGATGATCTGTCGGGTCCGCGGATCCCGTAGGAAAGCAAGATGCTTCATCGAGGTATTTGCTGCTTGGTACCGTTTTCCACCGCGGAACTTCTCCTCGCCTACCAGGAAGTGCGTGTTTTGGTCGTGTTCGCCAACAACGATGTTGCATCCTGCACCGATGAACGCGGCGACGTTGTCTTCTTTGACAAAGCCTATTTCCATGTAGCCAGCAAGTTGTCCATCCCATGCGAAAACACAGGACATGGTGTGAGGGTCTGCCAATTGTGACGCTAGGTACTTTCGGTGATGTTCATCTGGGCCGCGCTCTCTCCATCCGGCATTGACACGGTCGGAGTTCTGCCACTTGGCGTAGTTATTGAAGTGTTCGGGGTTATTCGCATCGATATGGTAAATTTGTAGAGTTTGACCGACTTCGACGATGTGGCGTGAGTAGAGAAGAGTACCCGGCGCTGGCTTGGGCGGGCGAACTGGGTGAACCGTCGAGACGTTGCCCTTTTGAGTGAAGCTCAATTGCGTGGGAAAGTCGACATTTGTGCCGAAACCAGGGAATTGTGTAACTTCTGGACGGCATTGCACCCACGTTTGTGAGTCTGGTGCTCCAGCTCCCTGCCAGAAAGCTTCGCGATGCAGCCAGAAGACGGTGTCTCTGGGAACTTCTGTTGTCGTGGATCGGGCGGTGGAAAAGGGGGAGATAACTCCCAGGCCAGAGCATCGCAGATACTCGCCGAGTCTTTCGCTCTTCACAA
Source organism: Fusarium torreyae (assembly GCA_027945595.1). Lineage (NCBI taxonomy): Eukaryota > Fungi > Ascomycota > Sordariomycetes > Hypocreales > Nectriaceae > Fusarium > Fusarium torreyae. The sequence goes on from JAOQAZ010000036.1 coordinate 255,945, forward strand.
TGACGGGTATGAGGTCATTTTCTCGCAGGCGAGGATGCACCCAAAGAGAGTATATCGACGCCCACAGCAGAGCAAGGTCATCCTGCCCAGCACTACCCGCAAAGTCAACAGCTGGCGTACGCTCCTCGGCAATCTCAAACTGCAAGAGGTCATCATACTCAGCAACATCATCGTTCACCATCGCAGGCGACACTCTGACTTTTTCGCCCGTGGTCCAGCGCGACAAGACTGCTCTGCCCTGGCCCACTTCATAAGCCACGGCCTTGCCCCGATTGACAGCGTCAATCCAGACTTCAGTTTTTGCGTCGGGCAGTCGAAAAACGACCATGGTTTGATGTTCCTGCTGCAAAGCAGAATCTTCTTCGTGGTTGATGCTGCCCATTTTTGTTGTTGTTATTTGATGTGATTTTGCTTGATCAATTGCGATGATGATGATGAGCTTAGATATAAGCTTAAGCTTAAGGGCTGGTGGGACTAGCGGCTCGGACGATTTCAAATGGGATGGCTCTCAATTGGAGCGGGGTTTAGTCCGTAGCGTCACTCGGTAGTTGTTAAGGTGTGGCGTTCTGTAGGCGCAGGGTAGATGGGAAGTGTGCCGAAGACTACAGGTTAAGCTGAAGGAGAGTTGGGGCTATTGAGCTAAAATGCAACGTTAAATCGGATTTTCGCTCTGGGACTTTGTCTATATAATATCTCGTACTCTTGTTAATCATCATAAGCTTTAGTTACAGTAACTAGTAATTTTTTTATTCGGTATGTCGCGGATAAGCTCGCGGCCGCGGCCCTGTTCCATCGTGGTTCGAAACAATGTCATCATTCGAGACATCTAAACGAATCTTACAGAACTTTTGCTAAGCGTGCACAGAAGGGTTCCGCCTACCAATACGACGCTGGACAAGGAACTTGACGATCTTGCCGTATTAGATATCTCACCTGCCTGAAGCGAGATTTTAAGCAGGCATCATCTGCACAAGTATTTTGCAGACCACTTTTGTCTGACCAAAGCTCCTCAATCACTGCACATCTTGCATCGTGCCTAGTATGAGAAAAAAGCCGCAAAGGATTGCACACTGTGAACCAACAGGGGAATGCCATGGATTATCACGACATTAGGTTCTGTCTTTTTGTGGTTTCGGTAGGCCTCCGTGTTACGTGCCGTGTGCTAGCGTCTTCTGCCGAGCATCATTTCCGCTTCTGGAAGATTGATAAAAATTTTAGATGATCAGATAAAGCAAGGAATGTCAACTTGTCTTGGCAAATGGGTCGTCACGCGGGGGCCATCATGACAGATCATTACGTACTGTGTCATGCAAAGGGTCACCGAGAATGTCCAGTCAAGATGCAAACCGCCGAGGTAATAGCTCCGCTATCGGCCATTGTTTTCTATTTTCGCATCAGGAACAAACAATGAACACGTCTTGAAACAAGTCCACACGCATGTGATTCCTTCGTCTCTTCCTCACCATCACCAACCGCGCCATGGCGAGCAACGATGGCAAGACATTCCCCCCGCGGAAGTGGTACAGGAGACCTCCCTTCGTGTCGCAGAAACCCATCCCGACAAAGCTCACAGAGCGACACCTCAAGTCGGGAGCAACCTCTTCCAACGCGGAAAATGGAGACACCGCCCACGAGCAAACCTACGAGACCGTAACGCCCGAAGCCAGAGCTAATTGGCTATCCCTTCTCACATTCAACTGGCTAGGCGAGGTTCTTCGAACAGGCTACAGCCGTCCTCTCCAAGCCGATGACCTCTACGATCTTCCCCACGACAGACTGGTCATTGACCACACCGAGCGGCTCGAAAAGGCCTGGGCCGAGAGATACGAAGCGAATAAACACAAGCCCCCAGCTGGGAAATGGTTCTCGTGGAGGCCGTTTTGGGCAAGAAAGACAACCGATACGACGGTTCTTACACTCGCTTTGAACGATGTCTGCTACAAGTGGTTCTGGCTGGGCGGATTGCTCAAGATGTTTGGCGACCTTGCACAAATTGCATCACCGCTTCTCATTCGGTTCCTCATCAATGGCCTCAATGATCCATCCCAGCAAGCGTACCGATCAGGATTTGGCTATGCTGTGGGATTATTCCTGATGCTGGCTTTTTCCGTGACTACAAACGTCCACGCCTTTTATCGCTCTGCCTCGACTGGTATTCTCCTCCGCGCAGCCCTGATGCATCTCATTTACCGCCGAGCTACGACGCGATTGACCGAACAAGCCAAATTGAACGGAGGGTTCCAGACGGCGAAATTGATGAGTTTAATGAGTGCTGATGTGACGCGCATTGACTTTTGCTGCGGTTATTTCCACTCTGTCTGGACCAGCTTTCTTCAGATCATTCTTTGTCTGGCTCTCACCATTTGGACATTGGGATACAGCGCATTGCCAGGCTTCGGCCTCTTGGCGCTACTATACCCTCTTCAATCGTTCATGATGAAGAATCTTTTCCGTCTGCGTCGCAACAGTATGCCTTTTACTGATGCACGTATCAAAGCTGTGGTGGAAGCCGTCTCGACCATTCGTCTTACCAAGACCAATGCATACGAGCAGAGTCTGCTATCCAAGATTGGGAAGCTCCGTTCTAGCGAGGTTGTCTACATCCGTAAGAGAATGTTACTTCGAGCGCTCAACATCGCCGTGTCATTCACAGCTCCCACCCTCGCTTCTGTGGTCGCCATCGTTTGTTACGGTGCTACTACCGGGAATGGCATGAATGCTGGTGTGATCTTCTCATCCCTGGCATTCTTCCTGCTGATGAGAACTCCATTGGGTGCTTTGCCTGTTGCAATTTCTGCAATCGCTGATGCACGTGCCGCAATTGAGCGTCTTGCTGCATTTATCGTTGCTTCTGATGATGCTATCCCGCGCGATGCTGCCCTGCGCGAAGCCCTTGATCGAAAGGGTGCGGAAGAAGAGAAGGGATCTGTCATTAAGGTCCAAGATGCTGAGTTTACGTACCATGATGCTGAGAAGCAACAAACTGGTGAAAATGTCGATGAAAAGTCTGGCTCTACGTCGCCGCGTCTTCACATTGATTCGCTTGAAGTCAAGAAAGGACAGGTTGTTTGCATCGTCGGTCCCGTCGCATCTGGCAAGTCATCTGTGTTCAGAGCACTTCTGGGCGACATGAATCTCGAAACAGCACAATCATGCTCTATCAATCTCGATCCATCCTCCTCGAAGCTCGCTTTGGTACCTCAATCAGCCTGGCTGCTTAGTGAGACTGTACGAGAGAACATTGTCTTCGGTCGCCCCTTCGATACTGCTTGGTATGACGAAGTCCTCCGCCGTTGCTGTCTGCAGCCAGATCTCGAGATGCTTTCTGACGGCGACATGACAGTCGTTGGAGAGAAGGGTGTTTCACTATCTGGAGGTCAGAAGCAACGTATCAGTCTTGCCAGAGCCGTTTATGGTCGCAGTCAACTTATGCTACTGGACGATTGCTTCTCGGCACTTGATGCTCACGTAGGAACACGTGTATTTGAGAATGTTGTCAAGCAAGTCCGAAAGAACCAAGAAGGCACTATCGTTTTGGTCACGCACTCCATGGTCTTTGCTCGTCAGGCCGATCACGTTGTGTTTATGGATAAGGGTCGCATTGTGGAACAAGGGCCATTCAATTACCTCCAAGGTATTGGTGGCTCATTCAATGACTACCTCATGTCGTCGACAGCCCACGATTCTAGCTCTTCTTCATCCATGGAGTCTATCGAGACTGTCGAGGCCGAGAAAGATATTCAGACGCCACCCAAGGAAGAAGCAAAGGACGCTCCAGTCCAAGACCAAGAACAACAGAAGCAAGACGCCGACAACAAACCAGCAGCTCAGAAAGAAAGAGGCAAAGAAATCATGCAACGCGAAGAACGACTCGTTGGAACTGTCAGCGGAAAGACATACCTACGATACGTCCAATTCGGCAACGCATGGATCACCGTCCCCCTATTCTTCGGAGCAATCGCTCTATTCCAAGGAAGCAGCGTTGTCTCACCCCTATGGCTTAGCTGGTGGCAAGAGAACAAATACACCAGCATATCAGAGGATGCATACATGGGAGGTTATGCCGCTTGGGGTATTGGCCAATCTCTAGGTCTCTTCCTCACCAGCACTGTCTTTGCCTTGTTCTGCTTCTGGTGTTCCAACCATCTTCATGCTGCTGCTCTTCGTGGTGTTTTATTTGCCCCTATTGCTTTCTTCGATACAACGCCTCAAGGCCGTATTACACATCGTTTCAGCAAGGATATGGACGCTGTTGATAACGTTGTTGGCGAGCAATTACGAATTTTCATCTCAACATTGGTCCAAGTCATTGGTACTATCATTGTTGTGAGCATCATTCTTCCTATCTTCTTGGCTATTGCGGCTGGTGTTTTGCTTCTCTACATCTGGACTGGCATGTACTATCGTCCTTCTGCACGAGAGCTTCGACGTCTCAACAACCTTCTTCGAAGTCGAATTTACGAACACTTTGACGAATCTCTATCCGGACTACCAATTCTCAAGGCCTTTGGTGTCGTGGAGAAATTCGTCGATGATAATTCTCAAAGAATTGATACCGAGAACAAAGCGTACTGGCTCTCTGTCGCGGCTGTTCGTTGGCTCAATCTCCATCTTGATCTCTACGGAGCTGTTCTCGTTCTGGGAACAGGACTGTTGACAGTTGGACTTCGTGGTACCATCAGCCCCTCTTCTGGAGGTGTTGTACTATCATACATGGTTACTGCCCAAGCTGCGTTCAGCAACATGATCCGGTTCAGTGCTGAAATCGAGAACAACATGAATTCCGTTGAAAGACTGCTTTACTACGCGTACAATATCGAGCAAGAACCTGCTCATGATGTCAAACGCATAGACAAGAGTCTTCAGGAACAGGAGTGGCCTAGAAACAGTCATATCAAGTTTGAGTCATTGACGCTCAGCCACCGACCGGGCTTAGATCCTGCTTTGAGGGATGTGACACTTGATATTCGTCCGGGAGAAAGAATCGGCATCGTTGGTCGAACTGGTGCTGGCAAGAGTACTTGTAAGTCTGAGACAACCGAAGTTTCTTACGCAGAAGCTAACAATTTCTAGTGATCACTGCACTCCTTCGACTCACAGAACCCACAAGCGGTCGAATCCTTATCGACGACGTCGACATCCACACAGTTGGCCTCCAACTTCTACGATCGAGCATGTCCGTTATCAGCCAAGATGCAGTCCTCCTCGCCGGAACGATAAGATACAACCTTGATCCCTTCCAGCAATTCGACGATGCTTGGCTGGGACAGTGTCTTCGTATGGTCGGCTTGGGAGATGAGAGTGACAGTAAAGACACCGAGGCTGAGGGTAGCGACTCTGAGAAGGGTCATGCTGGTTCTGCTCTCAATCTCGACTCTGAAGTCAAAGAGAACGGCGCCAATATCTCTCACGGCCAAAGAGCTCTTATCTCCATCGCTCGAGCCCTTGTCCGACGATCCAAGATTGTCATCCTAGATGAGGCCACTGCTTCTATCGACGGCCGAGCCGATAAGAAGCTTCAGAGTATACTGAGTGAGGCCATGGGTGATGCCACAGTCCTGACTGTTGCCCATCGTCTCGACACCATTATCGACTCGTGTGATCGGGTCCTGGTCATGGAGCGTGGAACAGTTGCTGAGTTTGATAGTATACCCACTCTTTACGCACGACAGGATAGTCTGTTTAGGGCATTGTGCGATGCTGCTAAGATTACGGTGGCGACTTAAAAGTTGATGATTGTATTACTCACTTCAATAATAATTCTTTCCTTCCTTTCGCTTTCGTTACTACAATAGATCATTACATAGATAGACATGGAATTAAAACAGTTGTGTATATTATTCCAAAATGTTGACTGCTATTTTAATGGCAACATTTTCAACCTGGTGGTTTACAAATCTGTGAGGCAGCCAATATGCACGTTGCAGTTTTTTTTTGTTTTCTTTTTTTTTCATCACACATTTCTGTGACGCTGATGGTGACTGTTGGTCACAATTCGGTGATTGAAGCTGCGGGATGGATGCACTATTGGCATTAATGCAGTTGAGTATCACCAACAACTTACACTAGCCTGTGATGATTGATGTATCTAGTATTTCCTGAGACATAAATCTTGAAGAATATTGAAGTAATGCCGCCGTTGTCGCTTGATAATCGCCAAGTGGCGTTAATTCTCACCAACGGCGATTTTCACCTCGCCAGAGACAAAATGTGTCATGGATTCAAAACGGTAAGCGATCTTCGGGCCCGAATTTGGTGAAACGCCCGATCCGAGACAACCCCTTGCTTACCATTGGCCCGTGATTCATTTCGGGTGTACGGTGTAGGGTGAGAGACGTGTGGGGGGAATAATCTGATAAGATCATGGTTAAATTAGGCATGTTAAACTTAGGCTCGGGCTCGGGCAGGACCGGACCTAAGCAGGTACAGTTAAACGAGTTCTGCCACTCGGGATTTTTTACCCTATGATAAAGTGACAGTGACCTGATAGCAGCTGAAATAAACCATTAGAGCTATTATCTGTGGCTTGTCAATTGCATAGTAGATTAGACTATTAAAGCGCATGAAAAGACGCGAGCCTTCTAACACGATAATTCCTTTTGTTAATTGAGAAACCCACGGCTGTCCCATTCAGGAAATGATCATTGACACGCGCGATAATCAGCAATCGACCTCGTGTATCGCGGGATGGAATCTTGGCGCATCAAAAGACATTGATCGGCAAACCCGTAGAACTGGCCACGATCGGAACATCCCAACGGTCGTGACACCTTGTCTTGGCGTCAGACTTGAAAATCTCTGATGTCTCAGGGCGGCCCAGACATTATCCCACATTGTTGGAGTCTTTTGCCAGGTAGCCAGGTAGGTTCGGAGACGTCTTACCAGGATTTCACAGCCAAGCATTTCTTACAGTAGCATCACACTGTACTTTACTGTACTTTATCCCCTACAAGGAAGGTATAGAGTCAGATCAGCACGCCAGTCCCACTGTTGTGATGATCCCTACTTTTTATGACTGTGTAGTGCGACTATCTGATTAGATGGTAACCTTGATTATTCCCAAGTACCAAGTTACCAAAGTACCAATCCCGTTTTTATGAGTGAACTGTCAAAGAGGCCACTAATTCTCGGCCGTGTACGAGTACTTTCTAGAGATAATCAGTACTTTGATCGAGATTATCTACAAACTGATCAGTGGCAAGTGGCGAAGCAAGTACTTCTTTACAACCAACACGATAATCTCATTGATCAGTCGGCTTGGAACATCAGGCTGTTGGTCCGGAGAATCGGCAGAGTTACTCAGTATAGCTATACCGGTGCCAAGACGACCGATCATTCAGGTCAACCAACATGCAGCGTAAGTCCTTTCTAGTAGGTAATGCAACCTACCAACAGATCTGATAAAAAATTCACGTCAAAAAAAGAACGCACCAAAACCCAGCTTGTCACGTTGGCCCGGTCCATATCCCCGTTAGTAGATCCACCCAACTCGTACTTAGCCATGGATGCCAAGTCGTCCGCCGAGGACCGGAAAGGTCCCAAGGTGCCATTCACTCGATGAGAGACCCTGCATGCCGCGCACTGTCTGTTGGTTCTATTTCTTTTAGTTTTTTGCCATGCCATTGTCAGGCCAGACGAAGCTACCGCGATAATTGGAAGATTTTTCCCTCCCTCTCATTCTGGGTTTATATACTCATTTCATCCCTTCTTCCTTTTTTCTTCGTTCGTCTTGTGTTTGTCCAGATTTAGTTTTACTCTAAAGCTCTCAATTGCTTGACATTGCCCAACATGTCGACACCCAAACAGCCCGAGAGCCCGACGGCTCCCGCGCAAAACACTGCACCTCAGAATGAGCACATGTTTGAGACCAACGAGAAGAACGACTACACCTCGTCCAACGCCCCCGTCTCCGATGACGATAGCCACAAAGAAATCGGTGTCGGCAGAGTCGAGGCTTTTAACAAGGTCTTGTACCAATCTGGCAAGAAGGGCAAGATTTTGCTCTGGCTGCTCGGTATTTCCATCGGCTTGACCATGTTCGCCTACGCCCTGGACATGGGTATCACCACCACCATCTTTGGCACATTGGCCGCCTCGACTTTCAAGGTTCACAGTCAGCTTGGTACGGTCAACACTGCTAGTCAAATTATTCGCGCTATCAGCAAGCCATTCATTGGAAAGCTGTCTGACATTACCTCCCGACCTACTACGTACGTCGTGGTTCTCGTCTTTTACGTCGTGGGCTTTGTTGTCGCGGCAGCCGCCAAAGACTTTGCGTCCTACACCGTCGGTATCTGCTTTACCTCGGTCGGAAAATCCGGTCTCGATCTCCTCAGCGATATTATCGTCGCTGATTTAACTCCCCTTGAATGGCGTGGTTTCTTCAGCGCCTGTCTGTCTCTGCCCTTCGTCATCACCGTGCCTGTCAATGGTTTCATTGCCGAGGGCTTCTACGATGATTGGCGATGGGGTCTTGGCATGTTTGCCATTCTCATTCCCGTTCTTCTCGCACCTGCTATTGGCACTCTCTACACGATGCAGCGTCGCGGTGAGAAGGCGGGTATGGTCTCCATGGCTGACTCCAAGGATGTTCGAACTGGTGTTTCTGAGGCTACACCCCACAACTTGACATACTGGGCCAAGCTTGCGTACCGAGGCTTGATCGATATCGACATTGTTGGTCTCATCCTCCTTGGTTTCGCTTTCTCCCTTATTCTCTTGCCCATCACTCTGGCCAAGAGCGCTAAAGGCGGATGGAACAACCCCAGCATGATCGCTATGATTGTTGTGGGTTTCGTCATCCTTATCCTGTTCGCCCTCTTCGAGATGTTCCTTGCGCCCAAGCCGTTGATGACCAAGCGTATTCTGAAGAACCGTGCTTTCATTGCCGGTGTCATTATTCATGTCTTCAACCAGATGGCTTCGTCCGTTCGAAACACCTACTTTTCGTCCTATATCCTTATCATCAAGAACTGGACTACCTACCAATGGACAATTTTCCTGGGTATCACAACCATGGGTCTCTCCCTGGTCGGCCCCTTCGTTGGTCTGCTTCACCGCCGATCTCATCGATACAAGAGTCTCGCTGTTTTCGGTGCTGGAGCCAAGATCCTCGGATACGGTCTTCTGATTAAACCTAACGGAGACATGACTCAAGATACTGCCCGTCTTGTGGCGGCCCAACTCATCTTCTGTCTTTCCTCTTTCAATGTCGTCGGTGCTCGAGTTGGTGTGCAAGCCTCTGTTCCTCACGACGATATTGCCTCCCTTATCTCCATCATTACCCTCTGGTCCACTCTGGGATCTAGTGTTGGTAGTGCCATCGCAACCAGCATCTGGACCGAACAGATGGTCGACGAGATGTGGGAACAGATTCCTACCAACAACGCTACTCTTATCACCAGTATCTACGGTAACATCAAGGACCTTAAGCAATACCCCATGGGTGATCCCATTCGTGAGGGGGGTATCCGTGCCTACTCTATTGTCAACGGCCACATTACTGTCTGCTCCATCGCCCTGGCTTGCGTTACCCTGATCGCCACTCTTTTCATGCCCAACTATTACCTTGGTAAGCAGCAAAACGCTGTCAACAACAAGGGTCTCGATGGCGAGGTTGTCGATGTGCCCAACGATAAGCACGGAGTGACCAACGCCAATGTGCCAGAGCCTCAGACTTTCTGGCAGAAGGCGGCTGCTTTTTACCGCAAGTAGGCTGTCTCGATTCTGGGATTAACACATACGCGAAGGTTCAGCCTTGACTCTTCCACAGTTAATTCAGGAACCAAGTGTTCATGGAAGATATTGGATCACCTTGGAACTTCAAGCACATTGTAAATAGCATAATTCCAGCCTTTTGCAGGGCTGAGATCTTCTCTAATACCACAAATACCACTTCTATACCGCCAGGCGCGATAACAGAGTCTATCCCAGTAATGATCGCATTGCCCTTGTTTAGGTGACCTGGCAACGTAATGTTTCTCGCACGTGTTAAAAATGACGACTATCACACGTATATAAATATCTTGTCTGTGATTTGAAGAGGCTATGGAGACTGTCCCAGGCCTACGTCGTGTCTTGGCAATCAAACACACTGAGAGGCGCGTCTCCAGCTGATCAGCGACCACGTGATGCATTCGACCCACAGTCGTGATTATCTGATCATCTGATAAATATTTGCTCCCCCACGATCGCCTAGAGTTTCTCAAGACCGACAACCACGCTCACCGGAGCCCAGAGTCAGTCAACAATGCAATATTGGAGTCTGGGAAGTGCAGCATGTTTAATCGCTATCCTCATTTCTAGCCCGGCTCGGGCGAGGGCCGCTGCAGTCGACGGCAAGCGGTGCGGGAAAGCCTGTCGACAAACGTATCGGACACTAAAGTTTGAAGATGCTCCTAAGGGAGTGTTTTTCGGGGTGCAAGAGTGTACTAGCCGTCTATATCAGCAATCAATCTACCTGTGCTGGGATATCCACTGCGCCAAAGAAGTCTGGCTCGCAGAGTCAGCAAGTATGAACAAAACATGTCAAAACATTGACGAGTCGTACTACCTTGCGCCGCACAACATCATCGACGGTCTCACCGATGAGGATGTAGCTCATATCACCAGATTTAACGCGACAAGTCCGGGCCGAACGCAGGCTTTTGACAAGCTTATGCTACCGTCGCAGGATTTTTATGATCTCTGGCGCCGGACGCTGGTCAGTACTCCCTTCAAATCTGAGAAATCTATCTAGGAGTAGACATCTCATTGATTTGATAACAGAATGCGCACGATTATATCTGGGACTATCACTATTACTACGGTTGGGCGATGGGAATCTTCTGGGCGGTAGTCGTTGCAGTGGGCATGGCATACCGAGCAATAAGCAAGTCATTCATCTGTCAAAGTCCAAGCGGGTTATGGTTCAAACGCAATGTTCTTTTACCAGCGACGTTCGGTCGGCGCTGCGTGCAGGATTTTGGAGGTTGGGGTACTCTGCCTCCGCGTGTGCAGACACTGACTCTGACTTTATTCGTGGTGCTCAACGTGGCGTGCTGTGTACACGGGTACGATATCTTTGAGGGATATGGCTAGTGAGTTCTGCCTGCGTCGAAGTTCTCTCTTTTAGGATCATGCTGACAGATAATCGTTAAGCTACCCTTCCGTGGGGATGCAAGTCCTACGCCATGTTTCGGATAGAACGGGCATTATTTCATTCGCCAATTTTCCACTGATATGGTTATTTGGCATGAGGAATAATCTAATCATCTGGTTGACAGGATGGGACTTTAAGACGTATAACAATTTCCATCGTTGGGTAGGACGTATCGCCGCCCTTCAAGCAGTGATCCACTCTATAGGATACACGGCTGTTATCTTCAAGCGTAAGCTAACGTGCATTACTATTCAGTGTGCTTTTGCTGACTTTTCGCAGGAGGTGGTTGGGATTACTTCTGGCGCAGTATGCACATGACTTACTGGTGGACTGGTGAATTGGTGAGTTATTTAACGATTCGCTAGTGTTCACAGCTAACTCTGATAGGCCACTGTTTTCATGTGTATACTTGTTGGTTTGTCGGTCTTTTGGTTCCGACGCAGTCAATATGAACTCTTCCTCATATCTCACATTGTTCTATCGGTCTTGATCCTCGTTACAATGCTTGGGTAGGTTCCACTGCCATTATAAATTGACATGGCAGGCTAACAACAAATTAGGCATGTCTCGATCTTTATCAATGGTGACTACGATCCTCTCGTATGGATTCCGGTCTTGATCTGGCTATTTGACCGGCTTCTACGTGGGGCTCGAATCTTGGCCTTCAACCCGCTCTTCTGGAAAGCAAAAGCCCTGATTACCTACAATGAGGATGCTCACATGATTCGGGTGCTTGTTCCAGTGTCCTCGAGCCTATACGCCATTGAGCCCGGGACGTTTTACTATCTTATGGTACTCAACAAGTGGAACTTCTGGGAAAGTCATCCTTTCACTGTGGCATCGGTATCAGGTCCCGGAAAATACGGTGCGGGAGCTTTGGAAGAGTCCTCACCTTTATTACGCCCTGCATCGATTTCCTCCCAAGAAATGAACGGTGAATCGGAAAAGCTCCAACGAGAGATGACATTCTTGATCCGACCTTACGACAGCTTCACTGGCCGATTAAAACATTATGCTGAAGCAGACCAGCCAAAGCCAGCTACAGTACGCGTGGCTATCGACGGACCGTATGGGAAGGTTCTACCCCTGCACCAATTCGACAAAGTTGTCTTTATCGTAGGAGGCAGTGGAATTGCCGTCCCGATCTCATATCTTGAGAAACTCACAATGTCTTCTACTCGACCTAAACTGGTCGAGATTCACTGGGCTGTACGGCAGTCTGCTCTCGCTGTCGACATTTTGGATCATGAGTTAAATGATGCACTCTATAATGAGCAAGTGAGGATCAATATCTATGTCACCGGCGCCGATAGCAGAAGAAGAGGCGACGAAGCTATTTATCGTTTCGCGGAGTGGAAATACAAGCGGTTAGATGTTGAGGAGATTATTGAGAGAGCTTTGGGTACTGGAGAGGACAGTCTTGCGGTAGTCACGAGTGGTCCGGCCAGGATGGCTGACGAGAGTAGATCCGCAGTGGCAGCCAGGACGACAGATTCTTTGCCTCGTATAGAGTATTTTGAGGAGAGCTTCCAGTGGTGATTGGCATTATAGAGATTAGCATTTAGAACTCTAGCGATTGAATCGATTATGAATAGCCATTCTGACAAACTTCTATTTTGGGCCCTGATGTTTTAAGCGAGATAGCTAAGAGTGAGACATCTCGACACTCCCTTTACCCACGCCTCGATTGTGTCGCCTGAGGCCGTACCAAGTTATACGACGGCAAACACTCCTCGCCACGTCTAGAAAGCACAATACCCTCGGCCCACCGTGCCTTACCCTTGCAGTATGCTGGCTCCAAATCATGCAACTTGCTCCATCGCCGGCAGTTGCCGATATGTCCAGAATCCCTGATTGAGGCTCAATGACATGCTAGAGCCCTGAGTTCGCAGCATGATTCTGACCCATATCCCAGCACACCGGGACTCACCGGTCAAAAGTCAGGGAATCATCTCACCTTTTTCAGGAAACGGAAAATCCCGTTCACTTCTTTGCCTTGGCTCTGTGATTAAGGTAGCACTAAGAGCGGATAGTGCTGACAGCGGACATTTCGGACGCACAGGCAAAGTTTGTCGGCAGGGTCAATAGCACGTGGGGGTAGGTCTGAAGAGGAATAATTAGGTAATTATGCTTAATTTGCACAGTGCATGTCAAACTGTGTGTGATTTCCCTGGCGGATCTTCGTCCTTTTCTTCTGCAGGTTTCACCGAGACCAGTAGTGATCGGCATATTGATCATCAGTCACAAGTAGCTTATTACAGGGTTATGGCCTCGCATTAGCGAACTCAATCTTATCAGATGTCCATAAAGTTTTTGCTGCTCGGAGATATTTCTTTAATCAGGTCCGATCACCTGAACGGTGTCACCTCCGGGCACCGATTGATTAACCAAGGATCTGATGATCTGTCCCGGGCGCGTAAAGTTTAGATGCCGTTATCGGTAGACAATAGTTAAACAGGTTTTTATCTGATCTTGCCCCAAACCCGGCCACTTTTCTTGATTCTAGCTCCGGCTCGGTAGATGACTTTTGGGCATGCATCCCACGATGAACGTGGAACAATTCTAATTTCACGTGGAACAAGTTGCTGACCTCGCCATCGTGTCCGCACCCCACCAAGTCTACCGACATTCACCCCTGCAATGCCCTTACCCACGGAACCTTTTTGAAATGTAATCCCGCGTGTCACCACCAGTAAGGCCCGAAAAAATTACCGTAGGCGAAAAAGAAAGTGGTCCCGTTGAGTAAGCAAGCGGCCCGGGAAAACTAGAAACCGTGGACAGCTCTATACTTGAGTGTAGGGTAGGCTCAAACAACAAATCGAGGAAAAAGACGCGAGTGCACAAAAGCGTAACTTATCTCTCACTTTTCTAAAGTATCATTCTGGAACGCAAGACAATGACGCCGGTAGCAAATGAGCGAAGGTGGCCTCATTAGCGAGCGTAAACGGTAGACCAAAGTTTAGGCTGAGATTAGAATAGAGGTAGCTTAACAACGATTCTCGTTGCCATAAAGGAATGCTGTATTACCTTCGATCGTAGGCCTTAATTTCTTGCTTAATTTTCTATACTATTTTATGAAGTGGTCATCTTAACTAGAAGTTTTTCCTATATACTGCCAACCTATACGGCTCCGTTCAAGCCAGGCTGGGTATCAAAAGTTAGTCTCACAACACATCTACAAACACTCTCTTTCAAGTGAACCAAGCTCAGGACTTCAGTGACAGCCTAACTTCTTATCTATACGGAGCGACAAATACAATTGCATTCTTATGCCACTCTTCAATTTTAAACGCAGCCTGATGCCCGTCATGTCACTTTTCATGATCTTAATCGTATCCCAGGGTGATCTATTCGACGCTATAAATTAAACCGACAGTGGGTCTTCGTATCAGGTCTCATTCGCTCCAATTCCATGGATGCTTGCGACACAAATAAGGGATATATAATAGTTATGTGGTCTCCCATGATGAGTAAAACTTCGGGGCACGGATGGAAGCGGTGTTTAGACCTGGCAATATCGTTTTAATGGTAGCCAATGCTATGATGAGTCTTGATCCAGCTTTTCGTATCAGTATCATCCGTTGGTATATTACCCTTTTGTTTTCAAGCGTTATGAAAGACTCGCCTAGGTGTAATTCTGACTAGGATTATAATTTTATTGATATTTCATATGGACGCTGGCGAAAATAGTTATTTGAAAGGATAGTTTCTCTAGCATAGTATCTCACAGTAAGACCTCAGTAGTAATATATGTAGCTTCGCTGTACTCGGCTGAAGCGTCTACTTACACACCACGAATACCCTGGTAGGGAGATTTGAATAGTCTTAATGCCAGTTCTCATTTGGCCGACTGGGTATCCTCAAAATCATCACCTTATTTGCCTTAGAATTACTTCTGGCATAGCTTTCTCAGCAAGGATGTGTTGACGGTCATCGAGCTGGGGTAATCCCTTCGGCGGCAAGAGTACCATCCTCCCAATTTGCCCTTTATGATACTCGACCCGGCCCAAGAACTTTATATCAATAGAACAACCTGCGGGTTGTTTGATTAGTAGTCAGTGGGTGAACATTGGACTAGTAGGCCGGAGTGGTCCCCGAGATATGTGGAAACTATCTAAATCTCAAGCATGGTATGAGCTCTCTGGGGGCAATTGTATCTGTAAGTGATCAAAATATACCATGACCATCAATGGGGGTTCTAGGCTGAGATCACGTCGTTCGTTGCGAAATCCGTCTACACAATCACGAATCTTGGCCGTTTAGGCCAATTTAGTCATCTACCACTACCGCTTAGTTACTGCCCACAGCGTACTTAGAAAAGTTGATACAGTAGCCGTGCCAGAAAGAGCACAAGTACTATCTTAGCAAGATGAGATGAGGAAGTTAGACGCTGGGCTAGTTTCCTAATTACTCGAGAGAAGATGTGGTCGAGCGAAAACTATCGGCCTTAGCAGCTGGCCTAATATGAATTTCTGTTTCCCTCAGGTCTATCAGGTATTTCAGAAGTCTTGGAAGTAAACTTTTACCTAATTAAGCCTTTGGGAGAGCCGTAAAGGCTGGCAGATGAACTTTCATCGTTCCTCGATAATAAGCTAGAAGACCATGAGGCCGATGCCGAGGATTGACAAAGTCAGACCTTATTCTTTGTTGGTGATCTATCTTGCTGACGTATGTCCATATCTCCCTCCTTCCCCGTCGGCACATGTTGATGACTTCAGGGCAGTCTGTGGCAACGATTCTGGTCGACATATATCTGAAAGCTCAAGACAGCATGAACTCACCGCTCTGGTCTGCAAGGCCGCCATGGAGAATATTGGCATCTCATTCTGATTCGAGCCTCTTCTAGTTTCCACTTACTCTTATGTCCACATGACATCGCATTGTTTGTGCTAATCTTTGAGTTCCTGATGTAGACGATGGCCAGACTGCCACAACTCAGAAAGAACTCTTATCT
This sequence comes from Fusarium torreyae, assembly GCA_027945595.1. Taxonomy (NCBI): domain Eukaryota; kingdom Fungi; phylum Ascomycota; class Sordariomycetes; order Hypocreales; family Nectriaceae; genus Fusarium; species Fusarium torreyae. The sequence continues at coordinate 272,039 of JAOQAZ010000036.1, forward strand.
TTGACTGACGTTTTTTTTATGCGCTTGGTTAAACGCTCATGGGGTTTAAAACCAAATTGCTTCGTTGAAGAGGGACCGTATTAGACTCTTTCAGATAGCACGTGTGCAGAAGCTCTTCTAGACGGTGGTGTGCCTCTCTGGGATCATTAGTGGCTGTAGAATCTCTTGAAATGAGAATGTGATATTCCTGGGCGAGGCCGATGGTAAGGCTTGATCGATAATATCCAGGCGACATCTCACTGCGTACCATGATAGAGACCCAGCTTAGGGCTGGGGAATATTGCAAATACTTTATCTAAAGACTATAACAGATGCTTGTAAACCTTCTGATATGACCACGCCCAGAATAAAAAGAGCACGAAAATAGTGCGCATGCCACTTACCCGTCTTATTAAGTCTCGATAGTACTTGACCCACTATTCTACCACGTCCTGTCAATCGTTACATGTGAAAGATTCTTCCTGCGTTGCGTTCGGCCTTCATCAAAGCTGCCACTTGGAGTGATGAAGATGTAGAGTACTACCCGAATCTGTGCGTCTTATCCGCCGTGCCTTCTTGTGTAGCCATAAAGACTTAATATCACTTTCGTAATCGTTTACCCCTAGTTCATTATTATCTACTTCCCGAATCTCAATTATGGAACACAAATCTAACGAATTCGCCACCTTCAGCATGTTTGAGAACGTTTAAGTAGAGAGTTTAACTCAACTAGACAAAGACCGAGACCTAAGGCTTTCCCAAGGCGTGAGGAAATAGCATTTTGTGATGTAAGAAAAGAATGGTTGCGATTTTGCCTTGTCTCTTTAAGAGTTAGCCTTTCGTATCGAGCATAGATCTTGCGACTATTATAATCTTAGTAACTTGATTCCTTTTAATTTATTATCTTGCTCTAGTCTGCGGGCTCGGTTCCAGGATGGAAATTTGGACGCCCTGAGACCCGATAGTTCCGTCCCCTCTGATAAGCGGTGGCCTTGATCCCCAAGTAAAACACAGGTAAAATCGCTTCATTCTCGCTTTTATGGACCTTCGGGGCTCTTATACACTTTCTTTTTTCTCCAGGGCATTAGCGTCGATATCACGAGATCATCTAGTATCTTATATATTTGGCACAGCTTTGACAGGCATCTGAACCAGATTACGATTGGCTAACGGTTTTGCATGAGTTTTCTATATTGATCTTCCGCAAGAGCCTTTCCTTTTTGTAGCTTTATAGCTGGAAGATGAACTGTTTTGTCTCGCTGGTGATCAGGTAGTGGCAGGGCTGGTTGGTAATGCCAGTTGATTTCTTCTTGGCATTTATATGTGCAAGCTCTATGTGGGTTTTTGGTCGATAGGAATTCGGTCTTCCTTAAATATTGGTTTATTTTTAAATTTCATTGTGGCATAATTTTTTTATAATCCACCCGTCTCTTTTAAACGCATTGAATTCCTCTACCGCGTTGGCGGAGCCTACCCTGTGGAAGGTCTTAGATGCTCATCAAAGAATGAAAGCATATGCATATATGCATTCCTCAACTTGAATAATCGGTATGTGTAGGAGTTTGATGATTCTAATGTGATCAATAACCATATGCACACATTATGGTTGTATGTGATAGTGCAAACGATGACCCGTGTTTCAATCAAGCTTCATCCGAGAAACGTGCGGCCGTGATTTTGTTGCCACAAGTCGCCCCCCACCGGATCGCGCCGGAGCAAGTAAATCCATCTTGCAAATGTCGGCCTGTCAGCCTATCAACGCGGCATTTCCAGCAACGTTAAGATGTCATCAAGCACACCAAGAGGATTCACCAAGAGCCCTAGTAGGATATTCAAGAAGAGTTCGTGGAAGGTTATTGACAGTTTTACATCTTAATGCGGCTGAAGTAGTGATAAATTGCATGCATGCACATCATTAGTCTAGAAGCCTCGTGGTTCCGGCATTGTAGGGGTTGCAAACTTGCGGCGGGATGGCCGCTATGATTGATAGTGTCCGAACTCATGATGCAAAGCAAGATTTGTCGATGTCGGAATGCGCGGAATCCGCAGGATGTGGTCTACACCTTGGTAAGCTCATAGATCGTCGCCTTTGTTGACATTCGGCCCTTTGAGTAACACATCTGACGGTCAGCGGGACATGGAAAGGCGCTAGTGGAGTTTCGGGGCCGGACCGGAATTTCGGCGGGCACGGGATCCGGGCGGACTGCCTCAACCTTTGACAGCCAGCTCAACCTTCTTCTCCACCCACATGTACTGATTCATGTGCGTGATCAGAATAGCTAGAGAATCAGAATTGGTGATGATATCTTCTGTTACGTTCTTCCACCATGTCTAGCATCATATGATGCGTGTGATAACATACGAACTGAATACAAGCATGGCAGACTGACGCTGTGTGTACGGAAATTAAACGAATTCCAATCTTGAAAGGCAACTTCCGTCCTGCGTAATGAATTACTGGAGCAGGCGGTATCATAGTCCGCACACAGAAGCTCTGACCAATGAATCAATATGACACTACTGACTCTGAGCAACCAGGCGGCTTGGTAAGAGCTTTTCCAACAAGCTAGCACGTGTCGCCTCCCCTTCTCCCTTCTTGTTTTTCGTTCTTCGCACTTTGTCCCTTTTCACCCACTCACCAAATACTCCGTTCTTGGCCTTCGCGTACCTGCAGCTTGTGTCAATCCTGTGACCCTTACTCGGTTTCGTCACGTTTTTGGGGGCATCTTGTTCACTTCAGAGGCATAACTTGACTGTCTTGTGTAACCCTTTACAACCAGACAAGTGCATATTGATCAAACCATCGCCTCACTTCTGCCGCCTGAGTCTAATCGTGGCGCGTCTCCGTTAATCACCAATGAGTGCTTCTGAAAATTCCCAGGCGCAAGGCACGAAGCATCGTCTTCATGGCTCACGTCAGGTCAACCTCGACAAGCGCCCAGACCCAAACGATGGCGATGGCGATGGCGATCAGATCCTCCAAAGTCTCGGCTATGTGCCCGAGCTGCAGCGCAACCGATCCACGCTTCAAGTTGCCTTTATGGCATTCGTGCTCGCCTCGATCCCTTACGGACTGTCAACAACGCTTAGTAACCCTATAACCACTGGAGGCCCCGTAAACATCATCTGGGGCTGGCTCGCTGTCTCGGCTCTTATTGTTTGTGTCGCTACGTCGCTTGGAGAGATAACGAGCGTCTACCCAGTCGCTGGAGGTAATCATTCCTTGCACGTTGCGCAAGCTGGTCGACTCTACGGCCAACAGCAAATTTTGTCATGAGGCATGGCTGACCGTAGCACTCGCAGGGGTATACTATCAGACCTTCATGCTGGCGCCGACAAGTTGGCGTCGGGAAGCAGCCTGGGTCTGTGGCTGGTTGTACGTCGTCGGCAACATCAGTATTACCTTATCCGTCACCTTCGGCACCACGCTGTTCCTCGTCGCTTGTGTTAACGTCTTTGAGTCGTCACCTGGTGTTGGAGTTCTCGCCGGAGAACCATATCAGGTGTTCCTGATATTCGTTGGCATCACCTTACTGAGCAATGCCGTCTCGGCACTAGGGAACAAGTGGCTTCCACGGTTAGATGTAGGTGAAGGCTCCGATGCTTACGTATTCCAGCTAACCTTCTCAAGACCGCCGCCATCTTTTGGACATTCGCCGGTGTAATTGCTATCATTATCACGGTCTTGGTGATTGCCAAAGAGGGAAAACACGATGCCAAATGGGTATTTACCCATTTCGAGAATAACTCAGGATGGACAGATGGTTGGGCTTTCTGTATAGGGCTTCTGCACGCCGCGTATGCGACGTCCTCGACCGGCATGATCCTCTCGTGAGTCTTCTTTGGTCTTCATTCTTACTTTCCTCTGACATTTGACAGCATGTGCGAGGAAGTGCGGCAGCCCGACGTCCAAGTGCCTAGAGCGATGGTTCTCACTGTCTTCATCAACACAGTCGCTGGGCTTCTGTTCCTCATCCCCATTACCTTCATCCTCCCAGACCTCACGTACCTGGCCGACTTGGCCACTGCTCAGCCAATCCCTCCCACGCTGAAAAGTGCTGTTGGCTCCTCAGGTGGAGCGTTTGGCCTGTTGATACCTATTCTCGTGCTGGGCATTATCTGCGGTATCGGTTGTATCACCGCATCCTCTCGCTGCATTTGGGCCTTTGCTAGAGATGGAGCTATGCCAGGATCAAAGTGGTGGGTCGTCATTAATAAGCGACTTGACATCCCTTTTAATGCCATGATGCTAAGCATGATAATACACATCCTGCTGGGTCTTATTTATTTCGGCTCTTCCGCAGCATTTAATGCCTTTGCTAACGTTGGCGTTCTGACTCTCAATGCCGCTTATGCAACACCCGTTGCGATTAATCTCTTGACCGGAAGGAGGCAAGTTGAAGCAGCAAAGTTTCGTCTCGGAAAGCTTGGTTATATAGCCAATTTTGTTGCCATCGGTATGTATTCTGTGTTTCTACTGAATGCGGGCTTGGTACAGCTACTGACGCTCTCTTTTGCAGCATGGTCGATTCTTGCCATCCCTTTGTTCTGCATGCCACTCCGTTTACCCGTTACAGTTGTCAGCGTCAACTATGCTGCAGTTGTGTTTGCTGCTGCATGCTTAATTTCTGGTGTCTGGTATTGGGTCTGGGGTTACAAGAACTACACTGGGCCACCTGCTAACGCATGAATCTATAATGAAGTTATACTTGTTTCGAAACGGGCATTGGCTTCGGACATACCCAGTCTTGTTAGGTACCTATGATCATTGACCATCTCTGTGGGGAAGCATTCATCGATCATCTTTCTTGGCTACATGGCTATATACATGAGAATCTCAATTTATAATACGTTGTCATGCTCGTAGTGTTGTATGAAAACAAATAAGACATTTAGATGTTACCAAATTGCGGTGAACCTAGCTTTATGAGTTCCAAAACTTCCTGCGTGATACCGTTGTCAAACGATGCCCCCTTTTGATTCATAGTATGTCCCAACGTCGATTGAATATGTCGACAAAAGCAAACTAATGTATTCTAGCATTCAATTAAAGGTCATAACGAAGGATCAGATTAAACTTCCTCCTGCTCGTACAGCTGATGAGGGAAGGCCTTTTTGCTTTATACTAATCAAGCAAAACACAACAGGGTTCTTTTTTGTCACAGAGACCGCCCTTTAAGTGCCCTTAGACCGTAGCTTAGGTGCATAACTCTCATATATTGCATCTCAAGGACCGCTCCTCCGAGCACTCCTCTGTTTGGAACCTTCAAAAAAATCTGAGAGCAAAAAACTGCTGGCATCATTGCACTCTTTTCAACGCTGGATAAGCACCCACCAACACTTTGTAGCTACGAGGACAAGATCAAAAGTTTCAGCCAAATGATGATCTGATATAAGCATTCTGATATTAACAATCTAAGGATAATTCCACGATGTAAGGAAAGAATGATTTCTGGCGGCACGACCGGTGATAACAAAAAAAGAATCTTCTCTGAACATGATGATGGAAAAACAGTGTGTAGAATGGAATGGTGATGAGTAGCATAGCATGCGTCGCATACATGTAGATAGAATGGGAATTATGGAATGGAAACGAAACGTCGATATGACAGCCATGTTGGCCTCACATAAGTAGCATTGCGTAGCCTAGACGTTGGCATGGTTGATCGATCAGGATTTCTTGGCCTTCCTGGTTTTGGGAACTCGTGTCAACCAATACAAAGAGACGGCAACGACGAGGTTGAAAATGATGAAGACCCAGAGAATGCCCCAATCCCGCCATCGGTTATCGAAATCGATGTGCACTGCATTGAGGAACTTGTCAGTGCTGGCAATCGGGCAAAACTCGCAGTCCGTGGTTGATCCAGGATCGATCAAGAAACCGTTAGACGAGGAGATGTAATCCCTCAGGTATTCGCCACAAGTCGAATTATCTGGAGGACTAAATGCCAAAAGTTCGTTGGAGGCACACCGGGCTGAGGCTTTGGCTAGCGCTGTGCCGAGGAAGCCTTCCACGAAGTAGGTGAAGGGATTGACTCGATACATAAAGATCCAAAATCCAGGCATGTTGCCTGGCCCGGCAATGATACCGCAAAACGCGAACATTGTGATCGTTAACAAGGCAACAATACCACCAGCTACCTCGGCGCTTTCTAAGCCTGCGATGGCCAGGAATGCGAAGCTGGTTGTATAGACAAAGAAGAGCCAAATGAAAAGGAACACAAGGGTAGCCCTAGAGTGTTCTGCCCCAGATTCGCGAGCGTTACGGTAGAGCCCCATGGGAAAGTACCAGAGGAGGAAACTAAAGATAGCCATGACAGTGTTCCAGAACATCTCAACAACGACGTTGGCGCCGAAAAATGCCACCCACGAATAAGCCTTGGCTGGACGCTCACGTGCCTCATACAGAGTACGTTGAGACACAAAAATGGGCATTGTCTGGTCTACAAGCTGACTGAAGACGGTGAGGAAGATGAAAACACCGAACATCTGGTTCTGCAAGCCGCTTTGCGTGTTGCTGGTGTTTAGAAAAGATAGACCGATAAACAGAGCCGCACCAACCGACAGAAATGCCTTGGAATAGATGTAGGAAGGACTTCGCCAGTACTGTTGAAAGACCCTTCGTACCACTTCCTTGAATTGCAAAGAGTAAGGGGCCGCAAATGAAGAATAGTTGGAAGGATCCTCGTTGGAGGAGGTGGTTGATGCTGATGCCGTGAGACGATGAAGCTCCGATTGAACCTGTCCATATTCAGGCGATCCACGCCAAACACTGGGCCAATCAATATCTGTTTGGGCTCCTGGAGCAGCTCCAATAACCTCCAACATGTACTCGGCTGGATTGGCACCAGCTGGCAACTTGGGCCCTCCGTTTCGAATAAAGTAGTCGACCAGAATATGGGAGTCATTTCCAATATCCCCAAAGTATACGGTTCGGCCACCTTTCGCTAGGAGAAGTAATCGATCAAATCGTTGGAAAAGCATTGCTGACGGCTGATGAATGGTACAAAGAATAGCTTGGCCATTTTTAGTGAGCTTCTCCATCAGGTTGCAGATAGACCATGACGTCTGACTATCGAGACCAGAAGTTGGCTCATCCAAAAACAGTAATAGCTGGGGACGGGCAGCCAGCTCGACTCCTATGGTTACCCTTTTACGTTGCTCCACATTCAGGCCTTGCCCAGGAACACCAATAATAGCATCGGAATACTCCTGCATATCAAGAAGAGCAATGACCGTATCCACATAGGCTATCTTTTCGTCAGTGCTATACTTGTCGGGTTGCCGAAGTAGTGCACTGAAGGTCAGTGCCTCTCTGACTGTGGCTGTGTGGAGGTGGAGGTCCTGTTGTGTGACGTATCCTGTCTTGCGCTGGAATGAGAGGTTGCGAGGGTGCTCGTCAACAAGCATAGAACCCGAGATCACGCCAGTGGTGACTCTGCTAGCTAGTACATCCAAAAGCGTGGTCTTGCCAGCACCAGAAACGCCCATGAGAGCAGTCAGAGTTCCAGGTTTAACCCATCCATCGACATGATTAAGAATGCGACGGTCTTCATCCTTGACCTGGACGGTATAGCACACGTCGGACCAGTGGAAGACTGAGGTTTGCGATTGAACTGAGGCGGGGGCATCGCTCTCTTGCGCAATAGGTGTCTTCTCGCGTGGGGCTTGAGACTCAACATCCTGCTTTGAAGGGCTCTTAGCCTGGTTCATGGCTTTGCGACTGAAGACCAACACCTCGCCCTTGGACTTTTCTGACGCCACATACTCTGTAGCAATGAGGTGGAGTGCCATGAAGAAGATCATGAAGGCGATCATAATTCCGAAATTCCTCCACTTGTGCGACAGGACGTAACCGTACGAGGTCTTTAGATAAGACGTACCGGAGACTAGGTCGGCACCAGGCTCTGCGCCGGCTATCGAACAAACGCGTTCGTCTGGACCGACATCATCATACCCAGGACCAGATGGTACAAATGAAGTGCAGCTGAAAACACGTCCGACGAACTCATTGACCATTAACGACTCGAAGCCATAATGGACCGGGTTGAGCCAACGGAGCCAGCCTAGCCAAACTTGCATGTTCTGAACCTTGATCGCGAAGCCGGTGTAGAGCATGATGATAAGAAGAATGACTGAAGCGGGCGCAAGGGCTTGCGCGATAGTCTTTGTCAGCGAGCCCATGAGACGAAACATCATAGACATGGTCAGGGTGATAAAGAACATGTTGAGAAGAAAGAAGAAGAACGGTCCAGGCTCACGACGGAGGTTCGTCATGAAATAGACGGTGATGTTGGTCAGAAGGCAATTAATCAGCTTATATGGCATGTCGCATATGATGGCGGATAAAGCCTCTGCGCTAGGATGATATAGCGCATACCGAGCATGCTTTTCCACAATCTTACGCTTAGCATATAGAGTCATGATCTCTAAGATACTCGCAAACGCGTTTGTCAGAACTAGGAAAAAGATCAAGATACCCCGGCGAGAGATGCTTGTTGTGACTGGCTGGAGGTTGTAGAAGATGCTACTGACGATAAGGATGTTAATAAGGTTGGTGATCAACATAGTAACAGTCGTGCTAGGGTCACCCTTGAGTAATAACCAGCTTCGCCAAAGAGTGAGTAGGGTTTGATCTTTGTATGAAATAGTATAAGGGGAGTGCTTTCGTTGGGAATCTGACTGATCCTGGCGCCTCGAGGCCATGAATTGGTCGTAGTGCGCGCTGTGGAAAGGGAACTCGTCCAAATATTGGTCGATATCTTGGTTGAGGCGGCGGCGGGCCTGGCTCTCTTTCCATGCATGGGCGAATTCTTCGGCAGTACGAGGGGTCTTCTTCTCCCAACCTGGGCGGACAAGGCGCTCTTGATGGCTTGTCATCGAGGTCAGGAAGTCAGCAGTGGTCTGCTGCTCAGGACAGAGAAACCCAAGTTGCTCAAAGTAAGCTTTAGCCTCGTTGGTTCTTCCGAAAAAGATTTGGCGGCCCTCATACAACACAATGACCTTGTCAAAAACCTAAGTTCGTATGTCAGCATTGCCAGTCCTGGCTTATCATTTGAGCCTCGAAGAGTGGAATTAGGGACTCACATCATATGCGTCCTGTGATGCTTGATAGAGAGAGACACAAGACGTGACATTTAGAATATCTGCTTGAACGCGCAAAGTGCGGCAGAACTCTAGAGCATTGGCACTGTCGAGGCCCCTGGTGCTGTTGTCCCAGCATTGTAGCGGCGAATAACTCAAGGTGGCCTCTGCGATGGTCACTCGCTTTCTCTCTCCGCCGCTCACACCTCGAATATAATCATCGCCGACCCGGGTGTTCTTAGTGTGCGTAATACCATACATGGTCATCGTAACGTCGCGAAGGTGCTCTGCATATTCTCGGCGAGTCGAGTTGGAGGGTATATTCTTGGGGCAACGGGAACGAGCAGCAAAATATAGAGTATCTCCCACAGTCATGTGTGGGAAATGGGCGTCGGTCTCGGCGGTGTATATAGCTTCGCCCCGGAATTCGGTCCGCATCTGTTTCGGAGTAATGCCTTGGTAGTTGATTTTTGAGTCTTGGCTAACATAAAGACCGTGAGTCTCGCCGGCGATCGTCTTGAGCAGTGTCGAACAGCCCGAACCCGGAGGACCTAGAACGGCTAGCATTTCTCCAGGTTGCACGACTCCTTCCAAACTGTGGAGGATATCAATGCGCTGCTGAGTCTGTCCTAGGAGCCCCTTGACCATGGTGATGCCCTGGAGGTAGACATTACCGACACTCTTCTGAAAGTCTGTGGGCGTTCCGTAGCCGTGGACGCTCAGGTCGCGGAACGCAATGCTGCTCGTGCGAGGGGGGGTATCGCCGCCGACATCGCTTCGAAGATTATAGAAGGCTCTAGCCCATTTCCTCGCATCGAACTTGTCGCTGTTGGGGTCAAGAGGACCATCTGGTTTGCTTGGGACCAAGGCGCGCGCACTGTGAGACTGAGCAGTGAACTCCCGAGCTAGCTGCGACATTTGGTCATCCATCACAGAGTATCGGCGGTTAGTTCCCTCAACGGGAGCGGCATCAATGGTAGACGAGCTGGATTCGCATGTTTGAGGCACAGGTTGGTCAGACGAGTACAGGTCTACCGGTGGCAGCTGGGGCGCCATGGTGGAAGACGATGGCGGGTGACGGGTCGTCCAAAATCAGCTGGTATATGGCCCTGAACAAGAGAGCAAGATTGAATCAGTCGTAGAACACTGAGTTCTTCTCTTCCTCTGTGATGAAAGGAAGAAAAGATGAGCCCTGAGGGGCATTTAAGTATCATCCCTTTAACTAAATTGCCTACTTTGTTTTGGCCAAGATCAGAAAAGCATCAGAGCTGTCTCCTTTTGCCGGGCCGGACTTTCGGTTGGTGCGGTGTCCGGGGCCGGTCATGAACCGCCCGACGGCAATTCGGTGCTTCCGCTTGATGCCGTAATGGGGTCCGTCTGCGTCAGATCCACTACCATCGCTACTTGGATCTTGGGGCGTGAGTCCGAGCATGCGGCCTACACGCATACAGTCGAGTGTTGTCCTGATCCGGCGAGGCCCGCACGTACTAGGTCAGTACGTAGTGGTCCGGGTACAATTCCGCTCTCACTTGATGGACGCATTTCAGTCTCCAATGCTAGCTCAGGGATGAGTCCTAGCCTTGATAGTTCAGACTGTTGGGCGTAAATATCATGAAACTTTGAAAAACTGCGTAGATGTCATCCATTTTTCCAAGTTCGTGCTGAGTGTGAAATCCTACTATGATCCCAACTTCATTTCAATACATTCCAGCTGAGGTCAGGACTCTGCGTACAAATGGGTATTCGGTTACATGCTCTGCATAAGCTTATTTCTAGCTCCTTTGGCCAAAAGCACACTAGGTAGTAGTGCATGGTTAGCCGAGGCGGCTGGAACCATGGCGGTTCACAGCCATTACAGGTCGCAAGACTCGCAAGGATCGGAAACGGAGTGAATATGCTAAGTGGCTACGTGCCGGTACTTCTGGCAGTAAGCGATCTACCCTTTGTGGCAAATGAAATACGTTAGAGGATATCTCTTCCATAGACCTCTGCGACTGATTAGAATAGGTCACAGGTTGGGTTATTCAAAGCAGCAGCCTCCTATATAAGAGTGTTTAGTACCGAACCACTATGTATATTCAAATATTTCCAATCTTCACAACCTATGCCATAGGGCTAAACAACAGCTGGGTGGATCATCCCGACCATGTCTGTTGCCAAAGCAATTTATACTTCGTAACATACCTCGTGAGCTTGTGCTCACTTCCCCACTTGCTAACTCCGCGGAACCCGCCCCTCTTCGGTATTTGCATACAGATGTTGGTGGGTGTAATTTTCGGTCGACTCTTCTGTCACTCCTTTTCTTTCAATCTCCCTGACCAAACGACGCTCCCTGATCCTCCCTATCTCCCTCCATTCAACTTCGACGATTATCGGGACCAGCATACACCCACCTTCATGGAATTCAGTGACGCACACGGCCCTGGCACATCTCCCGAGATAAACCGGGAGGCAGAAAAGCAAACACCTTTGCAAAAGTCATCGGCAAGTTGATTTCCTCGCTAAGGACTCAACCAAGGCTTGAACTGATGCCCATCTGTAGTGCGACCAGTGCAGACGACGAAAGGTTTGCAAATTCATTTTGTATCGATTTACCCAAGTTCACGAAGCTCATTTTATTGCTCCAGATCAGATGCGACCGCGTAGACCCCTGCTGCCATTGCGCATACAGGAAGATTCAGTGCACGTATCCTGCTGGCTACAAGCCACGCGCAAAACGACAGAGAAACCTCCCTCTGACGGAGAGACAGTATCTAATGCGAACCCCCAAGTATATCCTTCATCTACTGACTCGCGTTCCTGCAGAAACATAAAGCTTGACGAGATATCTTGCAAGTTGGACCAGATTAGCTTGGCGGTTGAGAACATCGGATCTACCCGAACAACATCGTCACCGTCTGGGAATGATCTCAACAGCCTTTTGATACGCAGATCGCCTTTTGCCAGTCATACCTCTAGCACAGTTGCCATACATCCAACTGACACGTCGCCAGCTGGGAGTACCGAGCCAAGCGAAAGCTTTTCTGAACATGACCTAGACGATGATGCACCACTAGCAGAACAAGCTACTTTTGCCACGAATTACCTGGAACTAGCGGTTGATAATCACCTTTCCTCTATCCCCCCAGAAGTTAAAGAGAGTATCGACGCTTTGAAGAGGGCCTTGGTGGGGAAGGTTGACCTGAGTAGCACGCCAAGCTCTTCGCCTCTTTGTGCGACTGTCAGTCACGTTGAGTCACAGCTACCCTCAATACAGCTAGGGATGTTGGCTATACACAAATTTCGGGGTAAGTATTGAATCAACAGCCTATTGCCGTCATTACCTGATCCATCGATAGATACTCCTTCTCTAGAGCTTCTATCTTTAATTGCGTTCCATGATATCGGTCAATTTGTTGACTACTTTCTAAGCGCTTATTCAGGGAAACCCACGGCTACTGATCTCGTCATTGTGTATTGTGGACTCAGCGACCTGTTTCTTCACTGTGGATATACGGAAACAAATCCTACGATGAAGAAGGAGTTTTTGTCTGCTCATCTGCTCTGCCGCAGTAACTTGGAGGCCATCCTGGCCAGTCTCCCCTTCAATCTGCCATGCACGGTTGACACCGCCCTTTCTCTAATTATGGCTGTGCGACAAACCCACTCCAATACGCATTAGTACCTGAGCTAACAATCCTGAGGCCTGCTCTTATTTAGAAGAATGCCGAATGTCCGTAGCGTGGAACTACCTGGCAGCCGCAGCCCAAATGTGCTTCAGACTGGGTCTACACACGGATACGCCTAACGGATCGATGTCACAAGAGACGCAAAGGGCGGGCACAAAAGTTTTCTGGCTTACTTACATGCTGGACAAGGCACTCTCTCTTCGTCTTAACCGGCCGTATTGCATCAACGATAAGTATATATCAGCGCGTCTAGACCGCCTGGAAGGCCTTGACATGGGTAGAATTCACCCAATTGTGCCAAAATGGATCAAACAATCCATAGTTCATGGCAAAGTTTACGACGAGATATACTCTGCCAAGGCGCTTCGAGAGCCCCAAGTCGTACGACAAAGCCGAGCTCGGAGCCTAGCCAATGAGCTCCAGAACGTGTTTGACTCCAAAGATCCTTTAGAAGTAAGTTCAAGTGACAAACAGAATTACCTCGACGGGTACTGAATATCAGTAGGAACAATTTCTCGGGGCAATGCGTCACAGGCTGGGGGAATCAATGCAGAAGACTTACCAGATTGCCGACTCGGTTTCTCACCTGTCCTGTCTCACCTTGATATACCGGAGTATACAACCTAGCAGCTCTACCTATTCAGTTTTTTCAAATGAGTGCCTCACTGCCGCCAAACAGAGTCTCGAACAGCAGCGGGCATGTCTGGAACTCCTTAAGCTTTCCTCGCCTTCAGTCCTCGACATTTATGCACAATGGTAGGAGATAGGTACGAAGCACAATTTGTAGCTAACGTGGCCCAGGGCTCTTCTTGCGTGGCCTTTTGTACCTTTCATAGTTGTTTTTTGCAACGCGATCGAGACTTGTGACCCGGCTCGCTTGAATGATTTGTTGAGCGTCATAGAGACACTTAAAATCATGGAAAATATTTTGCCAGAAGCCTACAAAAAGCAACTTCGCCTATTCAAGCTTATGCATGACGTTGCAATCAAGTACATTGGTTCGAGATCTAATACGAAACTATCACAAGCACTAGGGCAGTTTCCAAGAAGACCGTTCGACCTCTTTTTCTCTCAGGCTAATACGTTTCTACCAAGCCATGAGGCGCATTTACAGCCTGTTGAAAACATCGGCCAGACATACATGACTCAAGGTCAGATACCACAATCTGCAGACGTGGATTCAACAACATCCCGTGTCGAGGGAGATCAGGGAGAGTTTGATTACGGAAGCCAGCTAGGGGAGTGGTTTACGCAGAATTTCCAGGTGTTCCAGATGCTAGAAAAGGATTTCAGCGGGCCTTCCTAGGACCGTGTGCTTCTTAAAGATAAAACAAATGTGGGCGTTTATGTATACAGAAAATCATCATAATTGGAAGCGTTGTCATTCTTTTCCAGTCATTCTTGTGACTTGCATGTATTTCTAAGAAAAGAATGGCATACATAGGTCGTTCAAAAGAAAATGTTTCCAATCTACCTTAAGCTGAAGCATTCTGCGAGTTCAGTTACTGTCTGCCTGAAACGCAAACGTAGACTCCTCCAGTTGGTCTATGATGTGTTGATTTTCATTCAGCCACTGCTCAAAATCATCAGCACTACCTGTCAAGAATGCTGGGTGCAAGCCTTCTATCCCATGAGTAGTCACAGTCTGTTGAGGATGCTCTAAAAAGCTTGTCTCTCGTGGCAACCAGAGGTCCTCTTGCCTTCTGTCAATCTGGCCCGGAAAAGGATGGCCAAGACTCGTCAGATATCGGATGGCCGAATTAGCCTGCGATTGTTCAGAGTCTGGCGCTGATGCGTAGTATTCGAGATAGCGTAACGCAACCTCGTAAAGAACTCTGAACAAATGGAGCATCCTTCCTGCTGCTTCCAGTAGGGCGGGACTTGATTCCATCCTGTCGATGAAGTCTTGGAGTTGTTTGAGATCTCCTTTATTTCGAGTCTCTATCGAATGACAGACCAGCACAATAAACGGTGTGAACGGGGCAAAATTGAGCGTCCTGGATGCCATGGTAAGAACAGGGTTTCACGCTCACGTTCTTCACCAGGTATAGTAAGGCGTAACTGCTACATACCAGTGAACATAAGTGGATAGATATAGCGGGTTTACACCCTCGAAAGCTACAAGAAAGTCCTGGTGCCGTTGCAGGGTGTTTCTCGCAGCATCGATACATGCTTTGGTAAGTTCGGATTGAGACTCCTTACAGGATGGGCTAGCCCGATGTACAAGGGTTAGGAGCGAAGACCGCAGGACGTCATCAGAGCGAGTAATGTACTCGATCATGCTGTCACCAAAACTCTCTCTGGCTGCCTGCAAATGATGAACCTGCAAGAAGATTTCAGCTGATTAAAGCCTATCAATATCAATCTAGGTGCAGGGATATATACACGTATCTCTTGAGACTTGAGTTCAAGTTGATGAAGTTCGGTCGACAGAGCATCGACCCGGAATTGGCGAATATGAAGGGGCTGGGCTACAGCATCCGGACTGTATAAACCCTTATAAATGTTTCCCTGGCAGCGAGCGGTACGGATCCACAGCGAGACGGTTGTCTCCAGAGGGGAGGTATTATGATGCAGTGATAACACTGGTGTGGTGATATCCCAGTCTTGGATAGTCGAGGCCCGTCCAAGTCTAAGCGAGAGACTTTTTTCGATGAAATAAATGACCCAAAATAATAAATGTCGAGTTTTAGTTTCATCTGTGGTGATGGTATTCTTGGAAGGGCAAAGTCGATGGTATCCTAGGGTCTGGCACATCATGGATGCTTTAGAGGCCAAACTCCATGCCAGTGACGGCTTACCAAATTCGATTGCATGGATGGCCTATGTCAAACATCAGCTGAGACTAATATGCAGAGTACGAAGGCAAGTGACTCACGCCTAGAAGCAGGGCAACTGTCGTTTTTGCAGTCATTGGTAGGTGAAGAGGTAGACAAGCAAGAGCCGACTCAAGGTTGGCGCAGCATTTGCGGGCGTAGTTAAGACTTTGATTCTCTTCATCAGATTGCGTTTGTGACTGCTGGACAAACAGCTGATGTAAACCAAAGTTCACAATGATATATTCGCTCTCAATCACATTCTCAGGGAAATATAACCGAAGACACATGTATGAGAACGATTCAACCGGAAAGAAATCGCAAATCCATGTGGCTGTATTGAGAGGGTTTGATGCAATCTGACCTACAATGCCACCTTTCATTAACAGTGACCCATCAAGTGCGACAGGGCTAGGGACTTACCCTTCGAAGTGCGAATAAGATCTACCACTACCTCTATAGGTGGTAAATCGGATTCTGTCAGGAGCGGTCGAGTGACTGGCCTCGCGCGAGGGTACGAGGTTTCATTTTCAGGGCCACGCTGGCCTAGAGCATTGATGACGTGACTCAGTGAGTCCAAGGCCTTTCTTACGTCGCGGGAAGAGGTGTCCAAAGACCCTTCACTGACTTTGTTGTGAACAAACTCCTTAACAAAAGCACAATGGGCTGCCAATGAAGGGTCCCGCTCAGCGGCAGGGCTATTCACGCTGGGATATGCAGGGTTATCGAGCCTTGTCGACGACTGCGATTGGGCCGCTGAATCCAGTGCGCTGGTGTTATCTGCTTGAGACGCAACGGCTTGGTCATCAAAAAAGGGGATGTTTGCCCTGATATCACTTAGTAGTTGAGTGACGTCGTCCAATCGCCGGTCTATAAGATCGATCCTCTCTTCGCTACATTTTTTTTAGGTAGACGATCAGCAAACATCCTCATGGTTCTTTTTTTCTGTGATGATATCTGATACTAGTATCAAACTCACAGGGCCAAAGGAATACCCACTATCTGCCTGAGACTGTTGCAACGCTTTGTTGTTTCGCCCTAGGTCGCCTTTCAGCTTTGGTGCAGCTGATGTTCAACTGAAGGCATTGAGAGCATGGGCAGCTTCTGTCGCAACGGATCTTGAGGAACGTCAGGAATTTGCACCAGGTTCAATGTTATACTGAGTATCTGGGAAGAGGCTTGGGAACCATCCTTACCTTGCGGAATCGACATGGTTCGCACTGGATAGATGGTATCAGCAATGGCTCTGGAAAGACTAGACCGTGAACCTAACCCACCGCTTTCCTGAGAGAAGGTCTGTTGGCCGCTTGACCGAGATCCTCTCGACTGTGACTCGATTCTGCCTGGGAATCTGACATTATATGGCGACACAAGTGGAGGTGGCGGACTGATGATGTCTCTTCTCCAACATGTTGTGCACTAAGCCAAGTTTATATACGAATCGGGAAAGCCCTGTTTGGGCCGATAAGCGATCAGAAATATTGTGGGGCTAAAAAAGCGGCTCCCGGTCGCCGAAAAAGCCGTGATTCCGGACAAGACGAAGTTATAAAATCCTTGATTGTAGGAACGGAATGGTCTCTTCACTGTAGATTGAGTCAGAGAGATGCTCTAAAGTTCATTACAAGTTCGTTGTATGAGTGAACAAAAGGACGACTTTTCTCAGGCCATGCTGAATTGGCGATTTATGAATCAGTAGTCTTCTGGTCATTCTTGCTGAGCAGGTATGACCCTATATAGATCACAAAACACCAGAATCTGACAGGATGCCCAATAACCAGAAGATTATCCAAACTTAAGTGATTTATCCATCGGCGTTGTCAGAAGAAACCCCGTGAGTACATTGAACAACATATCATTCCAAGGAGCGCTGATGCGCGCTACCGTACCCTAAAGCCACTATTCCCTCCTACTAATGAACTCTATCACATGTATTACTAGAATTGTTAGCACAGAAGATGACGTTCTCGGGACTGGACAGTCATTGACGTGCTGCTTGACCTGTCGGCAAACCCCAGCATCAAATCCTGCATTTCAAGGCTCTACAAAAGTCGAAGGATGCGTCTTTTGTTTTCTTCCAATTGTCGACTCACAGTATGGATTGGTAAAAGCCCATCAAACCTATGTGGAAGTC
The DNA here is from genome assembly GCA_027945595.1 of Fusarium torreyae. Lineage (NCBI taxonomy): Eukaryota > Fungi > Ascomycota > Sordariomycetes > Hypocreales > Nectriaceae > Fusarium > Fusarium torreyae. The sequence continues at coordinate 289,717 of JAOQAZ010000036.1, forward strand.
CTGGATGGGGTTGGCTTTCCGTCTCAATCCCTGCATTGATGAAACTTTGCACGCAGCTGAGGTTCTCTTCGACTAAAAGGTCGAATTGACTCGTGTCAAGATACAAAGGCGTTAGCCCAGAAGCGTCTTCTAGTCGGCCAGGTGCTGCCAGAACTGAAACGTCATCGCTTCCAGGGGCCTTTCCCAAATAAGCAGTCCATGCCGTCAGGTTGTCGTCGGCATCCCACCACTTGAAGTCACCTGGGACATCAGCAATGGTCCTGTCGTCTAGCATTGGGGACGATAGAATTTGTCGAGCAACGGGGGGTGATAGACTGCTCTGTTGAGCGCGAATCGAAAGAGCTGCTACCAGTCCGCCCCCAGCACTCTCTCCCATAACAGCAATCCTCTTGGGGTCGATTTGATAGGCCTTGGAGTTGCGATGTAGCCAAGTGAGACAAGCCCAGCAATCGTCCAAAGCAGCAGGGTAAGGATGCTCTGGTGCCAGCCAGTAGTCGACAGAAAACGCTTGAACGCCCGTCTCGGCCACCATGTTTGACAGCCGCTCGATGCTGATCTCGGCACTCAAAGAGATTAGCCCGCCTCCGTGGGCATGGATTACTGTGGCGGAACGTCTTTTGATATGAAACGTGATCGTTTCTCTTCAAATGATAAACAGGCAGCGACATGCCATCTTCTCTTGGGAGCTGAAGAACTTCAAACATCACCCCTTCAGGTATGACTGGTGCGGGCCCTCCAATAGCCTCGTACCGAGCGTGACGGCCCTGGATGTCGTGGATTGCCAGCCTCGGGACATCTTTCTGACTTTTCAGCAGCGGTGCTAGAGCGGCAACGAATTCTGCGTCGACTTGAAGAGCCAAGTTCATATAGTGATGATAAGTGAACGGAAGTGGGAGATAAGGAAGTTTGTGGTCTAGAATCAAGACCATGTAGTACTAAGCTCACCAGTTCTTTACTCGTGGTTTCACGGCAAATCATAGCCTATCCATACTCCGGGTTTGCTGGGGTATGGTAGTTGATGTCGGCCCATATTCTAGCTTCTACGAGACACGGTATTGGACGGCAAGCAACTGCTTTGAATCGGGAAAATTGAGGACTACGTTAATAGCCGCAAATTTTGAGTCTTTCATGAATGGATTTGGTCAAGTGAATTCTAGATGAACGCAAGAGATATCAGATGCTATCACCAGAGCAGTCATGGGAAGGCGGTTTTTCATTACCAGGAAGGGAAGAATGGGCCTTGGTCCGACTGGAATTCAACTTAAGGACAGAGTCGTCATGCTGAACGGGTGTCAAGTACCTTTGGCTTTGCGGCCTATAGAAGATCATTGGGTTCTCGTCAGAGAATCAAATGTCTTCAGGTTGAGAGCTGGCGAGACCGTACGGGGGACTGAGGCACGACACCGGTATAGGGCAAGAATGTTTCACCTTAAATGAAGCCGGTTAAGATACCTATAATTATAGAGCATAAGTTTGAATTAATACCTATCTGAAAATAAAGAACGCTTTAATTAAACCTATTTCTTTAACTAATATCACTCCACCTATATATATTAACCTTAGGTATAAAAAGGTTATGAATCTTAATTAGTCAAAGACTCTGAGATAAAAGTTACCTTATTATATACATCAACATCGACACTTTATAAGAGCAACAGTCAGAAGCTGCGATAAAAGGCCGCATTATGATCCGGCACGGGGAGGTGCACAAGCTCGGAATGTAAAATCATGGCTTGTCATAAGGATACAGCTAATCCCAGGAGAAGGCACGAAAACCCTAGATCACACCGCCCTCTTCCACGTTGTCAAACACCAATAGCCATTTAATCGTGTCTTCAGGCTGGCAAATTCCACACACGCTTTCATTCGGGCCGAAGCATGGCACTAAAGGTTTCACAGCCTCAACCACTTCATTTGTCGGCAGATTTGTTCATGACACAGGCTCAATCAAACTGGAAAAGGCAGGGCGTAGAGGGCAAAAGCGCATTAGCCTTGTATTGGAATTTTAAATGGGCAGTTACTTGATTTCATGTCCAAAAAATTAGCCACTGTTTCTTGTCTGCCGTGTCTCAACGACCAACAGCGCTTTTTTCTCTTTTTTCTTCTTTTTTCAGAGCGGAACGAGGTCACGGAAATGGCTGGGCGAGCCGTGTCTTAGCTGCCGGTCTGGGGTCATTATTCAGTATCCGGATGGCTGCGAACGGGCCATTAGTTATCATTCAGACAACACAATAGGGGATGGAAGATATCCAAGATCGGCTGTTTTCTCTAGCATAAAAATATCAAGAGCTCCTCACTTCCCTGTTCCTTTCTATTATAAGCAACTATCCTACACTCTTATCTGACAATTTACGCTCAAGCTTCTTCAATAGCAAGCCCTCCTCTAAATCTCAGCATCACCTTTATACACCCATAGCTCAAAATGCATTTCATGGCTACTGTCGCTATCTTTGCTTCAGTTGCTGCTTCTGCGAGCTCCAAAGGACAGAGGAAGCCGAACGTCAATGAGCTCCGGGTTTCTGAAGCTCAAGCAACTTGTGGAGACGGTTTCACCGTCCAGTGTTGTAACAAATCCACCAACAAGGCTGGTAACAAAAACAAAGTCGGAGGACTATTCGGCCTAGGCTTTTTTGACGACTCAAACGTCTTTGATGATTGCGCCGATCTCAACCTTAATATCGTCGGACTTCTCGATGGCCCGCTTGGAGAAAAGTGCAGTGCCAACGCGGCTTGCTGCCAGGACAACCCCTATAATGTAAGAGGGCTCACATTAATACGCCCAACGAGGATATTAACACATTGCAGTTTCCCAGTTGGTTCATTAACGTCGCCCAGCCCTGTGTTGCTTTAAGCGACCTGATTTAAGCTTCTTTATTAGCTAGGAGTTAGATATAATAATATAGCTAATATAAAATTAGAATTCCTAAGGCTTATACCCACTTTTTATTACTTATCCTATAGAGATATCCCTAATTATTAAATACTATTAAGTTAAATACTAAAAAGCTTTTAAACTCACTTAAGCGATATTGCGACTGACATTGTGCCCTTAATTGTCGCTTGTTGATCTTTGAGTTTAGCGCGATAATAAGCATGGATTAGGCGCCATAGCCGTAGACAACTTTCTGCACCCTTTCCTTATTTATAAGGACAAAAAACATAAAAATAAAATAAAAACAAGAAAAATAAAAAAAATAAGAGTAATAAAAGACTTAGTCTCGTCAGGCATGAATTGGACAAAGTCTTTTTGCCGGCGGTTTATGCAGCATTCGAAGTGGGAGATCTGTGCAGGATGGTATCCTTAGGCTAGGTGTCAGACAGGTACGGCTTTGATGAAACCAATCAGAGTCCTCGAACCTGAACAGTGTAAGTCTCGACGGTCAATAGGATAGTCCAAGTGACTTGTGGGTATCGTATCCTATTTAAGATGTTGTAAGTATAGAAGGATTCAGCATCACTGCTTGTGAGAGGCATATAGGTTAAACCTATGGTAATTATGCGATCGATAGCGACATGGGGCACGCGATCAGGGGTTCTTCTATCTAATCTAGCCTTATCTAATCTAATCTCCAAGATCGATCAAAGCTAATTAGAGTTATAACACAAAACATTTGCTCGCGAAACTGGCGCCAATTTGATTGACAACTAGAAGTTGAGCCGAGCCGTCGACACATGTTGATTGATTCCAGATGTCCTCGGCTTCCGTGGCTTACTTATCTTTCCTGGCTAGAGCCAAATTTATCTCGGCGGGACGTGCACGAGATAAGAAAAATTTGACAGATGAGGCTCCGCTATTCCAATGTCATATGCTCAAGACTCGGATCCACATGAGGCCATATCAAGCAGCAATTGTGGATCATTAAGGGATGCCGAGGCTCCTGTCAAATTGCCATGCCGAGTATCAGGTACTTGACTTCTGATTTTTGCCTGTATCTCAACTTAATCTCACATTATGATGCCATAGGGACCGCGATTGTGAAGCACAGTACACTCTTTTAATCTGCAATCACGCACGCTGTAATTGAACTTTTGTTTTCCTTCGTTTTACAGCCTTGTCATTTTTTTCTTCTTATCCTAAAGACAGAGATGGGTATCATCGATCAACCGCAATCAGGAGGCCAAGGGTCGAGCCCTGGTGATTTCGCTGCTGTTCAAAAGTCAATCACTGAACTCCTCAACCAGCCCGACTACGACGATGGGAGTGCTGGCCCCGTTCTCGTGCGTCTAGCCTGGTAGGTGTGCACAGGAACCAAGAGATGTGCTCCAATTGCTAATCCCTCCCTAGGCACTCGTCCGGCACATACGACAAAGTAACCGACACAGGTGGTTCAAACGGTGCCGGCATGCGCTATGAAGCTGAAGGTGGAGATCCCGCCAATGCTGGTCTGCAGAATGCTCGTCTTTTCCTTGAGCCAGTCAAACGTCTTCACCCGTGGATAACATACTCTGACCTCTGGACACTCGCTGGCGTGACAGCAATCCATGCCATGGGTGGACCTGAAATTGACTGGCTGCCTGGACGAACCGACTTTGTCGACGATAGCAAGCTTCCGCCTCGTGGTCGTCTCCCAGATGCGGCGCAAGGGGCAGAGCACATTCGCCACATCTTCTATCGAATGGGATTTAACGATCGCGAGATCGTGGCCCTTAGCGGTGCGCATAATCTTGGCCGTTGCCATACCGCAAATTCTGGCTTTGAAGGCAAATGGGTTAATAATCCTACCCGGTTCTCGAACCAGTACTTCCGTCTCCTACTGTCAGAAAACTGGACTGAAAAGACAATCCCCGAGTCTGGTGTACTCCAATTCTCCTCGGTTGATGAAGATACAGAGGAAGAGTTGATGATGCTTCCAACTGACATGGCACTCACGACGGACCCTGAGTTCTCAAAGTACGTGCATGTGTACGCAAAGGATAAGGATGTGTTTTTCGATGATTTCAAGAAAGCTTTTGCGAAGCTACTAGAGCTTGGAATTGCGAGAGATACGGAAGGGAATGTTCTTAACACTGACAACCAGAAGGGAGGTTACAGGAGTGCACCAAAGAAGAGTGAAACGGCACCTACTGCCGTAGGTCAATTGGAAGCAGCCAAGACAGGCGGATGTCCTGTTATGCACCATAGGGCAAAACTGTGATTATTAGAGATAGATTCACTTAACCTAGATAGTTTCAGACCGTTCGAGAGATACCTATTAGATGTATTATAGAACTTAGATGTGAATAAACCAGACTTTTTGAAAAGATAGAACCTTTAAACTGACTAATCCACGTTCCTAGATCTCAAAACAAACCTGACATAGTGGCAGAGATCTCTTGGAGTTAATATCCGTGCCTACGTTATATAATTACTCATGCCTAGCGCCTCCATCCTTACCCTCCGTGACTTGCCAGTGGTGCTCATAGCCGAAGTACCTAGATGGCTTACTTGGATCTTCTGGATGTTCGGCCTTTCCGGCTTTGAAGAAAACCTTGAGATCAGGCAAATCCGTCGCATTGAGGGGCTGATTTGGCACCTGTAGCATATTCTTGTTAGTCTTGACAGCTTCATATATGGAACGCTGAGTAATACTTACAGCAACAGCTCTCCAGTGCAAGTGTTTAGTCATATAGTCAACCACATGATCTTTTCCAAGGTGGTTAATCGCAGCCCATCTCTCATCCTTGCTAAGAACTCGCTGTATGAGCTGAAGTGTGACTGGGATCTGACCCTTCGACAATTGATGAATCTCCTGCTGCTTCTGGCAGTTGTTACAGTTGACGCCGTTCTTGTTGCCTCGCGTCCAATAGTTGGAGGAGAATGTATGAATTCCACCAATGTAATCAAGGCTCAACTTGTAATCAGCTGGCGATTCAGGGATGTCGCTTTCTTTTCCGATAAAGAAGTGAATGCTGTAACTAATCCCGTTCAAAGCAAATCGGTTGTAGATGATATTGATCACGTAGTCATTGTCGAGGCCCTCGATGTTCTGTGTAGAACCAACCTTATGGAGGACCTTTCGAAGGATTCCATATTTCTCTGTGAGGCGCTTCTGAACAAGTTCGGGAGAAGCCTTGCCGGAGTTGGAGTCCGTTTCAGGCGATAGGTCGGGGTAGGTGTATCCAAGTGTGGTCCAATCTTGAACCCCATCAGAGTTCCAGTTCGTAAACTTGGTATCGGTGTGGAACGGATAGAGGCTATCGCATGAAGTTGGGTCAGTTCCCTTTGTCGCACCTGTGAACCACTGCCCCTGCCCATTGTTGTGCTGGTAAATAGCAAACTGACGATCAACGTTGCAGTGATGCAGCCAGAATATTGGGTCAAAGGCAGCAGTGCCAAGATCAGACATATGGCCATAGGACTTTGTCGCTTGCCCACAACCAGGTGTCAAAGAGGGGTCCAAGTTCCATCCTAGACCTCCCACTAGCACATGAATGTAGTTATGGATCATCTCAAGGGATAGCCAACCATTGGGCTCAGAACCGCCATGAGCAGTAGTAGCGAACTCGGCATAGTTGTCAAAGTTGGACGCGACAAATAGCCGGCTAACCTGATCAAGAATCGATCCGTTGAAGCCAGTAGGAATGTCCTGTTTAGGGCCCACCTCGATCACCGCCCAGTCGGGCTCTTGTAGTGCTTTGTCGACCAAATCATTGTTTTGAATACCAGAGACCTCCTGTGTGGTGATTTTGGGATTGCTGAGACCCCATCTGCTGGTACCAGACGTGCCATCCATCTACAAGGTCTGTTGTCAGTGATGGTCAACGAATATTGTGCTATGAAAGAAAACTTACTGGAGGATCATTGAAGACAGTCCATTGCCCGAAACTGGACCGATCATTGAGGGTAGGAGTTGTTCCCAACTTTTGGAAAGTTGAGATTGCCCCAGTGCTGAATTGGTAAAGGGGGTTGGGAATAGACGTCAAGGTCTTGCCGTCAAACTCCACAATAGGGATATTCGCCTCTCGAACAACCGCTGGCACGCTAGGGTTTGCAGCCCAATCCCAGTATGGCAATCGCCAACTATTGGCGGCCTCTTGCCATGCGGGCTGTTGAGAAGCTGGAACTTGAGGCAGAATCTCCGTATTCATGATCTCCCACAGGCGCTGCTCAAACAGCAGCACATAGACGCGATGCCAGGTAGGGAAAAGAATAGAATTATGCGGGCAATAGAAGTCGGGAGTGACATCTGCTGACGATCCAACGGTGCTGTAATAGTTGTCATTGTAAGACTTGCTCACTTCCATGGGGGCGGGGTCATTGTCCCAAGGAATGGCTGGAAGTCCATGAATGCCAGCAATTTGAAAGTAAGAGTTGACCTGATCAAAGGGTATGGCCTGGAAAATTTGCAATGCTCGGATGTAGAGGGAGAGCTGAATAGGGTTATTACTAGCCCAACTATTGATTTCCTGACGTGGATGGACTTGGCCATCGGCCTTGATGCCGGTGATGGGCAGCGAAGTGAAGGGAGGGTTGGGCATTTTGCGGTTGAAAGAGTTTTCCTTTTCCTTGTCAAGATGGAGCAAAGCTTGGAAGTTGAATGAGATGAGTTGATAAGGTCTCCTTTGGCGAGGCACAAAGAAATGTTTTATCTATTTTCTGTTTCTATCCTCCACGCAAACGCAATCACGTAGACAAACGCAATTGTAACTCATCATGTCGAGTTGGACATGCATTCCATCGTAACGAACATCTTACGACTTTTATCTGCGGGGTAATGAGTTCTGGATCGCTCTATCACATTGGAGTGAGACTTGCGTGAGCAGGCAAAGGATCTATTGAACGTGGCTGATACAGCGGTGAATCGAGGGACTCACACGAAGTCAATAGGAATGCATGGATTAGCTTGAAGTAATTTCTCATCGAGTATAAATATATCTTTTTAAATTATTCTGTTGTGGAATCTGTAAGGTGGACGTTTCGTTATATAATACAGTTATGGATAAAGCATGGGCAAGTATCTATTTAATATATTACAAACAGTCTGTAATAGGAGAAACCAAAGGCTCTGCAATACGTCGAATCTCGTTAACTGTCCAATTAAAATACGATATGGTTTTATAATTTCGCTAGTTTTCCTATAGCGACTAATCCCGCTTCTAGACTCGGACGAGCAACGTTTCAGCTGTCCACTAACGCGCCATGTCTCATGGGATAACACCAGCCGCAAACAACAAAATCAGCTAGAATCGGCGGGGAAACAGTTGCTCTGTTTCGGTCCTATTATCTATCAGATAGTAGCCATATAGACGTCCTTCAGAGGTACTTGTCTTATCATTAAGAGGTAATTATAAGTGTTTTGAGCTCAGTCTTCCTACAAATCAACACTTTTGTAAAAGTTGATGCTCTAATGTAAATTGCTTACCGGGTATTATAAGCCCAGAAGAATTGCTGAGGTACAGACTGGTTGGTACTTGATGGATGCTATACTATCGTTGGCCGAGTATCAATATGTCGACCTCTCGGAAGAGCTATTCCAGTCAAATGAAAAGTCTGAGTTGTTTCGTGAGGCTGGTGCAAGAGTTGCAAAGTCTGCCAGTCGTTGACCTGGGTGTATGTGTTGATCGTAAGCACATTTCTGGTTATTTCAACCCAGATCATACTCAACAGCCTATTTAGTAATTCTTCGGCTAGTTACTACACTTCAGCCTTTATCGACATCACCTTTATCATTTATTCGTTGCTCAAACTCACTACTAAGAGGCTTACGAAATTATTGCCGCTACTCATTATGGTCCTCCAGCTCGTGCTACGTTACCCGATTAGGGTTAGTTGCCCAAGAATCCAGACACACAGGACCTGCCCCTCACCTTCAACAAAGCATTCCTCTTTCACAGACACTTCACTCATCAATTGACCATTGCCTATCATTAGCTGGCTATACCTGGTTCTCATCATCTATGTTACATCTGAGGCGCACCTACACCGAAACGATGCAATGAGCAGCTCACAAGGCGACTCGCCACACCGACCGCTGTTGTCGCGTAAAGCACAAGCCTGCAATGAATGCAAACGTCGCAAAGTCCGATGCTCCGGAGGGGCAAAATGCTCCAACTGCGCAAGAGACAGAAAAGACTGTAGATACAGCTCTGTTCTGGAGTCGCTTACAACCCTGCAAAGGCAAGGCTGGACCCTACTACAGGACCTGCAAGGTTGTTTTGTGCTGACGGCAACAACAGGCGATTAAACCAGGCTGAGAAATTGATCTCGTCGATGGAAAAGGCTTGGGCAATCCACCTTCCCGAAGTCAATATTCAAGACGCGATACGGCGTATTGAATCAGGTGGGCAGGATCCGCTTCCCAGCTCAAGCCCTGGTACTCTTTCCGAGGCTCCAGAAACACGATACGGGCCAGCAGGAAATCAGCCGCCCAACGACCCCAGTCCAGCTGAATGGAGTAACGCTGAAGACTACGAATTCGATGAGACTCAAGATTTCGATAATACGACTGATGGAATGGGTTCCCTTATTACAGAGCCCGGAAAGGTCGGATATACAGGGCCTCAGTCTGGAGTCGCGGCTCTGAAATTCCTCCAAACTCTGCATTTGTATATCCCCGCCGATCAGCCGACACCCTTCCCACTGGATGATCCAGATACACGCAATACGTCTGAAGCATCATCAGCCGATATTTCACGATACATAGACGATTATTTCAAGATCTACCATAGCTCGTACCCAATTCTTCACGAAGGGACCTTCCGTGCTCGCCTCTCCGGTAAGCTCTCCATAGGGACCAGAAGGGCATAGCAACTGATGATGGCATAGGAGCACTGGCCAAACCACGCGATGGGTCATGGCCACTATTGCACAACATTGTTATCGCTATTGGGGCTTTTGTCGGTGCAACCGATGTATCGGACAACGACGTCCCATTTTACAAAAAGGCCCGACAAAGTCTAACCATGGATATCCTGGAGAAAGGATCTCTCAGTTACGTCCAAGGGCTTGTTCTCATGGCAAACTATCTTCAAAAACGTAACAAGCCTAATTCGGGATTCGTCCTCATCGGCATCGGCTGGAGTATGGCGCTTGCAATTGGTCTTCACCGCGAATTCTTCCTACCGTCTTCAAGCCCGTTCACAATGGAAATCCGCAGAAGAGCTTGGTGGGCATTGTTTGTATTCGTGTCCGGGGCTCAATTGACGCTCGGAAGACCGCCCGCGTCATTAGTCGGAGTCAACGTTCGACCTCCCTCCAATCTCGATGACCAGGACCTCGCTGTCGACATGGAGAGTCTTCCCAACCCCAAAGACGGACCTAGTACAACATCTTGTCTTGCTCAGCACGCCAGGCTAGCACAAATCGCCAACATGGTCCAGGTTGAACTTCTTGCTCACCAAATCCCAAGTCATGACAGAGCTGTCACGCTGGACCGGAGTATTGCCCAATGGCATAAAGACCTCCCTTCCTACTTTGATGAAGGGTTGACGTTTGAGACATGGTTCGAGATCCCAAAGCGGATCCTCATCTGGCGTTCGTTTCATCTGCGGATCATCCTCAGCAGGCCCATCTTGTTCCGCAAGATCAAGGATAAGGAGAGCCTGGACTTATCTATTGAACCCATCTCGACGTGTCTCTCTGTGGCAGAAAATTGTGTCGAATCTATCTGCAGTTATGTTGAGAGGGAACCCAATCAGCCGCGGGGTCTAGCCTGGTATGCCACATATTGGTTGATCACAGCTACATTTGTTCAAGCGACTTGCTACATCTATGACCCTGCACATCCTCTTGCTCCTGCTTGGCAGCGAGACTTGAAACGAGCAGTGGGCTGTTTGTGGAGTCTTGGCGCTACGAATAGCATGGCACTGCGCGCCCGTGATATCTTGAAAAGGCTACTAGGTATGTTAATGTCGTTACAACGGAATCTTTTACTAACAATTACAGAACAAAGAGAACTCTTCCTGTCCTTATTCGAGACACCCACATCTTCGACGGCCAACCCAAGTTTGCAGAGCTCTTCTATGGATATCTGGGAACTCACCACCCAAGATCAGAGTCAGCAGACTTCTGCTGTTCCCAATACGGGTGCCCAGGACCGAAACACCATATTTCTCGGCGAGCGGGGCATGCCATTCCCGTTCTACGCCCAGAGCTCTTCAGATGCCGAGTTACTTGATGCTACTGGAGGGATCATGCTGCAAGGAAGTTCGGATTCTACAGGACCTTATTCGGACTGGGGAACTTGGATGCCTGGTTGATAGCCTCAACATTTGTGTCACAAGTTTATTTCGTCTATTATGGCCCATCTATGTAAAGCCCCGACCGGCAGTTATAGGCTCAAATGTACATCATCCCTCCGTTAGCACAGACGATATCCCCTGTAATCCACCTTGATCGTTCCTCGCAAAGGAATCCTATAATCTCTGCAACATCATTCTCGGTACCTGCTCTTGGAGCCGCCGGTGTCTTTTTATTTTGCTCCTCCATACGGGCAAGATGTGTTTCGCCCGCCGCTCTGTACATGTCTGTATCCACAGGTCCTGGATTGACTGCGTTGACTGTGACGTTGTATTTATGACCCAGCTCTGTTGCCCAACAACGCGTCAGAGCTTCAACAGCAGCTTTGGAGGCTGAGTAGGTCGACTGTGTGGCGAAACCGCCTCGAGCAGAAATAGAGGACAAGTTGATAACACGTCCTCCAGGTCGAACGTAGGGAACAAAGGCCTGTGTCATTAAAATGACAGCACGGACGTTAACCGCCATGATTATTTCGAATTCTTCGTTTGTGATTTCTTCGATTCGTGTGCCGGCAGACCCAAGTCCTGCATTGTTGACGAGGATATCGAGGTAGGAGACGTTGAAGGCGGCAAGAGTCGACGCTATGACCTCTTTGGGAGAGGACAGAGACGCAGCATCGGCTTGGATAGCGTGGGCTGAGGAGCCAAGTGATTCGACTTCGCAGACAAGGTCTCTTGCGTGTGTTTCTGACGACTTCGATACGTAGGTGAAAGCGACCTATACATCTCAGCCAGGAGTGTTAACCGTTTCAATTGACTGAGACTAACCTTTGCGCCTTGTTTTGCCAAGGTCAGGACAATGCCTTTTCCAATTCCGCGGGCTCCTCCCGTGACGATGGCGATCTTGCCGGCTAGAGACATGGCTGTTGTTTGTTGCTAGGCGAAGAATTGAGTTTCCAAGCCTCGGACGCACAAAACACCTACAAATATTTTCGACGGCTCACATCTTTGTCTTCTTTCATTTTGTTATCCCAGTTATACTTGGTTTGCTTTCTCGAAATTTCGCCAGGTGACAAGATGGTGATGGCTACGATGGAGAAAGTCGAGCAGCTCGGAGTGTCGTCTCATTGGTCAGGAGGGTCCTCGGTGGTGTCGCCGAGCCAATCTCAGCTTAGTATTGCGACCATGTACCCATAAATTTGATGCGGAGATGCGACCGAGCAATGGCTTTTGCTTAGTTTAACACAGTCGGGGTCCACGAGATGGAGCTCGTTGGGCTTCGGCACACTTTGCGAATGGTATTAGAGTCATACTAGCTTGAGAAAAGGTCATCATGGAGATCGACTGCCGCACAAATCATTGTTTGTTTTTGGCATGGCCTGACCGAGCGAAGTTCTTCGCCATTGACCTAGATCGTGGCGAACTTCGAGTCAACTGGAACAGGACGTGTCAGGCCGAATATGATGGCGTCTATGGTTCGCGCGCCCTCGGCATTACCAATCTTCTGAAGGCACCGATCCACCAAGAGCTCGTAGGTATACAGAAACATGATAAATGTGGCTTCACGAAATCCTGGCTATCAAGTCATATTTCCTTTATTATAGATTGTTCTATGATTGCTTCGCTGCTGTAGAAACGATGGGTACTCGATGACTTCATTTGTTGTCTCTCCTCCGTAATCACCTCTATGAGAATTCAGCCCAATTTGAGAGTCGACTGTTTCTTGTAGAAATGTGCGTGACGGTCTTTCGGGTGTGATCTTGACAAGGAACCTCTACTAAAGTCGACTCTGGATCTCCTATCGGTCAAATCATGCTTCAAACACACTATTCAAGGATTCTGCGTATATCCTATTACTCGCTGAGTCATGGCGCGTCTGGAGTCGTATGTTTGTTTAATGCACCAGCCTACTGCCCAATGACGAGGGAAGGTACCGAGTCAACCTGGTCACCTCTACGTCTTCGACCAGCATCTGGCCATCGAGGTCCTGGAAGATGGCCTAGTTTGTTATGCCATAGTCTATGAAAAGAATTCGGTCTAGACAGGCAGCCTCTTTTTCTTTCTCTTGTGCCGGCAGAGGGACGGAATAACGCTGACTTAACCAGATCATACTAAGTTGTTTAATTACTCTTGAAGGGGCCTGTAGACCTTATAGTAGATCCGAGAGCAAGTAGATTTTACAGCCATGGTATCACACCACGCAATCAGGCCACTCTACAAATATCAAAAAATTTAAAACGAGAGCTATGGAATGATCATCTCGGTGTGCATTGCTTGGCAGCTTCCAATTACAGGGAAGTAACGTCACCTGCGAAGGCCCGGAAACGACACACTGAGGCTAGAAATTCGCTAGTCATAAGCACATTTGAACGGCATGGGGCACCTAGAGCTGTCTAAGAACAAACTTCGAGCAAGTCTCCATCATACGTAAAGACATTGATCTACGGCTCACCCGGAGGACTCGGGACTTTCCAGAGGTGCAACCAAGATTTTCTCGATTTATCATTTGACTTATTCTACAAACATAAAAACTCTATCATTATTTTGTGTCGTAGCTTTGCATGCGTACTCCCGTCTACTCATCAATAATCTGAACCTTAATAGCCCTTGCAGCAGGGTTTGACGCTACGCCAAACGCTTCAATGCCCTCCTCTAGCTTAAACCGGTGTGTTACAAGGGGCTTTAGGTCAATCAGTCCTTCTGTCACCAGACTGATGGCCTTGGGGTAGGTATCATGGTAACGGTATTGGAAGCGGAGATCAATCTCCTTGGAAGAGAGGTGCATGAAAGGGATGTTCTGGAAATCCTTTCCGACGCCAATGACAAAAACAGCGCCACCGAATGCAGAAGCCTGAGAGGATGCGTTAGTCTAGAAAAGGCGCAGGACCAAGCTCGCCCAGCACTTACATAAATACCAGCATGGATACTGGACTCAACACCGGTGCACTCAATAACTAGTCGTGCCTCCTCACCCAGAGTATCAACAATCTTCTTGCCCAAGTCTTCAGACCCCACTCCTCTTTCAACAAGCACAGTACGAACTCGAGGAACAAGGGACTTTGCCTTAGCTAGTCGGTTCTCATCCAAGTCCGTAATAACAATAGGGGCAGCTCCGGCCGCATGAGCCGCTAGAAGAGTCACCAGACCGATAGGTCCAGCGCCGCAGATGACCAGGGGAGTACCCATGCGAAGACCTGACCTATCAATGCCTGCAAGCGCCACGGAGAGAGGCTCGAGTAATGAACCTTCCTCGTAGCTGAGACTGTCGGGTAGGTGATGCAGCCAAGCTTCGGGGTGAGCATGGTAGCGACGGAGAGTGCCGTGGTAAGGAGGAGTAGAAAAGAAGACGACTTCGGGACAAGCGTTATACTGGCCGGTTCGGCAGTAGTAACATGTCGGCTTGGAGCAAGGAACGCCGCACTCAAGGGCCACTCTGTCTCCTATAGCACCATGTTATCAATATTGAGACGATTATCTTATTGTTGGGTTGCATGGTTGACTTACCAGGCTTGAACTTGGTTACGTCCTTACCCGTCTTGATGACGACACCAGCACTCTCATGGCCAAGACCATTTTCGCCGCAAACAACCATGGGGCCAATAGCGCCGTGCTTCCAGAAATGAACGTCTGAACCGCAGATGCCGGTGGCACGGACATGGACCAGGCATTCCGATGGCCCCGGCTCAGGGACGTCGGCCTCGATGAGATGCAGGTCATGCGCCGGGTTGGTCTGAATGGCGAAGTTCTTGGGCTTTCGCTGCAAGACTTCGGTGACAGTTGCGGTAGCCATTATATTGATGACTGTTAAAGATAGATCAAGAGATGTGAATAATTAACAAGTGCTTTGTTGTTTGGTTACGATACAGTTCTAGCTCTTCGTCGTTATATACACTTCCAGTTACTTATTGGTTGAGATGCAGTTTCTTTTTACAAACCCTATTGTTCTGTCAGCTTCTCCTCTCGGTCATTTGCCCGCACCACTAATCGCCCGATGTCCCATTAGGACGTTGCACGTGAAAGTCTGACTCGGAGACACTATCGATTCGTCTAGTTAAGAGCCTAAGGAGATGGTCACGTCACAGAATTGGGGCTCGGGTGGACCACCGAGTGAGCCACTTTTCCAAATTGTGGCGCTCGCTTTAAGTATCTCGCCGAGTCTAGCTCGGGGGACGCGCCGAGTTGCAGAGCAGCCACACACATCGAGATGGTTGCATCTAACGTTAAGCTTGAAGAAGAATTCTCCACACTTCCCCAGAATCGTTGTAAACGCGGAGAACTTGGGGAACTTGGGGAAAGACTGAAGACAAATTTGTATATATTGCAATGAATGTCCCGACAATGAATCTTAAGACTCAAGCTCCAGACTTCCATCGAACAATCCTCGCTATCACTGTCTTATCTGGCTCGAAATCTGGCTCATCATGTCTCATCATATCGAGCAAGCTGATCAGTGAGTCCTTGTGTGCTTTTCCCTCAACAATTCAAGTCTAACTCATAAATAGGGGGCGAGACGATGTTATCGAGAAGAACCGAAAGGCAAGCATTGCCAGCATGACACACAACGATACTGGAGAGTAAGTCTTCAATCTGAGCCCCTTACCGTGGCCAGTGTTGACAAGACCAGGATCAAGAATCCCCTTGTCGGCATCCCTAAAGACCAGCTCCTCAACGACGTCGAGGCCTACGCCCAACAGCACGAACTCGCCGATGCTCTTCCTCACCTTCGCAAGGGCGCCCTCGTAGCCCAGCGACCCGGTGAATTCGAAACAATCGAGGAACTCAACGAATACGACCGCGAAGCACTACGAACTGAGCGAGATCATCGATGGAAACACCCCAAGTCTCTTTACTTTACAATTCTCCTCAACTCTATCAGTGCAGCTATCCAAGGATGGGATCAGACTGGTTCCAACGGAGCCAACCTCTCCTTTCCTCAGGCTTTTGGCATTGCGGATCATGGTGAAGCTTGTGAAGCAGCTGGGACTTGTGAATCGAATTCGTGGATCATTGGGGCTATCAACGGTGCTCCTTACATGGCCATTGCTCTCTTGTAAGTTGTATTCTTCTAGACAACCGACCATCGACGAATATTAACTTTTTCCAGTGCTTGTTGGCTTTCCGACCCCTTGAATCACCTCATTGGCCGCCGCGGTACGATCTTTATCGGAGCCCTCTTCAGTCTCTTGGCCCCAATCGGTCAAGCCGTGTCTCAGAGCTGGGTTCAAATTCTGGTCTGCAGAATCCTTCTCGGCGTGGGCATGGGTCTCAAGGAAGTCACGGTCCCGGTATACTCAGCCGAGAACGCCCCAGCTGTTATTCGTGGAGCTTTGGTCATGTCGTGGCAGCTCTTCGTCGCATTCGGAATTATGCTCGGCTTCTCTGCTAATCTTGCGGTGGTCCACACTGGAGCCATTGCTTGGAGACTCCAGCTCGGATCTGCATTTATCCCAGCTGTTCCTCTACTCCTCGGCATCTGGTTTGCTCCTGAATCGCCTAGATGGTTGATCAAGAAGGGAAGACACAATAAGGCATACAAGTCACTCCTTCGTCTTCGTCACACACCTCTTCAAGCTGCGCGAGATCTGTACTACATTCACTCTCAGCTTCTTGCAGAGGATATGCTCATTAAGGAGGAAGGGTTCGAAAAGGCCAACTTCTTCACTAGAGCAGTTGAACTGTTTACTGTTCCTCGAATTCGTCGAGCTACCCAGGCATCAGGAATTATCATGATTGCCCAGCAGATGTGCGGTAGTAAGTACTCGTCTTCTCGGATAATAAGATAAGACTCTAACCACACACTTGTCAACAGTCAACATTATTGCCTTTTACTCCTCGACGATCTTTACTCAAGCTGGCGCAAACAACATCACCGCGCTCCTCGTGTCCTGGGGCTTTGGAATGGTACGTCTACCGTCGCCATACTCGCATGTTTTCTGAGTCCCGTAACTAACCCGCTCACCACAGACCATGTTTGTCTTTGCCTTCCCCGCCCTCAAGACGATTGATACCTGGGGACGACGCACACTTCTTATTTCCACCTTCCCCTTCATGTTTCTCACCCTCCTCGGTACTGGAATGTCCTTTTACATCCCCTCTTCTTCCCCAGCTCAGTTAGGCATGATTGCGTTCTTCATCTTCGCATTCGTCGCCTTCTATTCTCCCGGAGAAGGTCCATGCGCCTTTGTCTACTCAGCCGAGGTCTTTCCTCTATCCCACAGAGAGATTGGTATGTCATGGGCCGTTGCGACTAACAACTTCTGGGCTGCCGTTCTGGGTCTTACATTCCCGCGCATGTTGCTCGCGCTCACTCCAGCGGGAAGCTTTGGCTTCTATGCTGGATTGAACATCATCGCGCTTATTGCCATCTTCCTGTTCATGCCCGAAACTGCGAAGAGGAGCTTGGAGGAACTTGACTATGTCTTTGCCGTCCCGACGACTATCCATGCAAAGTACCAACTGACTCAAGTTCTGCCATGGTGGATCCAGAGATATGTCTTTCTCCAGAAGAATTTGCCGGAGCCTCAGTTGTATCACTTTGATAGCAATGAAGCTTATCCGCGAGGAATGGACGCTGCGGAAGATTCAAGTGGCAAGGAGTAGATATGTTTTCGTTGAGGGAGCTGTTGGGGGATTAAGTGATGCCTGGATTCACAGAGTTGCGATATTGTTGAAGGATTTCGCAGATGGTTGGTACAAGACCCTAGGCTTTGGTAGAATGTCAACAGATGCTGTACTAAAAATTGGCCTTTACCTGTACCCTGTAATCTTTATCGGCGAGTCTTTGCAGGCCAATACAAAATCAAGCTAGTAAGCGCCAAATCTTGGACTTCTTGTCAAAGCACTTCAACAACCAAAGATTCAGTCCGGTGGGGGTTGTTTTCCTGCATACTGAAGCTCCAATTTCATAAGCGGCGATACATGGACTCAGACTCTGCCCTTCTGGCCGAGAATACGAAATTAGATAACCGGATAGCATGCTTTGACAATGCAAAAGAGATCTCAAACAGGGGAAATGCGTAGTGATTATCTAATTCCGGTATAGCCTACTGTATGACAACCGGACTCAGATCCATCTATCAACTACCGTTAACCATGCGGCACTTCGGGTGCTACTTTTGCCCGTCTATGTCGACGTGGATCTGGAATGGACGCACTGCTCTTTCAGTCCGTTGAGGATGTCGATTGTTTGATGTTGTTGCGCCAGACTCTAGTGTAAGTGTCTTGGGTATTTCCGTCACTCAGATTTGACTTTGCCAGATATCAATCTCAAACGACATTCTTCAACGTGTCATCGAATAAAGACTTCAAAGTCGTCATTGCAGGCGGCGGCATTGCTGGCCTCGTGCTTGCCAACATGCTAGAACAATTTGACCTCGACTACATCCTCCTTGAAGCACATTCGGAAATCGCACCTCCAGTTGGAGCCAGTATCGGAATGTTCCCTAATGGCCTGCGAATCCTAGACCAGATAGTTTGCTATGAACCCATCAGGGAGGTCTTTGGTGACCAAGTACCGTACAACGTCACATATACAAGCAACGAAAAAGCAGATGTTATTGCTGGCATTGACGGCATCTTTCATCATCTATGGAAACGGTACGTCTCATTTCTCGTCTTAATTAGTCGTTCCTAACGGAGGCAGCCACGGATACGGGCTATTCTTTTTCGATCGTCAAAATCTCCCCCAGTTTCTTTACAACTACATCCAACACAAGGAAAGAATTCAACTGGGCAAGAAAAGCACGGACGTCAAACTCGTCAAAATGGAGTCAACGTCACCTGTGCAGACGGCTCCATTGTCTCTGGTACCATCCTCGTTGGTGCAGACGGCGTCCAGAGTAGTGTTCGAAAGGCAATGCATAAGCTCGGTCATACACTTGAGCCTGGTTACTTCGACCCCAAGGAAGAAGGCAATGTTCCTTGTTACTACGCTTGCAGTTTCGGCATTGCGTAACGTGTCCCAGGCTGGGCAACTGGGCAGCAAAGTATGGTGACTGGCAAAGGACGATCCCAGCTTGTCGTGTCGGGACCTGATGATCGCGTCTACTGGTTTTTATTTGAGAGATTGTCTGAGACGAAGTATGGAAAAGACATTCCTCGATATACTAAGGAAGATGAGGAGAGGTTCGTGAAGCGAAATCGCGACGTCGCTATTACCCCAACAGTCAGGTTCGGCCAAGTCTTTGAAAAGAAGATATCATCTACCTTGACGCCGCTTCACGAGGTGGCCTATAAGAAGTGGTTTTTCAAGAGAATTCTTACTCTGGGAGATTCTGTGCACAAGGTTGGTCTAATTCACCGACTTTACTCGCTGCGTAGCTAACCAAACTAGCCAAACCCCATTGGAGGACAAGGTTCAAACCGTGCCATCGAGTCATGTGCCGAGTTTAACAACGCCTAACTACGAGTCAGGGACAACCGATAAGATGGCTTGTCTAATCTCTCCGACAATGACATTCAGCATATCGTTGCCGAAGTTCAATTGACGAGATATGAGAAAGCGCAGACAACAGTCAGCCGCTCGCATGAGTTACAAGCTGTTTCCGCTTACGAGAATTCCGCCATTTCCACTCTTGTTTGGGACTTTTTAGGACCATTGGGGGTAGATGAAAGCACACCCAACCAATTAGCCAGTAATTATGTTGGGGGCACGACACTGCATCAATTACCTGTTCCTTATCGACCACGAGCGATTCCTTTCCATGACGAACTTCCAGCCAAACCTGTGAGCAAGACGATATCCAACTATGTCCGATATGGCTTTGTTGGAGGGATGGGTCTTGCAGCACTTGCTGCTTCGAAGATATTCCGTCTTCCATTTAAGGGAGTTGGTGTTCGGAGCAAAACTTCAGTCCAACTTATTTCCCCTCTTCTGATCTATGCCATTGAAGGTCATCGGCTTGGTAATCAAGGTACTCTTCTGGCTCTACCTTCTTTGTTCTCTGTGGCTATGCAATGACAAGGCATCAGTCGCATAGCCCCAATTTACGCCATTCTGAGTTCTTCCTTGGTTTCGAGGCGCCTTCTAGCCGCGCCGTTCCTTTGCATGTAGCCAAGTCGCTTATTCCTGCAATCATTGCAGGTTTCCTTATCCCGACGATTATGGCAATGGCGCCGACTCCTCGGATACAGTCTTGGGAGCATTGATCAGCACTTTCGCAGGTTGCACTGCCTCTTTTCAACGTGCTCGTTGTTGATTTCTCGGCGGGTCTCAAGAGATGGAATGGCTCGGAGAAGCGGGAAGGGGAGCGCGATATGAGCCGTTACGAGGCCAAGGATGTCAGCACTCTACAGTCGGTATACACCTTTGCTTTCGCGGTGCAGGCTACGGCGCATATTACTACGATGGCCTATGCATGGAGTCACTCGAATATCTCCCTCTTCCAGACTCCCCACATGGCATCAGCAGCGATTGGATATCTCGGAAGTCAACTCTATTCCATCTAGGACTTGAGACGTCTTGGTTACGTCAAGACCAACGAGGCAGTAAAGGCTGCTGTGTCTACATTAGCTGGACAATTGCTCTTTGGACCGAGTGCGACGTGGGTTGGATTATGGTATTGGCGAGAGGGGAAGATTGCCACAGTTGGCGTATAAAATGACGGTCGAATTGAGGCTGAGTAGAATGTAAACAATTCGGTCTTAGGATGGAGATAGAAGAAGGAAACGTTATGATGCGTACATCTTGGCCAACGCCTTTGCGGGCCGTACCTGAAATGCGAGTGTCTGATTGGTTGGGGAATATTAACCGAGTGCGAGAGGCTTGGCCGTGCCGCTGTACCCGGATCCAAGACGTATGCGAATATCAATGACGTCAAATTTGTCAGGGTCCGATCTGATACTAGATCTCAGATCCCTTTTAAATCTTTTTACGCTCATGAATCGATGATTGACAAACCTTTAGACTGAGCAATCTTGTGAAAAGAAGACAAACCCCAACAATGGCTGAGACAAAGCACACACCCCAACCAGATTCCTTGGCAATATCATCGCCATCACCAACAACAACTCCAACGCCAACATCAACACCACCTACTTCGTCACCATCACCAGCCTCATTCTCAATGACTGATCCTACCATTCGTCTCAAAGACGTTCTTTCATATTTCGCCGCTGTCAAAGGCGATCTCTCTAACGTCACAGCCCCTCCCTTCATCCTCGCTCCTAGATCAGCCATCGAGATCCCCGTCAGTTGGGCATGTCATCATGACCTCTTCCTTCAGCCTGCCGATGAGCCTGATCCCGGAGTGAGAGCTTCATTATTGGCGAAAAATTATGTTTGCAGTCTGAAGCAGCTCGTTGGCGCAGATACGGCAGATGCGGGCAAAAAGCCGCTAAACCCATTTCTGGGTGAATTATTCCTCGGATCTTTTACCGACAACTCCGGATCAAAATCACAGATGATTGTTGAACAGGTATCACATCATCCTCCTGTCACAGCTTGCTCTATATACAACAAAGAGCGTGGCATGTCTTCCAATGGATTCGTCGGCCAAGAAACTTCCTTTAGTCTTGTCAGCGGGGTCACAGTACATCAGACAGGCTATGCCATCATTACAGACGAAGTACATGACGAAAAACATCTCATGACTATGCCCACAATACTGGTCAAAGGTGTAACAACAGGAAATCCATATCCAGAACTTGAGGGTCCTAGCTATATCACCAGCTCTAGTGGATACTTGACAAAAATCGACTTCCAAGGCAAAGGACGATTTGGCTTCGGCGGCGAAAAGAACATGGTTACGGCTGAGGTGTTTGCCCCGGACAATAAAGATGTGCCAGTATATCGCATAACCGGACAATGGACAGGGAGATTAACTGTCCAAGACTCATCAAAAAACACTCTTGAGGAATTCCACGTCGACCAAATCTCCATTTCACCACTCAGCATCGCACCTGTGGACAAGCAGGCACCGTGGGAATCACGTCGAGCTTGGTGGGAAGTTACCGAAGCCATCAGGGAAAACAACATCGAAAAGGTATATGCCCACAAAAGTGCAATTGAAGAATCACAACGGAAGCGAAGAAAGGAAGAGGACAAGAAGGGCATCAAATGGAATAGGTTATTCTTTACTCAGTCTCCCAAAGGCGACGAGACGGCCAAGTCTTTACTGTCAAATATTCCTGACAGTGGATCTGAAGGCTTTGACATGGGGAAGACGAAGGGTGCTTGGAGATTTATTGGCCCTGATAAAGCAGAGGAGATAAAAGCTCACTTGAGTCATGAGACATTACCTTAGCATGCATAGATACATTTACGATCACCAGCGATGATAGATTATAGAATAAACACTTGAATTATAACGCTAATAGCAGCGTGAACGTGTCTACCTAGTGGTGTACTGACTAAAGCTCACGCATATTATATAGAGCTAAATACTATCATCAACTCGCCAACTCCTGCCCCACCCAACATATGCTTCTTAGATCTTGGATACATGTTCACCGGTCTCATGCTCAGCATGAATCTTCTCATCAATAGCCTCAGCCCTGCGAGCCAAGTCGGCCTGGTAATCGGCAGTGTACTGGCTTCGGTCGACGAAAGGAACGAACCAAGGAGCGTGGGTGAACAGGTAGTTCATCTCCTCGAGAGGAAGCTTCTTGGTCTCGGGGACAAAGGCCCAGACGGCAAGGGCGTTGGTGAAGTTGCAGATGACGAAAACGAGGTAGTACTTCCAGCCAACGGCGGTCATGGCGATACCGGTAACCTGTCCGATCATGGTGTTGAAAGCGAACGAGGTCATGGTGGCCAGAGAGACACCCTTGGCACGAGTGCGGGTGTCGAAAATCTCGGCGGGGATGATCCAAGAAAGAGGTCCGCAAGTAGCCGAGAAGGAGAAGTTGTAGGCCCAAGTAACGATGATGAATCCCCAACCCTGAGCGGAAGTACCCTTTCCAGGAGGGTAGACAACCAGCATGACAGTGGCGATGATGAAGGTAACCATGTTGAACAGGTTACCATAGATGAGAGTCCAACGACGACCGAATCGATCAATAAAGGCGATACAGAGAGCCTGAGCAATAAGGGCGATGATGGAGTTGATAGCCTGGTACTTGAGAGCATCGTCGGGTCCAATACCAGCCTGACCGTAGATAGTAACGGAATAGTATTGGATAGCAGAAACACCAGTCATCTGAATAGAAGCCTGAAGACCACAAGCGATCAAAACACGACGGAAGCAAGAGATATCGGTGAAAAGCTCGAGATAGGACTTGGCAGCGTTGGCATGCTCATCGGCGATAGATTCCTGGATCTGTTCGATTTCGGCGCGGACCCAAGGGTCGTCGACGTTGCCGTTGGAGTGAAGACGGGCCAGAGTCTTGAGGGCCTCCTCTTGCTTACCCTTATCCATCAACCAACGAGGAGACTCGGGGAAGACAAAGATGAGGGAACCAAGGAGCAGGGCAGGGATGATCTGAATGCCGAGGGGGATTCGCCATTGTCGGTTGTCGCTGTAGTTTCTGAAAGTACCCCAACCGGTCCACGAAGCAATAAGAGCACCAATACCCAGCATGAACTGCTGGAGAGCAGTGACTCTACCTCGAATCGAAGGGTGTGCAATCTCGGCCTGGTACAGAGGGATAATCATGGTAAGGAAACCAACACCGAGACCAGCGAGGAATCGACCAGCCATCAGATGAGAAATCGCAGTCGCGCCAGTTTGCAGAGCACCTCCAAGGATGAAGATGATACTGCCAATGACGATGGTCCATCGTCGACCGGTGTACTCGGTAGTAGGGCCAGCGAAACCGGCACCGAAGAAGGCACCGGCGGTGAAGAGGGCGACAACGGCACCACTGCGACAGTTAGAAATGAATCAATGGGGTTTTCAGTGTGACTTACGTATCAGAGGCGCCTTCATTTGTGTCAAATTCCCTATGGTATGACTTGGACGCAATGACCTGGGCGATGACACCCAAATCGTAACCAAAGAGGAGCGATCCAAAGGACGCAAACACTCCGGTCAAGAATTGGTAAACCTTGGGCTTCATGGTGACGATTCGACTTTTACTTGGTGCTTGAGATAAGGTGGAAAAGACGATGGACTGATCGACAGTGGGCGGGTATGGCAGGTGTTTAATACTTTTTCGGCTCCAACCCCATGGAGCCCCAGAGTCGCGACACATTTACCGCGCCAATCAGACATGCAACCACGGGTCTAGCCCCATAAGAATAAGCTACCTCGCAGATAGAGTAAACCTGGAGATTCATCCACTTAGCGCACAGGTCCCCACGGGGAATGGGGAAGCAGTTGTCTCCCAAAAATCCGATTCACCATGCTTCACTAAATGCGCCCACCCACCGCGTGACACTTTTCTAGAAGCGCCTTGTGGTGATTGGGGCGCAACAGACGCACAGAACCGACATTTAAGCTAGCAGCATGAGTCGAACAACGGCGCAGTTTGCCCCAATCACCTGGAATGCCAAGCTAATGCGGAGACTGTAAATCCACCAGTTGCGCACCAGGACGCCTATTCCTTCTTGGGGTCTGGAGTGTTGTAGCACGGCAACTAAACCCGGTAAGCGGCGGGGGTTTCAGCTGACAGACCAGACCAACAAACGCTATGCCGTTTTGATAGACACGGGATGAGAGTCATTGGCTGGTTGGTTGGGATCAGGGGAAATAGTCCGAGTCGAGAAGCGCAACGCTATGCATGTTGGGTAGCATTCCCGACGCGAAGTGTTCTGGCTGATCTGTGATCTGACACGTGTGGGTTTACCCTACATGATCTCGACTTTTGTAATTGTGATCTGATGCTATAAGGCCATCTGGAAGATTGTGCTGTGCGCGTGCTGGGAAAGTCTCGTGGTAGCTGGGCTGTAGGGTAATAGGCTAATGTATTCTGGCTTCATCTTCGCATGGCGTAATTGGCTTGACATAAGGGCTGATGGCTTGAAACTTTATTTTTATTATGGTTAAACATGACTCAATTATTTACCGTCTTTTTCTAGATGATGTCGATGTTATGACGGCTGCAATCAGTGAACAACATCTGTCAACTATCTTGCGACGGTTTGAGATGTTAAGCTCAGAATAAACTCAAAAGTATCCATAAAATTCCCATAAAACTCTCCAGTTCATCGGATTTCAACTCCACGAGGTGCCCCGTACTTTCGGGTCAATTCCGAGATACGCCTAACACGGAATCCTGGGTTCCCTTGTCTTTTTCGAACAGACACATAACACACGGGTATCGTGACTTTGTCGAGCGATTCCATATTGACGGCCACACCCGACGCTGCTAGGCGCGTCGAGACCTCGCTTAATTGACAGGTGCACATATGTAATTTTTATCACTGATTTTTTCCCCATGATACACGGATTCTTTCCCCGAAGTCTCTCGTTCTTCAAGCGTCGCATCTGCAGCGGGTGTCAAGGCAGACGTGATACACACGACGCAGCCATTCTGTCTCAATCCGTACATAGTTCCCAA
The DNA here is from genome assembly GCA_027945595.1 of Fusarium torreyae. Taxonomy (NCBI): domain Eukaryota; kingdom Fungi; phylum Ascomycota; class Sordariomycetes; order Hypocreales; family Nectriaceae; genus Fusarium; species Fusarium torreyae. Next base: position 315,313 of record JAOQAZ010000036.1, read on the forward strand.
ATTGAGGCTCTACAGCTACGACCCTGATCCCAAGCTATGCATGAAAAAACAGACGAGCGGCGTTCTTGGCAAGATCCGGTACGCTAGCTGGTGCCAGCCACGATGCAAAGGCTTCAGGTTACGCCAAGTGACTGGCACACTGCGCCCTACGACCCTTGTACATGTCACCAGATTTGAACCTGTCAATCAATCGATAAATATTGTCAGAGACTAGCAAGTGAAACTAGAGAGATTGAATACGAGATTAAGCGCATGACTCTCATAGAATTTATTTAATATTGTTCATGCCCAACGCTTGAGTGGATGCGCGCGGAGCACATTGCTGTTTTGGGAATGGCTCTGTCTGACTGCAAGCATTTCGAGAGTTGCCCTAGGACACGCGCTAGCTGAAAGCCGAGGCTACGCGTAGACGCGACGCGTGCCAGCGATTCGGTGTGGCTTTCACCATTAGTCACCAGCCATAATCATCAGCCACAAGATGCTTTGAGCCTCAGCCTATCTTATCTTTTTGCCTCTACAGGTCTTTGAAGTAAATGCCTCAGGCCATCATAGCTTCTTAGACCCGCCACCAGCTCTTCCCTCACAACAGGAGCCACTAGCTAAAGGTCATCTGTTTCATTCCCCGTCGAACTATTTTCCCCTCCAAGTATGGTAGTTAATAAATAAATCTAAGATTTTATTATGAATTATAAGGGTATTATGCAACGAGAAGCTGTTTTGTTTCCTGGCTTATTACGGCAACATACAAAACTTTAATAATACTTGGACAGACTGATTTCCATATCCCTCAGTAATGCAATAAAATCGCCCCTCATAACCAAAGTGCGCGGAGATTGCGGCTCTCTTTGGTCTACCTCAGGGAGTCGTACTTTTATCCTGGTCCTTCTTTGGACAGCGCCTTGATTCTCAAATGGGACTTCCACAATGCCTTGATCCTCAAGAATACCATCCAGAACGGAAACATCGCTAGCCAATATAGAAGTAAGGGCATTGGTGACTTCGAATGAGGCGCCGTTGGGGCTACTGTCTGGATCTTGCATGAGCCATTCTTGGAGCTTTCTGGGCAAGACTGAGAAGAAGCACAGCTGTTGATCATTGTCATCTCTCCTGACATAGATGATGAGCCCGTCGTCGGAATCGGATATGTGGGCCAGCGCACGATGTGTCAGATCAGACCGAATGGTTCGGCCATCTTGGACGACCTCCAATTTCATGAAAATGTACGTGACTTCGACGATTCGCACTGTGCGTAGTCGTTGGTATAGAGAGAGTGCATCATCGCAGGACCCGTAACTGTTGAATGTTGCTCCAACACTGACAAGACGACGCACAGTCAGCGTGATGTTCCAAATCAGGATTGATAAACTTACCGAGCAATGTGATATGCCTTAGTACTTAAATCCCATCGTCTCCACTCGGATGGTGACACAGTCTCCAGCCTTTCCTTAGCACATCTTGAGAGATAGCGGTCTTCAATTGAGAGCCACCTGAAAACAGGTTGCAGCCGCCGCACCTCGATCAGATCGAAATCCAATATCTTGATGTTAGATCCCAGTAATGTCTTGAGAGTTTCCCGGTCCCCAATAGCAAACTCTGTGTCAACAGAACAGAGTTCAGTGCGTCTGAGTGACTGACCGGTTTCGTATGGGATCCTGACAGGGAAGATTTTTGCCTTTCGGATTGGCTCCACGGGGAATACGGGCATCAATCCGTTCGTCTCATCCATCAAGGATAACATGTTGCTTTTAGTCTCCTCTAGACTTGTCGAAGTCGAGTCCAGTAGTTTATCGTAGGCGGATACATTAATACCGACTTTTTCAAGAAAGAACTCCTTTAGATTGGGGTAGCATCCCTTCAGGCTGCTGTTCAACTGTGTGGTTTCCGCCTCGGACCAGAAGCATTCTGAGGCTGAAAGCCATACCGAAACGGCACCCCGTTTGACTAAGATAACACCACATTCATCAAATGCAATTCTGATACTTGGTCAGTTCGGCGGGAAACGACAGGTTCAATATACCGGGAAGCCTACCTCATCTCAGTCGATGCAATCATATGCTTGTCTAGATAGTTGTAAATGTCTCTAACGCGGGCAACATCTTCACAACCTTCGTTTCGTAGGAGAAGTAGTTCCTCTACCAAGTCTTTGACGGTAGCATCTCGTATACCCATCTTTACATGGAACATATCGCAGAGACTGTCCATTTGCTGTTTATCGTAAACCCTTCCTTCGTAAAAGCCTCTAAGAGAATATGAAGAGACCATGTCAGCAGGCGCATTCCAGAGACAACTGGAGATGCCCGTCCAGGCTGGTCCTGTCCCATCGATGTACAGGATGCCGGAATCGTTAAAGAACTCCCTATAAAAGTGTCAACGCGACCCTTGACGTAGTGTAGATGAAAACCTACAGTGCTCGCTCTTTTTCGTCGCCGATGGAGATCTTAAACCTCGCCCTTATGGCATTGTATAACTCAATCACCTTCGTCGCCTGCCAAGGTGATATTGTACTGCATGAGTGCTTGATAGATTGCAGAATCTCCAGTAGGAAATCCATATTGTTTTTCGATTTCACGCCGAAATGTTTTAGAAAACTCCATCTGGTAGCGATAGCCAGATCCATTTGTTCCTCCTCCTCGAGCTTCAGGAAAGGAAACTCATTGGGATACTCCATGTAGTGCTTCACGCAGTCCTTAAACTCTTTGCGCGGGACCCACGTATCTTGAAGTTTCAGTGAACGGTTCACGGCGCACAGGTTCTGCGCAGAAAGTCCTTGAATCTCTGATACGAGGGCTGGGCTTCTTAGTACTCGAGGCCCTTCAAATGCCCAAAGATGTTGAACAAAGCCCAAAAATCTATCTGGACGATGCTTGAACACGTACTTGGCTTCCTCAGATAGAACGTCGGTCTCGTCAATTGTTGAGGAAATTTCCACATTTGACTCTTGTTCGACGAGAGTTTTCGGTTGAACTAGACTCAGCCTTTCCCGGATCCTGAGGCAATCGCACAGCCACTTATTCCAGGATAAATGAAAGAAGTTCGGCGGGTTTGGTGCAGCCTTCAATATTTCGGGGTGCAAGAAATTGAGAGGATGGCTCAGCCCAAACACACCAAGGCCAAGGAGCTTCTGGGGAGTATATGGATGATCCATTCCCGGTAAGTAAACAAAGCTCCCCGAAGGCCTCTTAATTGTCATTTCGAGAGTCATGATCTTCACCGCTTGGTAAGGCTGTTCATGTTCAGCGTTGAAAGGCTGATGAGTGAGGTATAGGTAGCGGAGATAGCTCTTAATATCTTGAAGTGACAAATCTTTGGAGTCCGAGAAACTATCCAAGATCAAACTCCTCACCTGAACTACCGTCGCTTGCAATACTCCAAGTTGCTGATAGAGACCTTTTGGGTAGAGCTCATGCCTTCCAGATTTGCGAACGACTCGCATATTCAACTTCTCGGGGATTTCGATGTTTTCAGTAGTAGGAAAATAGACTGGCGCAGACACTGCCGATGCGAAATTGCCATTTCTCAGGTGCAGGAAAGGAAGTGATTTAACCCTTTCACGGTGTCCCCCATCGGCGAGAATATTTGAAAGAAGCCGATAAAGAGCACCGTGCCACTCCTTCGTACGATACATCGTACGCAGTCTCAACTTGGGATCATTAAAATGCAATTCCAACAGTTTGAGAAAGTGAGTACTGTTGAGAGTCTCCAGGCCATAGTCTTTCAGCATGTTTGCCACTTTTGGAGGATACTTGCTCGAAAGAAACGGATCACTGATCGGGTCGTTTAACAACGGCTTTCCAGCTTCGTCTTGGGCATCTGCACTAAGTATAGTAAGGTGGCTGATAAGACGCCAATGCTTCATGTCTCGAGACATCAGAATAGGATTTTGCGCCATCCAACTCCGAATCTCAGCGTCGAGGGCAGACCATAGAGGGTCTGAGTCTCTTACTCTAGGCGTAAGGAATAATGGCCAATGATAACGAAGCGTCGGGTGCTCGCAGAACTGTAAAATCGCTTGAATGAACGCAGTCGCGACCTGATCCTGGATACTGGAGATATAGGCTGATGCTATGACTATACCATCCTGGCCGTATTCAAATTCAAACGCTGAGTGAACGTGGAACTTGTGTGAAATGATTAGCGGAGAGATATCGACCTGAGTTTGGTGTAACTTACCCCAAGCGGAGATGTTTGCAGTGGTACAAGATTGAATAATTTCTTTGCCTTATTGTCTGCTCGAACCTTGAATTCGTCTGTCAAGGGGAAAGCCAGCATGATGTTTGTTGAAAGGTCGTTTGCTGACTGCTCCATCACATGATAAAGCTGCGTATGAGTTTTCTCCTCCCCCTCATCAACGGTGGTAACTTCGAGGGAAACCCGGTATTCATCAACAGTCTGCTTCCGAAGATCCTTGGATCGATGTATTTTGCCGTCCTTGTCGAAGAATTCTATCCTCATTACTCGAAGATCCTTCAAAAAGAGAAGGCATTCCTCCTCAAGTTTTTCGAATTGAGAAATGATTACTTTTCTTAGCATCGCGATATCTTCCTTGGTGCCTTGGTCATGAAGGTAGAGCGTGATGCGAGTCAAATTGCCGGGGATGGGCTCCGCGGGAGTGACCCAAACAGGTCTCATCGTATCGCTATTGATATCGAATTTGCTGTGTTGAAACTCAAACGAAAAGTTTCCAGACTGAATGTGAGCATTCTTAGTGGCGGCGACAAGGGTCTTGAAATTAGCTCCTTTCATTTGCTCTTTGTTGACTGGCTGGCAAATAGCTTCGAGATCTGCCTTGATAAGGTCGTCATGATTGCAATCGGTGACGATTCTGTTAGGATATATCTTGAAGGTAATGAAGGGAGATTCATTCGCTGCGCTGGCCCTGGCGAAGGGTTTGCCATTGGCATACCGCAGGAGTTCATATAACAGTCTCTTGGCGCAATGTTCAATATGCTTTCCCAGAAGTCTTTTCCAAGTCAGCTATTATTCGTAAGATCACGATTATAAGTCACTTACCTGCCATGGCCGTTCAAGCTTTGGATGATCTGTTCTGCTTCCTGCGCGCTCGCCATGATTACAAACTAGGATGAATGAATGTTAACACTGTATGTCAATGGTGTGTTAGACGAGCGATGGAACAACTAAAATTTTTAGGGGGGACCTTGTGTGAAGAAGAACATCAGAGAGGTAATACAAAATAGCATGCCCTGATTGTTGGCAGGGGTAGTGTAGAAAACATCGACCAACATGCATATTCTGAGACGCCGATCCTGCAGGCTAACGCACTGGGAAATAAAACACCATAGGTAATGTGGAGCAATAATGTTTATTTGTACCAGAATACCAATAAATATATACTGGTATTAATCCAAGAAATTAGTTTCAGGTAACCAGATATAAGAATTGTTGTGTTTTATTGCTTATATTAAAAATAAATCTTGAAAAATATTCTATTATCTAGTTAACCCCACCTAGGCTTTGAGACCTGATCACAACACCCCTGTTGTTCACCTGAAGCTGAACATTGCCCCTGGGGCTCGCATTCCAGGTTTGCCTTTTTCTGGAAATTAACGTCGCATTTTTGAGCCCGTGCAGATGTTACTAAGGCATTGCTCAATCCTCAGGTTTACAAAGCGCCTATACCTTGTTGATAACCCTTACAAGGGATCCTATCTAGGCTCGAGGCAGTAGTATTACGTTTTGATTAAAGCCGCTACTGCATCCCATGCCCGTTGTCACAACTGCTAATGTACATGCCTTCTAGCTTGTGACCTCTATTTCAAAAGTTTCAGTCAACATTATGACATGCGAACTAGTCGTAGCTTGTTCACTAATTTTCATAGTGGCAGATTTTAGAACTCCTAAATGAAAATAGGCATCGAATCTCTCGCTAACAGATAACTTTGACCTGTAGCTGGACTGCCGCGGCAGGTCACGTATCGCTTGAGTTTCGTCTTATTATACCAAGTGGTTGTTAATCGAACCCAAGATGATATTGTCTAATTCTATCACAGCCTAGTAAGTCGACTTAGTATCGTACAAAGCCAGCTTTGGAATTGAGGCGGCTTGAGGTGCTCAAGACCAGTCGCCGTCATCGACAATGTTCTCTCCTCGCTCAGCCACTTCGCGCATTTCTTCTACGGTCCAGATCTTGAAAGTATGGCCCTGAGGATAGTTTGTGTTGTCGAAAGGACTACCGGAAACCAAGTGGTTAACACATTTTCCATACATCTCATAGGTATACTGCTCCGGATCGTGTTGAGTAATCCACTGACCGACCATGGGAAACACGGGGCGCGTCCCCTTTTCAGCTGGTTTGAAAGTAGTCTCATGATACTGCTGGCGGTTTTTGAAGCCAGTCTTTTGGGCACAGGTAACTCTCTGGAACCTAGACAATTGATTAGAAAAGTCGCGAGTATAGACTGTTTAACCTACCTCAGCGTGTTGTGCACCTTTACAGCAACAGTCAAGTTAGACCTGCCACCAAGTTGCAGACAAGTGGCCAGAGAGACGGCATCTTCCATAGCCATGGTGGCGCCACTAGCCGATGTTGGAAGGAAGGCATGCGCCGAGTCACCAATTTGCACAACTCTGCCGTGCTTGGAGGCCCAGGTTGGGTAAGGATTGCGCCATAGCAGCTTGTAATCAACTGCTCCCATTTCGGGAGTCATCTTGATCAACTCGGACACCCAAGGAACCCAACCTTCAACGTACTGCAAGGCGCCCTTGGGATCTACAGCAGGCGCGCGATTCTCACCGTTAGGATCGAGGTCCTTTGACACCATGTGATTAGCGTAAGCCATGTCAAGATGAACGGTCCACGTACCTTGTGCGTGAGCATCCACGACACATTGTCTCCACTGCGTCCAGTGATGATGTGTGCTCCAGGTCCGACCACACCTTTGCTAGCAGAACGATCTTTCAAATATTCCTCAAGAACAGGGTTTTGCATGGCCCTTTCCACCGGATAAGTTGCACGCAACATAGCATACCCAGAGCTTGTCGGCTGATCTCGTTCTCCCTTAATGACAACGCCAGATCGAGAACCGATGCCATCAGCAGCAACCGCAAGATCAGCACTGATCTTGGCACCAGTATCAAGAACAACACCGCCCTTGTCTGGAGCCTCAAAGTACTCCATTACTCGAGCGTCAAGACGAATGTCGATGCCTAAGTGCATTGCGTACCTGTAGAGCAGGTTATGGAAGTTGGACCGAACGGTGCTCAACCCGAATTCAACGCAGCCGATGAACTGGTCGTCGTGTGTGTACATATCACCTCTTTGCGGGATATGCTGTTGACGACAAACGTCCAAGAAGCCTGGCCATGATTCTGCTGTTTTAATCGCAGAAGACTGAATCGCGATCAAATCGCCAGTAATCATATAAGCTTCTTTCCACCACGAATGGGTTGCAGCGTTATTTCTTACCATAATCGTTGAAGTGAGGACGGCGGTCAATAACACTCACGTCATGGCCTTTTCGGTATGCTTCGATGGCAAAGGTAAGACCTGCGAGGCCTGCTCCTACAACAAGGATGTTGATACTGCTGGGCGGGTATCGAGTGAAGATGGGAGTTCCTTCAAATGGGTTCTTGGCGACTGTCATGATGAAATGATGAGTTTTTGGTAGTGTCTTTAGTAGGGAAGATGTCCTTGGTAATAGTGAAAAAAGATGGCTCGACGACGTCTTTTATATCGAATAATGTCCCGACGACTTTCGTGAGCTCCATATTATCACTAACGGACTCGGGATGCAAGTTCAACTGCCGATGCATAGACAGTGGATAACATGAGTATATTTGGTTGTGATCGACAACTATTTTCGGGTCCCGTTCGGCCACTTCGTAGATCCCGAGTCAGTGTACGACAGTCCGGAGGGCTTACTTAAGCGGCACGGGACATAAGTGGGTTATCTTGATACTACAAGCTGAAACCTATAGTGAATAGCATTAATAATTACGTATGAGCTAGAGAAAACGACAGAATAGAGGGGATAGCGACCTGGGAAGCTGATGACGATGGACTCTTTTGTCAGCTTTAGTAACTAACAAACGCAAGCCTGAACCATAAGTTTAGCACCAGGTTTATTGCTTATAAACATAGCATTGGCTTATACCCTACACATTCATTATCGCACATGTATGATCTGAAGATGCCCTTGAACTGAAGGCCCAGTCTTGTTATCTCGTGTTGGGACTCTGTTTTGTGATAGTGGGAAAGCAGGTTTCAACGAGAGTAGAGACTCAGGCAGCGTGACAGTTTACTAGCTGGTGGGTTGGACGTGAGGGATTGCAACAGGCAGCCAAAGCCACACCGCGCTTGCCATTGACCCGCAGCTTTATTTTGGGATCAAACTAGGGCTACACAACCAACTGCTAGAAGAATGCAGGAATGAGATTTACTAAAGGGGAGTCTACGACAATCTTGTATCGACGATCAAGAGATCTGACAGGATCTTGGCAGGGAAAAGCTGAAAAAAAAAAAGAAAAAAACCTTGATCTTGCCCTTTTCCCCCATCCATACGTCAAGGCGTCTCTATAATCACTGTTACATCATCCAATACTCACAACATGTATCTTGTACGTATGGGGCTTGTCCCTTCCCTGGTTAAGTAGAGATGTGAATGCCGGAAACAGACCGAATGACACGCCACCAGCGCTCAAACATAGCACCTTAGCGAGATGCCAAAAAATGCTTCTTCGGCATCTTGAGCACCCGATATGTTTTGAAAAGCTTCAAAACTTTCACCTTTAACAGTCGAGGGCAACTGGCTTGCCGAGAGCCGTCCTAGCTACTCCTTATTCGGTTTTGCTTGAAGGTGGCTTGGCCAGCCGAGCAACATATCCTAGTATAATCCAACAATTGGCTGGCTGATATTCTGTAAATAGGAATAAATAAAGTGGGCTGAAATCATATTTTGTGTCTGGTAGCAATCATCTGGCCGTTTCTAGTACGTTATGATTAGGTTGTGTGACGAAACTGAAGTCTAATGCTAGGCGATCGGGTGGCTTCAGCCACATGATCGGATGTCTGAGTTGGTGCCACGCCACCGTGCCTCAGACCGTTCTAAAAGTGAACCGTTATTAAAAAGGAGTAGTGTGGGCGTTCTGACTGCAGCTGAGTGTTATCCTGAGATATGTGATATTGATCAACTCACCTCCAGGCATCATGGACTGGGTAACATTTCTTAGTGACAACAGTTAGCTCAGCCATTTATGTCACAAAATGAGATTTCGAGGCTTTTTACTAGATCACACACGTGTATCAAACAGAGTAGCAGAGTTCAGAACAGCCTGAGGGTGACTTTGTAGATTCTGGCTGGTATTCACATATCCCAACACGACCAGTCTATTTTCTTAGTTGATATTTTCTTTTATTAGGCTATTAGTATGCTTTAAATGTTATACGCCGACTCTTTGTGCATTATGGAAGTCTTAAGAGTCGTAATTAGTTCCTAGCTGACCTTTATCGGGTTCTCCATAGTTAATAAACAGAGTCATATTATATTATATATTCCATAACGTTTAAGTGCGATCACGGCGTAGAGTCTTAAATAGAAGGTTCTTAGTGATAGAACTGGACTATCTGAGTTTAGTATTAGTAAATAAGCGTATTCACTTACTTTGAGATCATTGATACATGATCGACTAGTCTCTTTCTTCGGAGTGGGTGTGAGTATATCCAAGTCTTGACTGGCATCCTCCATATCCGTCGCATACTGGTTTGCCACAAGAATTCCAATCGCGAAGAAGAATCTAGATTCAATAATACCGGACTCAGGTAGCTGCTTAGTAACATTCCTTTGAACGGCAGTGATCGAGTTCTTTGCGAGACCAAGCTCTAGGCCTGCCTTGTGATTCACTGCTTGTTCTAAGAATGTGATGAGCACACAAAGGCTGGCTGAAATAGGAATTCGGTAGTACCAAGTATGTGAACCTGGAAGCTAGGGTCATCTCCAGTTCCAGCAGCTCAAGCACTTGGAATGAGCTTGTGTGTGTGTTTGGGAGAACAATTCTGCCTCAGTTCAGATAAGCGATGGGAAGAGTTCGTGGATATAAGAGTCACTCCTTCCCAGCAATAAAGACATCCCTCACAACACACTAAAACATCAATCTTCAAAAAATCTTATCAACAATTCTCAAATATTCTGCTTCTTATCTCTCAATATGTCTTCTATAAATTCGTTCAAGTCAGGTCGTGCTGCGGTCTGGAAGCTTGCTCCTCCCGTAACTAACCACGCCTCTGAATCTACCATTATTCCAGATGATGGAAGCAAGGGTAGCTCAGAATCTATCATTGGAGAAGATCAGCGTGCTCTGGTAGACTTCAGTGATCTTCAGGAAGGGGGGAAATACCGCTGTAAGTGACTTCTCATCTGAATGTTGAGCGTCGCAGAATGGCTGATCAAGAATTTTGCCACAGCTATTGTCAAGATTCAAGCCAGGTTCGACGCCAAAGGCAAATCAGTTTGGATGATGGGCACCGGCTGGCTAATCCGCCCTGACCTTCTCGTTACCGCTGGTCATGTCGTATACGACTGGGGATACGGGTACGGAGCAGCGAGCCAGATCAAATGCTACATTGGTTATAACGGCCGCGCCTCCGTCAAAACTGCACAAGTCCAAGCTCGGTATGGCATCAATGTTGTCACTACTGAGGGGTGGATCAAGGAATCAGGTAACCGCCCGTTGGACGTCGCCTTTATCCAGGTCGATAGAGCTTTCACTGGTAATCTCCGAACGTTCAACTACGTCAACACTCCATTGACAGGCCACAAGACCTTGTTGGGTGTTGTTGGATACCCTGGTGACAAGAGTCTCGTTGACATAGAGACTGGCGACGAGGAGAAAGGTGCTCAGATGTACGAAGAGTATGCTAGGAATGACTACGACGTTGAAGCAAGTTCTCGTCATATGGTTGAGTATCGAATTTCGACTTTTGGAGGTAAGACAGATAATTGGAACTTGTCAGAAGTATGCGTTGACTCGATGCTAACGACCGAGAAGGACAATCTGGCGCCCCCATTCTTCGAAAGGCAAACGGACAACTTGTCTCGATCGGAACTCACTGTTATGGCGGCGGTGGTACTGACAGCAACTCGGGTAACTCAATTGGAAATGCTTATGGAAATGACTACGAGGCTTTTGTCCGTCTATTCAGCCTCCCATCCACCTTTGGGGACATTGGCACTGTCCACATTGTCGACACGAAGGTTCAAACTCAAGTTGCCAATAACCAACGTATCATTGACAACACTGTTGCATACAATACAGTACGTACATACTCACCATTGGCAAGATCATTAATCTGAGCATATAGAACGGTGTCAATGGGCATGGTAACCTGAATGGAAGCAAGCCCATCAGAGCACAACCTGCAGAATCTGGCGAGGAGGGATTTCTAGACGTTTTCAAGGTTATTGCCAACGTCGGGTCTAAGCTGGTTCCTCTTGCCTCTCCCTTTTTGGGCCCCGTGGGCGGGATCCTCGGTCCGGCAGTTGGAGGACTGCTGGGCTCACTCGCCGAAAGCGAATTTTCCGGGACCCCAGATATCAAGACCAACGGTACCGCAGAGCGTGCCATGCTCGCCGAAGCTGCCTTGCAAGCTGTACTTGCCTCTGAACATACTGAAGGACTTACAGAGGTTGTCGGAAAGATGGAACGCATCTGGCGAGTGAGTGCGCCAAAGGTCGATTTCCTCGCCCCTGCAGTTGCTCCAATCGTCGCTGAGTGCGGCTCAGGGCTCGTCGGTCAGCACCAACGCCTCGACATCTCTCGCACAAACAAGTTCTACCCTGGACAATCTCGTCGTAGTCTAGGTGTGGACTTTTCAGAGAGCTCTATCGGCGGCGAAGAAGCTGCTTTCGTTCAAGGCCTCATGGGCCCGACACGACAGGTGGCTGGAGAGGAGGGTATGTTCGACTGGCTTGGTCCTGTTCTCAAAACAGCATACGAAGTGGCCAAGCCCATTGCTTCTCAAGCAGCTTCAGCTGCTCTTTCAGGCTTAGGTGGAGTCATCAAAAGCGCGCTTGGGGCCGAGTCTACTATCTCCGACCCTTCCAGTCAGCACGAGGAAGCGACCAGAATTTTACTTAAGCGTGCTGTGATGGCCGATGCAGCTCTCCAAGCTTTGATGACCCTGCCGTCTCATAAGTTGGAGCAACTAAAGCCCAGAAACCCCGAGACGGGTGACGCCGAAGGAATCTTCGATTTCATCAAAGATACAGTCCAGAAGCTTGGACCTCTTGCACTCGATACCGCCAAGCAAGCTGCCAAAACATACTTGCCCCGTCTTATTGATTCTGCCAGCCAGAAGGTGTCATCAAAACTTGGTTTTCAAGCCGAGGCACCAGCCTCGGCTCGCCCAGTGTCCAAGACGCCATCACTCTTCGATATCCTCAATGGCAGGAATACCGCGATAAAGGTGAGCGATGTTCAGGACACGGCTGCTGTCCCGGCTAGAATTGATGTTACTCCTATGATACGCGCTCGTCAGAGGGACTGGATACCCTGTGATGAGTGGCAGAAACGCTGGGATGACAATGATGACGGTCCTGTCATGATGAAGCAGCCGCCACCCGACTTTTAGAATCCTGGGCTAACATGACGCAGGCTGACGCGGAGAGTTTTGGGCTTAGTAATAGTAATGGCCCAGTTTCAGTCTATTCGCGGTAGTGATCAGTATTTCTGGAGTCGCTGTTGGTGCAGGTCGGTCATTTGTTAGGGATAGTATCAGCATGTTCTTTCATCTCCTTGAAAGCAGCAGGGGTTTTGCTTCGTTCGACGATTTTCCCCTGTCTGCTCGAACCGTCTTTGTTTAGTCTTCTATCATTATATCAAATATTTACAGAGAACAATCGTGGGCAAATCTACTCTTCTGTTATAATCATCATCCTTACTTCCCCTTGTGTCAAACCCTGTAGTCGCCGGTTCTAGATGATTCAAGTACCACCTGCGGGTCACTATAGAAGGATTAACTACCTGCCTTCTCTCTTTGCTCGTCATTACATCTCAGTGGAGAGGTCAACAACGAGTGGCTTTGTTTCTAATAATGTTGAGTGGTTAAATCTTTAATCAGCCATGCTCTGCGACGGACTCAGCCGCTCAACCCATGTGGCCGCCGTGACAATTTGGCCGACATAGTAACTCGCTACACACCTGTTTGCGAAACACTGTGTATGAACATATTCTAGGCCGATGCACTACTGTATTGCTATCAAAAATGTATACCTAGAACATGTTATGATCTGTAAACCCAGTCTCATTTTTCCTGATACTGGACTACGAAAGTCTGTCCAGTATAAAATAAGCAGTGCAATAGGACCGCATAATCCTCCCACCCGTCAATTCCGAACTGAGTCCCGATCTAACTAGGTCGTCAACATCTGGTACAGGCCTGGCCTTCACGCCCTTCTTCGATTTTTACAAAAATGCCACTATAGTCCAGGTGCCATGCTGGTCAGCTGCGCTTGCGTGAGGAGGTGAAGTGCTGGGTTCTAACTAGGATAATGTCTTGCATCATCAAAAAACACACATGCTCTCTGCCTATACAAATGGAGCTGTAACTTGTGGCATTTTGCACTCGGCCAATAGCGGTGGCTTCCATTTCCACCTATCTCGGCGCGCAGACATCGATGGTTCACTGATGCTAGCTTGAAAGCTTTACGTCACGCTCCTCCATATGCGATCCTTGCACGAGATCCTCTCACAGATCCGCCTCTCTATTATAACTATTTTCAAATCGCTGGAACACCGTGTCAAAACAATGCGCCAACTGTTTGGAGGAGCAATCTTTACTTGCCGGTGATAGGAGCAGACTTGAAGTAAGCCTATGAGCCTGAACCGACACCTATTTTGTTCTGCAAGATGCTCACCGCAGACCAATGGGCGGAAGCAGACATTGTCAGGAAAAGTGAAGGTGAATCAACTCTCCTCGGACCCGTCATCCAAGAGGGATTCTGGAGATAAATCTGGCAGCAATAGGTCGGTAACCTGTGCAGAAAGGCCCCGTAGAGGTCGGAAGCGTGATCATTAACGCATCGGATTGCTTCACCATGCCAGTTTCGAAGAGTGCCGTAGACTTGGGTGATGATTGCGTCGACCTCGTTCTTTTCTGGACATGCTCGTCGAAGATAGCAAATCCTGCACAGATCTTCGTACCTCAAGAAGGCTTGGAACAGGCGCTTTTTCTCGCGTTTGTTCAGAGAATCAATTTTAAGTATTTCGATATCTTTCGGCTTGCTGCGGAACAATATCCGACCACCGCTTGATGATAGATCCGGCACACCTATGCAGGCCCAAGAGGGATAGGTAGATGTCGCCTTTGTAATGTAGTCTTCGATGAATATCGAAACGCGGTGATAGAGTTTGTCAAAAGACTGCAAGGTGGCATGGTCGTGATTCTCAAATGGATTTGGAAGTGCTCTCTTTGACCATTGTACGATATGACTGATGATCTTGTTCTTATTAGGCTTTGAAGTTTTCTGGGGGTGGAGTGGACGATAGCCAAGGCGTCTTGAACCATGCCCTTATCGAATCCTTCGTCGTAAAACGTCTTCTGGATAAGTACCTTATGCTTGCAATATTGTTTGAACATAGTCGGTGAGGCACGAAGGAGAGGCGCGATGTTTGACCTGGTCTCAAGGCAATGAAAGACCTGGAGTCGTAACTCAGGTGGGAGGAATTGGAAGCAGTCCATGATTAGGTGATGTGCTTAGAAGGACTGATCTTCTCGGGTGTGTGATTTCGTTGGTGTTGATTGTGTTACAGGAGGCAGAGCAGACTTTTGTAACTATGACAGGAGGACCTTTGAGTTATAATATGAGAAGTAGCTTTAGAAAAGCTTAAATTAGGTTATAATATAAGCATAGAATATCATACTTTAAAAGTGGAAATATTGTATTTTTTGCTATAGTTAAAAGCAGACTTTAATAGTTGCCTCCTTACGTCGCCACCAAATGATGGGTATCCTCAGATGCTCACTATGTACTGGTCTCGACCACCGTCATTGGCCTTATCGCGATGAGCTTCATGGCCATTGCTATAGGCGATAGCAAGCGTTTCAAGTCTTCGGTCCCTGTGGCAATGGTTCTAGGCGCGGCATTCTGCGTCGTTCCGGAGGCTATCGACAACTATCTCGCTGAGGTCTATTAGACTCAGTTGCACGACCCCAATATGCTCTTATTCTTTCTCATAAGATATGAGTTTAATCAGTACGTCGGGGTTATATAGTGGGCTTTCGGCGCTATTCTCGGCTACTTGCTCTTTGCGGTCCTTCTTCGAGAGGTCAAAACCAGCACTCTTTAGATATACCTAGCTATATCTGGTCTGGCCGATATTATTCTCGAGGAGATCTCACTCAACTATGGAGGCATTTATATATACTTCGGTCACTGACCCCTTATTTCAATCTCATGTTTCCCATAGTGGTGGCTTTTCTCCAACGTTTCGGCCCTTTTTCTTAGTATCTATCTTAGTTATCGCTATCGGGACTAATTTAACGGATAGAGGAGCGTTTTTATTCTTAATCTTATGCAATTCTAGTGCTTAGAACCTCTCTGCCATGCCGGCTATCTTCGTCATTCAAGGAGACTTCTCGCCGCTCGTCACCCAGCTTTATGGTCTACTTACTTGTGCTATTGCTCTGATCCGAACCGGAGCCATAATGCATCTCATTCTGGAGCGAAACCCGTTTGCGCTGCGAGAGTCTGGAATCCGGGATGGGGCACAGAACGCCGAGGCTGTCCGTAGGATTGCCAACGATAGGGCTGATTTGAGGCGCGGAAATAGCTCGGTTAACATTAAGCTTCCCAAAGGCGCAGCTGATCACATTTCGAATGCCGTCCCAGGTAACACGGTTGTTTATAAGGGGGACTAAGCACTGTCGCCTTGCAATGGCCGGTCCAGAAGGAGACGGAAATTATGATAACCAATTCATGTGAATCGAATCAGTTGTGCCTGAGGATTATAGCTGTGCAAGGGCGAGTGCGAGGGTGAGACTGAGGATGAGGGTGAGGGTGAGGCTCACAGTTAGAAAAAGAGTCGAGAAGTTCTTATTACTATAGCTTTTTTTCTTAAAGAAAAAAAAAAAGGACGTTTTTCTTTCTTATAGTTTAATTTAAGTAGCAAAGAGTTTTTTAAAAATGAAAAAATGAAAACTTGTTTTTAATAATATTAACCTATTAAGTAGTTATATAATATTTTTATTAAATCCTATTTTAATACCGCTTTTTCTTTTATCCAGTCAGCAATAAAAAGAGTAATTAGCCTTTTAATCTTTAATTAGCCTTATATAGCGAGATGAAGGGAACAACTCAAGTCTTACGATTGTGGGCCAACTCGTAGAAAGTACGGCCAGAAGTCTCTATAGAACCTAAGGAGACCCTCTCTCTGTATGACTTGATAAAAGCAATCAGCTGTACCAGAGTACGTAGGAAGACGCCCTGAATAGCCAGAGATGGATTGGTTCTGTAGCCGCGTCTTGACAAAGTCAAAGGGCAAGCTGATAAATGCCCCAGCCAGCCCGGCGACACAGGCCGCAAGAGAGGTTTGCACTGTGACCGACAGGTCTGTGTGCTTCCTAAATTGGTGCTTGGACTCGGAAAAGAAAGCCAGCTGTCCAAAGTTGGTAGACATAGCCCGAGCGATGGTTGGCATCGAGCCTTTCCAGAGGGAAAGCAGTCCTTCCTGACGAGTGATTCTTACCAGAGCATTGAAAGCAGAGGTATATTGCTCTCTTTGTGCTGTTGGCTTCATGCCGTCGGCTTGCATGCAGATGAGAGCAACTTCTGTAGGGTTCCCTATAAATGCAGCTATGGCACCAGCGCTGAGACTAGCGACCGCTCGCCCGCCAAAGCCGATTGTTGTATCATGCTCACGAGCTCTCTCTGAGATTTCCCTCTCAAAATTCGCAAAAAGTCCGAGCCGCAACGTTCCATATACGAGTTGACGGAGAAGCCCAGCAGAAAGGCCCTTGTAGAGGTCCAGAAAGCCGTTTTGTGCTACTACGCTTCTCGCGACGCTCCATGGCGATGACCTGTTGTGGCCCTGCTCCGTCAACTGCATGCGAACCTTTACTGTGTCGATTGGCTGTATGACTACTGTCGCTATCATGCCCCCACTACATCCAGCGATGAAGGGTATGCAAGTGTTGATCCAAGTCGAGGGCGAAGTCGCTTGGCTTCGCATCCGAGGCGTGGAACTGTCCATATTTTACGTGTTGAGCATAAGCAGCGGGGGATCAGTAAGGAAACAAGTACACTTTCCGACCATCTCAAATACTTCGAATTATATCCTATCGTCGACATGACCCTTTAAGGCCTTGCTTGTCGCATTGCTCGAAATCCTTGGCTAATTGGTTGATTGAAGTGCATGACCCACACCTCGGCAACTGGGTAGCTTTGAATAACCTCGGTGATGTTAATCATGGCGAGACGGCGCAGTTACCATCATTCCTGAGTGGCGCGGCTTGTGGACATGATTCGTTTATCGCTTCAGAAGAATGGAAAGAGGCACCTTAAATTGTGCGATGACTTATTCCTTGCCTGGACTGGTAATAAAAACAAGCTGACTACTCACACATCTTCAAAGATTCAGGAAATGCACCAGCTGCCTTTCACCACCAGATCTCAAAGTTCAGACCAAATTTGTTCAAAAGAATCAAGGGAAATAAAACATGCGACAGAAGACAGTGACCGCTATATCGCCTCTTCTCTCTCTTTCTAGGAGAAAGACTCTAGTGTCACGCTCTGGATGCTTGTCCAGTGTGTCAGTAGGCTCTACCCCACGACTCATCCACTCACGCGCCACGGAATACCTCCCTAGCAACTTGCCAGGATGGAACGATTCCCAGCGTTCCGTGCGCGATGCCATCGCGAAAATCTGTGAGAACTACCCGGATGAGTACTGGATGGAGTCGGATAACGAGCATAAATTCCCGTGGGAGTTGTATAATGGCCTGGCGTCTAATGGATGGCTCGGTATATGCTTGCCCGAAGAATATGGTGGATCGGCACTCGGAATCTCAGAGGCCGCGACAATGCTCCATACCATCTCTGAGTCCGGTGCGGGGATGAACGGAGCCTCTGCGGTCCACATGAATATCTTTGGCCTTGAGCCCGTTGCCAAGTTCGGCACCGAAGAGCAAAAGAAGCGTTGGCTTGTGCCTCTCATCCAGGGCAAGGAGCGCGCCTGCTTCGGTGTAACGGAACCCAACACAGGGTTAGATACCTTACGACTACAATCAATGGCTCGACGACAAGGCGACTCGTATATACTCAGCGGCTCTAAAGTCTTTATTTCAACCGCACAAGTCGCAGACAAGATCCTGATCCTGGTCAGAACTACGCCTCTGAGCGAGGTCAAGAAGCCAAGTCAAGGCCTCTCTCTATTTTACACCGATCTCAACCGCCAGGCTGTTAAGATCACTGAAATTCCAAAAATGGGACGCTCTGCGGTCGATACCAATACTCTCTTTTTTGACAACTGGGAAGTTCCAGCCTCTGATATGGTGGGGGAAGAGGGAGACGGTTTCAAGATTATAATGCATGGTATGAATGCTGAACGTATTCTCGTCGGCGCAGAAGCCCTTGGGCTTGGATATGCTGCCCTACGCCGGACTTGTAATTATGTCAATGAGAGAAAGGTTTTTGGATCACCCATTGGTAAGTATCAAGGAATCCAGCATCCCTTGGCAGAGTGCTGGATGAACCTGGAAAGCGCGAGACTCATGATATACACTGCGGCCAGACTTTATGATGAGGGTTATGAAGACGGCGAGTACGCAAATGCAGCCAAGTATTTGGCTGCTGACGCAGCCTTCAAAGCTGCAGAGAGAGGCGTGTTATCGCACGGTGGCATGGGCTACGCCAAAGAGTATCATGTTGAACGCTATCTCAGAGAGTCAATCCTGGCACGTATCGCCCCGATCAGTGCCGAAATGATCAAAAATTACATTGGTCAGCGGGTTCTTGGGCTCCCTAAGAGCTACTAGGAATCCCGGGGGCGGGTCATTGTAGTCAACGGAATGGAGTCGATATGCAAACAGGGCAGCAGAATAGATGGACTAGGCTCTTGCTTACAGTGTAATCCTTCAATAATTTGCAATCGCTCTGTTATTCTATCGTCGGACACCGGATCTCTACGAGGCAATTGAATCCTGAGTTGTAGTTATGATAACATGTCGTTGACCCGTGTCTCATTGCACCGGTGATAACCGCAAAAAAGAACCTGTGAGTATCAATTTAGCACTATGTCTGGCTCGTAACACATCTATAAATTACACAAGTGAAAGGCCGAGGGTGTAACTGGGGAAAAAAGCGGTCAACATAACGTTCCCGAGGTTGTTAAAGTGCAGCCGAGTCTGTCGGTTTCGGCATTGTCCTTAGCTCGGCGATGTACAGGGTGACAACTACATTGCGAGTTGAGGTTTGAGCAAAAGTATTTATCGTAAGCCAGAGCGAAAGCGTGTGCTCCGACGCTCATATTCTTCTGCGAGAGGATTAAGTCTATCGCCAAGAGAAACACAAATGCTGAACTCTTTCAGAAAGCAAGCAGAACGCTCCTGCAAGGGCCCAGTGGCCATCTCATTTCGTTTCTTATCGAGAGCTTCTGCCCACAAGCCTCCGCACAGAGCGAATTTATTGCGAGGCTTCACCACAGGAACACCATCTTCGAATGAGGACCCAAGTGGCGCGTTGAAAGGAGTCAAGGTATTGGATCTGTCACGCGTTTTGGCTGTAAAACACCCCATATCTTCCGGCCGTCTGTCAAAGGCGCACGCTGAATATACCGAATGCTCAGGCCCCTTTCTGCACTCAAATTCTTGCCGACTATGGAGCAGACGTCGTGAAAATAGAATCTGTTGGAAATGGAGTATTGTCACCTTGACTAGCTTGTCAATCGACATATCGTTAACATGACTGCTAGGATGACACTCGACATTGGTCGATGCCTGGAGAGTCCTCAGCATGGAAATGTGAGGCAGGACCTATTTCTAACTACTTTTCCTCTGTCAATCGGAACAAACGATCCGTTACACTGAACATTAAGAGCCCCAAGGGAAAGACCATCCTGCTCCAGATGGCCCAGAACGCAGACGTGTTGTAAGAAGAATTTCGCCAATTCATCTTTGCTGGAACTGCTGACTGATCACACAAACATAACAGAGTTGAGAACTTCAAGCCTGGTACAATGGACCGCCTGGGACTTGGATACGAAACCTTGCGCAAGCATAACCCAGGTCTTATATACGCAAGTATTTCTGGTGAGTTTTGACGTCAAGCTTCTGCCCTCAACCTGCGATCAATTGAAGAGACTCTTATTTTCATTCATACAGGCTACGGTACCTCCGGACCCTACGCCAAACGTGGCGGGTACGATCCGATTGCCGGGGCCGAGGCTGGCCTTCTTCACGTCACTGGTGAGCATAGTGGCCCTCCAGTTAGACCCGGCATAGGAATGATTGATATGGCTACTGGTTTATATATCCATGGCGCCATCCTGGCCGCTCTACATGCTCGCTCCAAGGATGGCAAAGGTCAGCGTGTCGATGCTTCCCTCTTCGAAACACAAATTAGTTTATTAACTAATGTCGGACTGTCATGGCTGAATTTGGGCATTGAGGCAAAGAGATGGGGTTGTCAGCATCCCAGTATAGTACCATATGACGCATTCAAGACCAAGGACTTGTATCTTGTCTGTGGTGCTACAAATGATGCCCAATTCGAGAAGCTTTGCAAACTCGTGGGACTTGAGTCACTGGCAAAAGACGAGCGATTTTCTACCAACGCTAGTAGGGTGGAAAACCGTGACCTGATGACACCGATATTCAACTCTGTATTCAAAACCAGGAGTACATCCGACTGGCTCCAGACTTTTGAAGACACGGGATTGCCATTTGCCCCGATTAACAACATGGAAAGAACATTTTCTCACCCGCAGGCGCAGGCGAGAGACATGATCAAGGAAGTATCGCTGGATGCTGCGAAAACCGGACACATACGCCTGATTGGGCCGGCTGTCAAGTTCAGCGAGACGAAGGCACGCATACGGAGCGTCCCTCCTCGTCTGGGACAGCATACCTCTGAGGTCCTTGCAGAGCTGGGAATCGGGGAAGAAGAAGCCAACCAG
Organism: Fusarium torreyae; assembly: GCA_027945595.1. Classification (NCBI taxonomy): domain Eukaryota; kingdom Fungi; phylum Ascomycota; class Sordariomycetes; order Hypocreales; family Nectriaceae; genus Fusarium; species Fusarium torreyae. Next base: position 336,436 of record JAOQAZ010000036.1, read on the forward strand.
CTAAGAGAAGATAAAATTATTTAGCATCAGTTTATTAAATCGCATACATTTTTTTCGTCCTGGAATCTGTCTCATCTCTTATTTGCAAACTTCTTCGATATGCTAATGTTCTGAAAAAAGGGTATCATGTTGTGCCTTTTCTAGCCACTTGTGATTTTAGTCCAGGCCCTACCATTCCTTCCAGACTCAATAACATGATGGCGAGCAAGCTCTTTCATTGGAAAGAAATCTCGCATCTTTACAAATTTCATTGATTTACTGCATGGAGGTACTAATTTCTCTGTTATGGTGACAGCTGAAGGGCTCTCTCGTGAAAGCTTCACCCGGCAGTGGTAAACCCAGCTTCTCACCTTGGCGAATCTCGTTTCGCCAAGAATTCTTGACACAATGGGTCCAGGTACCCTTTTCAAAGGGATTTAATGTGATGACCGTTGTGCTATTATTGTTATACCAGGGAGCTTCTTAAGCAGGATGGCACTAAAATGAATACGCAGACCAGAGTGAGGCGGCGTAATGTTACGCTTGGACCCATAGAATCTCGGCCCTCGGCAATCTATGTTTCTGAAATCTACCTGTTCCAACTTTCGTGGCTGGTGAAGTCTTGTAGAAATGCCGAAAGACCGGCAACGATAAATTGGCTTCACAATTGTCGCCACATTTTCCGGCAAGGTCTACTTCACTGCTGAAACTCACCCCTAGCGTGCCTTTCTGGCAATCATTCATTAGTCTATCAACAACAACGTATTGGAGTGACGACAAGTGTCAAAACGAGAACGGATAGCTCAGCTGTAGATTTCCTTCCAAATTGGATTGACGCACTTTTCTTGCTTCCACAGCGCTACTTCCTACACTTTCCAACCCAAACGCCATGCGTAGGAGCACTATCAACAGGGCCCATCGCATGGGCTATCCTTGGTTGCGGTATCAAGCACGGCCATATTCTTCATCTTCGCCCAATCATTGCCGCATTGTCGAAGTTGGGCCAAGAGATGGCTTGCAGAATATCAGCCCTTTTGTCCCGACCGCTACCAAGATCGAACTCATCAAGCGATTAAGTGAGACAGGCCTTCGTAATATCGAGGCCACGTCCTTTGTCTCACCAAAATGGGTGCCACAACTCGCAGATGGGGCGGATGTGATGCGAGCTATTGTCTCGGTGAACTCTGATGCTCAATTTCCGGTTTTGGCGCCAAATATGAAGGGCCTCGAGCGTGCAGCTGAGGCTGGTGCCAAAGAAATTGTGGTGTTTGCGTCGGTCACTGAGGCGTTCAGCAAAGCGAATCAATCGTGCACAATTGATGAGGCTTTGAACCAAGCTGAAGTGGTGACAAAGAAGGCTTTGGATCTGGGTATCCGGGTACGAGGGTTAGTGTCTCTCGATGTCGCTCAATCCCGAGACCTTTGCTAATCGCTACCATGATAGCATGACATCCTGCGTTTTCGAAGATCCCTTCTCCGGCCCAACGGCTCCCGAAAGGGTGTTACCCGTCGTCCAACGTTTCCTCGACATGGGCTGCTATGAAGTTGGCCTAGGGGACACCTTGGGTACTGGGACACCCAGGGATACACAGCGGCTACTAGAAATGTTGCTTATGCATGTCCCTGCCGACAAGATTGCCGGGCATTTCCATGACACCTACGGCCAGGGGATTGCTAACATAGTCCGGGCCTATGACATGGGTATCCGGACTTTCGACAGCAGCGTCGCTGGGCTCGGCGGGTGTCCATACGCTCCAGGGGCAAAAGGCAATGTTGCCACCGAAGATGTGATATATACGCTCGAAAAAATGAATGTGAACTGCGGTATCGATCTAGACAAGTTGATACGCGTTGGCAAGTGGATATCCAAAGAGCTTGGTAAGCCATATGGAAGCCGGGTTGGTAGTGCTATTGCTGCTAAGAGTGCTGCAATCACCCCGAAGGCGGCTCAGAAGAAGAGGTCTTGGAATATATTGGGTGACAACGGTGAATACCGTGTCTCACAATCGGGAACGGCAATCAAGATAACGCTAACTCGATGCAAAAATGGCAATGCCTTAACAGACGCAATGCTGGAGGGCCTCACGAGTCTGTTCTGGCGACTTGCCAGAGACTCATCTATCTTTCACATTATCATAGAGTCCGAAGGAAAGTATTTCTGCACGGGCATGGATCTTAGCGGCAACACAGACACGATCGGCGAATCCTCCGATAATAACTATTATTCTAAGGTCGTTGCCTTGTACGATGCTATTGAGAATGCTCCTCAGACCACCATCGCTCTGGTCAACGGTCCTTGCTTTGGTGGGGGAGTTGGACTCACCTTTGCCTGCGATGTTCGCTTTGCGTCATCTGCCGCCCGATGGACACTGAGCGAGGTTAAAATTGGGGTGAGCCCTGCCATCATCTCTAAGTCTCTGGTACGCGAGTGGGGAGCTTCGATGGCACGGGAGGGAATGATTTCAGGAAGGGAGATTCAACCCGAAGAGCTGTTCAGAGTAGGAGCTTTGCACGGAATCACGAAGGACTTGGATCAAAAGCTTGACGACTACCTTGACCAGCTTGACCGGTGTGCACCACGCGCAGCAGCTATCAACAAACAATTGACCCGGGCGGGCTGGAGTGATCCCGACGGTCCAGAACAGGCAAAACTGATCGAAACCACCTTTGGACAGATGATGCAACCTGGATCGGAAGGAGAGTTTGGCATCAAGAACTTTCAGAAGAAGAACAAGAGCTTCAAATGGCGTGATTTTTGGGAGCAAAAGGAGCCTTTTGCCAATCTAAAATAGCTGTAAGATGTGAAGGCCGAAACTCAAGGATTATCTAATCACATGGGGTGGAGGTCGGACCAAATAGCATGTCAGAAGAAGATAAGACACTCAAATACTTGTGATTTCCCGAAGGACTGACAGCTTGACCACCAAGACATTGGAGTCTACCCCAGGAATCATCTAAACTGTAGTGAAGGCAGCCTTCTTCACTTTATAGAGGAAACAGCTCCGAGTGGTGAACAAGTGATCACTGGATGAGGTCGGCTCGGCAAAAACAGCCACGTCCAGGACCTCGTCATCCAGAAGTCCACAATACAATGGTTTGGAAATCAGTTTACATGGACAAACAGGTTGACCCACTTTACAAGAGTTCCGGGAATTAGAAAGGTCCAAGACTAATTACAGAACGTAAGCACTATGTTCTACAAGCTCTTGCCACCTGGACAGTACAGGTACACACGTGCTTCCAAGGACTGCAGATAGCAGTACAAGCAAATAGAAAGAAAGCTATGTTGAGCCCTACCAAAAACCTAGACAAGACGTGGGCAATGACATAACCATCCAGAAATCGGGTTTCGAGTGAACACTTCACAGTACAGCATCCGGCAGCCCTGATAGTTCATGGTGTAGGGTCTTGAACATGGGCTCCCACACAAAACATGCGCGCTCGGAGGCTCTCCCATTCAAGTACTCGGGCTCTGGGGTTAAAAGAACTTTATCAATAGAGCACTCAAGAGCGGCTCCTGATAACGACTCGTCGGTTATAGCCTTGTTCAGAGCAGTCAAAACCGTTGATAGTGGGGTGATGCTAGAGTCATCAGCCCTATTCGTTCGGATTCTCGGTGTGACAAGACTTACTTTCCTGCGGCTGCCTCGAGCATCTGAGGAGGCATTATGGTAGTAGGTACAGTGCCTGGCCGAAGACAATTGATGCGTATGTTTTCTTTCTGCAGCAACCGTCAGCGAAAATCGTCGCTTGTTGTGTCGCACAGGGCTGTATCTACCAGCTTGAGGACCTTTGCTGTAGAACGGACAAATTGCCAGACCTTAGGGGAAAATGATTAGAGAGGTCACACCTGTGCGTTGATCTGATCCTTTGGCTTACAGCTGCCTTGCTTCCGCTATACTCCGGTAGACTTGAATGTGGGTAATGGCTCGCGGCACTTGCAGTGACAACGATGACCCCTCCAGGCGTCTTATTCTTTCTCATGAAATGTATGGCGAGCTGTGCACCGTAGTAGACACCCTTGATGTTAATATCAGTGCACACCAAGTTTGGTTTCGGTGGGATTCTGCTGTTGTCAGAACAGAAAATAAGCTTTGTTGCAAGATTTTGATACGCACGTATCGGAATTCCGATGGTTTAGAATGTACAGTGAGCTAGCAAACTATTAGCTTAACCAAACTGCCTCTCTGCAGGGGGTACTCGCCTTTTGTCAGCAATGCCAGCATTAGCACACAACAGATCTAGACGATGGTATACATCCCAAGCCTCCTGGAAACATTTGGCCTGACTATCATAGTCAGAGACATCGCATTGATGAAAGCTAGCGTTGTCCCCGAGCTTTAGTTGAAGGTCTATGTTGGGCTTTATGTCAAACATGGCAACTCGCCAGCCTTTGCTGACTAGATCTAGGGTAAATGCTTCGCCCATACCCGACTACAAAAAGGTCAGTGGCGAATAACCTAGAGAAACCGTCATTGGTGGACACACAGAAGCTCCGGTAATGAGTGCGACAGGCTTCGAGTCCATGCTAGCGATTGAGAAGTGATGTAACACAAGTGCTGTAGTGATGCCAAGGTCAAAGGAGAAGTGGCCAAAGATCGGGTATTGAACTTTCGTTGGGGGTCCCAGCCTATTAAGAGACTTTTCCAGGTAGCCTCGGCTACTGCTGGCTGGGGTCTCCATCAAGCAAACACCTCGGACTTGGCTCCGGCCCACGCGAATCGCTGTGTCACGTCACTAAACAGGGAGCTTTAGTGGGTCATAGGTCACCAAGATTTCGTGCAAGCTCATGCATGAGATGTATCTTTATCACGCTATTCCCTGAAATAGGAGGACCTCTATCGGCTGCTCTCGGTCAGGCTGCCGGCAAGGCAGGATAGCACACTTGTGTCTGGATGGTGGTTCAAATTGTGGGTGCACCATCGATTCATTACTTGATATCCGTAGCCGACAGCGGTATCTACAGGCCATGCAAGGTCACTTTTGTCCCGCAGCCGGATGGGATTTTGCCAGAACAGATCGAACAGATCGAACAGATCAGGACGTTACTTCTAAACTGCATGACCAGATTCTGCTTCGGACTGCATCTACCCTTCAAGGCGGTCAAGCATGCCATCGGTCATACCGTACAGCTTACTAAGCGCCCTAAAAAATTGACCGTAGACCTCAATGTTGTCTCTTTTCCTTTGCTGTTTGGCGTGTGTCGTTTTCGCTCGGCCATTTGAGGTGTGCCAGACGCAAGGCAATGAGGAGAAGGCGGCGCTGTAAATGAAAGGGAAAGCTGTTAGACGTGACTCGCTTTCCTGCTTAGGGTGCACCTCTCACAATGTACTTGGCAAAAACTTGATCAAGCCATCCTTTTCCAGTTGCGTAAGATTTCTCATAATCCCCTCCATAGACCTTTCCACTTCCAGTGATGCAAATCGGTGGAAACCGTCCGTAAAGGCACTGGGCCCGAGAAGAGGCAGACGCGTAACATGGCTGTGGAGAAGCGCTCTGGCTGCGCTGGGTCACAGGAAAGCTGGGCGTTAGTGCCAGCTATTTGACGGAAATGACAAATTCAAGGGTCTGAAACTCACTTGTAATAAATGTTCGAAGCCGCCGTGAAAAGAGTCAACGAGTCATGCATGCCAGCCTGCTCTGGGATGTTGAGCGTGGAACCGACCCCATCATGCCACGAGTCGAGCCTTGCGACGTGACTTTCAAAGAGTCCAATATCATTGAGCGGATCTTCCGATGGAGAGACAGCTTTCCTTGGGTAGGTAATGCTGAGGATAGGGTTCAAGATGGTGGAAAACTCGCAGAGCGACACCGCCAGCTGTGCCAGGATCCTCTTTATAGCTGGGCCGTAGACTTGAGACCCATCTATCTCACCTTCAAAGTCCAGTTCGGTTAGTCCGGATTGGTTGAAGTCAAAATCAGATTGCCCGATACACATCGGCCTCTGAAGACCCAAGGACATGATGCGGTCACGGACGACACAAGACCACCATAGTCGCTTAAGGGGAGCTTTATCTTTAGTATCTCCATCCACTTCTGCATAATAATCTGCACGAGCACATCGCGCAAGATACACCGCAGTGCTTAGCCAGTACGTATTGGCTTCGTCACGCAGTGATGTTGTGTGGTATGTGAGTATCAGAGCGCCTTGGGCCCTACTGATGTGGTCCCTTCGAGTATCAATGTCGAACAAAGCCTACAGAGAACGACTGTGAGTCATTCCGAATGGTCTCGTTTTCTTCTGCTGTGATCATACCTTGGCTTTTGCATAGAATTTAGCTCGGGCCTCTCTGACTGAAGAGCATCCTAGGTCGTGAAGTGTCGTCAAAGGCACATACTGTTGATGGTCAGCGCTAAGCTGGGCAAGGGAAACCCCTATACTGGTGCGGGTAAACCTGCTGCTGAGGATACGAAAAGCATTGCCTGTAAAAGAAACAAAGAGATGGTCTTTTGGGGGGCTAAATACTCGGGCTTTGCATCGTACATGGTCCAAAACTCATTTTCATCAAGAAGTGGCAAGAGAGGGTGAACATGGAGGAAATATTCCCTCATGAACTGTCCCATTGCGTTCCTGCTGGGCAGATGGAAAGAACCTCGTTTTTCTAGGAAAGTCATATCCTCAGGGGTTAAGCTCCCTAAAACTTCGGCCGAGGCGAACGGATAGTAAGAATGGATTACAAACGTGTTTGTTCCTTTATGCGACTCCAGTAGAGAAGATTGACATTCGTGAAACGACTTGCGTTGGTTGCCAGGCTGGCTCAATAGTGTTGGTGAAGAAACTGATGGGGATTCTTGTTCAATTATCGATTTGTTGTGAGCCTGGTAGTGGGTATCAGTTACACCACTCTCCAGCGTCGAGGTGCTATGATCGTGGGTACTGTCGTGCAAGGTAGCATGATCCGAGTTCATGAGAAACTGCTCGAGAACTTCGAAACCATGTCTTTGATCGGTTCCGTCTGTGCTTGATGAGGGGCTTGGCAGGGACAGCTGGGTCGGATCGATAGTATCGGGCAAAGTCTCGTTCGGACGTCCTGATCGCAGATTGTCCCCGTGGCCGTGTTGCAGCTGATGGGTTTTCTCGGTAAACATCTTGATTTCCAGATGCTGCTCATGGGCCCAGACAAATTTTGAATCCCTGCTATGTTACGGACAGTAAGTGCAATGACCAAAGGCTTTGAGGCTGTGGGGATTGCTTTATTCACCATTTTCGTTGTCTCGGCTTGACGATGCAGTCTTCGAGGTCCAGCTTGCAGTTTGTACATGGTTGACCGCAAACAGTGACATCACACCGTACTTTTCTGGCGCGACAAGGTAGGCAAGCTCTTCGAGCTCTTCTTTTACCAGAACGCAGTGGTGAGGCAGGGGATGCAGGAGTTGAGCGATCCATCTTAAGTGAACCATCAGATAAATCATCAAACATAATCTTATCGCGAAATCCTTGACCGGCTATAAGTAGTGTGTCTTTTGAATTATCACTATCTACATGTTGGTTTTGAGAGATAATGGAGGATGCGAATAATGAACGAGGGTCTAGGGGTTTTGATAGTTTAGTAGCCGAGGTCCGAATGGAACGGTCATCGAGGGCCCAACCGACAAACTTTCAGAAATACAGCCGTATCCAAGATACTTCAGGGTAGAGACAAAAGACGGATCGAATTTGCCGTTCACAGTTATTGAAACTGCCAAACCTCGATACTTTCAAGCACGCAGGATTTACTTGCAACAGTCGCTCTTCTGACCGGTCATCCTGCGTCAGTACAAAGCATTGGGTTCGGCTGTTAAATGAGTCGTTCTCGATTGTTTCAAGGTTTGATTTGATCGCTTCTTCAATTCCATTTCTGAGCAAGATATCTACACTGCCAGCACCCAGGCACGATGTTCGTACCTCGTCTCTTTAAATCTGCTCGTCAACATACATGGGTGACACGCTCCTTCAGTTCGACCACTGCCATGCTTTTGCAGCGCCATCAAGGCATGAAAGCGGTCGTCATTGATGGGACACAAGCTCGACTAGACTCTCAACGACAACTACCCAAGCTTCGCGACGATTGTGTACTCGTGCGACCAGTTGCTGTGGCTCTGAACCCGACGGATTGGAGACACATACGGAACCAAAGAGCCAAGGACGGCTGCATCCTGGGATGTGACTACGCAGGAGTGGTGCAGTCGGTAGGATCCGCCGTCACCAAGAATTGGAAGCCAGGTGACAAGATCTTTGGCTGCGCTCATGGCGCAAATTTGGTGAACCCCGATGACGGTATATTCGCCGAGTATGCGTCCGTAATAGGCGACTTACAAATGCGGATGCCCGAGGGGTTAAGCTTTGAGAAGGCTGCGACCATTGGCCTTGGGGCTGGTACGGTTGGACAGGGCCTTTTTCAGAAGAGCTTGAAACTGCAATTACCAGAGACCACTGCTGGTACTAAGAAACGCAAGGAGTTTGTCCTCATCTATGGGGGTGGGACTGCCACGGGGGCGTTAGGAATACAGTTCGCCAAAGAGTACGACCTCGGCGCTCAAACCCTCGATCATACTGTGCTATCTGCTGACTGTGAAACACCTTTCTAGGGCAGGATACAAGGTCATCACAGTCTGTGCCGATTCACAATCTGAATATGCAAAAGGCCTAGGGGCAGAATTTGCAGTTGATTATATGGATCCTAAAGCCGGCGCAATAGTTCGTGAGTATACTAACGACAAGCTTAAATACGCTTGGGACACGATTAGCATTCAAAGTTCAGCTCTTATCTGCGCCGAGTCACTCACAAGTGACTCTTCTCTCGAACCTGTCTACGGGAATCTGCTTCCTGTCAAGAGCCCCCGAGAGGACGTGAAATCAGTGACAACTGTCATGCACACGATCTTTGGCAGGGAATTCCAGTTCGGACCACAGCACATGCCAGCGAGTAAAGCGGATTTCGAGTTTGGCAGAACGTTTTACGAGCTGACGGAGCAGTTGTTAGCTCAGGTACGTACGGCCTCGAACCATCCTAACTTCTCTCATATCTACACATGCTAACTGTCATCTGCCAGGGTCGCCTACGCCCACACGCATGTCACATCGGAAAGCATGGTCTACAAGGGGTGATAAAGGGCTTGTCGGACCTCGAGGCTGGGAACGTGATAGGAGCAAAATTGGTGTACAAAGTGGCAGAGACGCCTTGAGAAAACTTCGAAAACCAGGGTTATAAAGTCGAGGTAAGCTAAGTAGGTATCAGCAACACATTGGAAAAGGCACCAGTCCATTGAAAGGGCTTCAACAATGCGGAAGAATTGCTGTTTGGAGTGGTATGCTGGTACAAGATAGTAATAATACTACATTAATAAGCTGAGAAGTATTATTATGCTTGCTTGCGTTTTAACTTCTTTTGAAGCGAGTTATGCAAAAGAATAACTAATCGTCAGACAATAGAATGTGATTATCGTAGGCTTTAGTTCAATACCCACGCGATGCTTAGCTTTGTCGCAGCACACTACTGCCCCGCTGTAAATCTCCTCTGCTGTATAGCCGAGGGCCCGTTACACCTTCGGCAAAGTTTGAATCAGTAGTAGCTAACCGAAGTTGCTAGGCTAAAAATCAAAGCCGAGGATTAAATTTACTGATCTTGAATTTAAGAACTCAGGCCGAGGGCGTCTCGGTGTACCGGCGTTGGGCCGGATCAAGACGGTTGAGAAAACACTATGTAATGCGTGCCTTCTGGGTGCTTCCTTCGCGCCAATCTGTAAAAGAGAATAATCTCATCGTCTTATCTACATCTCAAGGACAACGACTGATAGCAAGCGGCCAGCTGAAAATGGATACCAAGAAGCCTGTGTGGGTGCCTCGTGATACCGAAGAGACTAATGTTGCCAAGTTCATCGACCGTGTGAACCACATTCACAACCTGAATTTGAAAACATACCATGATCTTCACTCTTGGTCAGTCAATTCCACGCGCATATTTTGGCGCGAAGTGTACGACTTCCTGCAGCTCGCCCCAGCTGAGCATCACGGCGAGGCTCAGCAGGGCCTGGATCAGCACGAGGTAAGCAGGTGGTATTGGAAAAGATTCACTATGATATACTGATCGAGATGGTGAGATCTCAAGTCTTTTCCCGCCCACAACTTTCTTCCCGTCTGAAGTCTTCAACATTGCTGAGATCATGCTCCGACGTGATGAGGATGACGACGTGGCTATTCACTTTGCCCGAGAGGGCGTCGCTGGTATCGAAAACGTAACTTGGTCAAGCCTCAAGGAGCGAACGCGGAAAGTTCAAAATGCCATGATTAAGTCTGGTGTTGGGAAAGGGGACGTCGTCACCGCCATCATCTCTAACTCGGTAGATGCCATAGTGATCGCCTTGGCCACGCTATCCTTGGGCGCTATTTGGTCATCTTCCGCTTGCGATTTAGGTACGGCCGGCATCGTCGACCGCTACAGTCAAGTGGAGCCCAAATTGATATTTGCTGACGACGGTTACATCTATGCCGGTAAGGAGATTGCCCTAGAAGAGCGCATCGTCGAATGGTCTCATCGGCTGGGTAAGGCCACGAAGAGTCTCAAAAATGTCATTGTCATCCCATACTGTGGATTGAGGCTTGACATCTCTCGAGTCTATCACGGCAGAACCTTCCAGGACTTTCTCAAACAAGACTCGGGAGCAGCCATGAGTTACACCATGGTTCCTTTCTCTCACCCTGGATTCATATTATATTCATCTGGAACCGTAGGTCGCGTTATCACATCTGATGAAGACGTGTACTGATTCAGTCTCTACAGACGGGAACTCCCAAATGTATCGTCCATTCAAGTGGTGTAAGTCTTCACCTACTTGATATTTTTCTTTTGATCCTTCTCGGACTGACAGTAACCTTCAGGGCGTTGCCATCAAAGTCAAGACTGACATGACGCTACAACACGACGTTAGAAAAAGTGACGTGGTATTCCAGTACACGACCGTAAGTTTGGATTGGCTTTGGCTCGATGTTCTGCGCTCACATGTGACAGACGTCTTGGGTCATGTGGGTTTTGAACTTTGTCAGCCTGTCGTGTGCGAAATCGATGTTACTATACGATGGTTCGCCATACAGTCCGACACCCACGGTGTTGTTGGAGCTCGCGGAACAAATTGGGTAAGTGGAACCACCTCGTGTATCCTCTGGACCCCACCCGTAACGTTATCAAACAGCGTCAGCATCTTCGGGACCTCACCCCGTTACATGTCCGACCTCAAGGGCAGGGGAATCATTCCAAGTGAGATTTCGCACCTCCCTATTCGTCTTGATGGATATCCAGAGCGACAGTTATCTAACACGACGGACGGCAGAGCAGTTTGGTTTGAGCAATCTGCGAGTTGTGACCTCCACTGGTTCAAGTCTTTCGCCTGAGCTCTACGATTGGTTCTACTCTCATGCATTCAACCCAGAGATTCAACTCATTTCTATGAGTGGAGGTACTGACATTAGTGGATGCTGTAAGTTTGGGTTCTACTTTCTACTATGATAAAGGCCATCATTAACAGGTGATTGTAAATGCAGTTCTTGGTGGTACGCCGCTCCTCCCGGTGTATGCCGGTGAGATCCAGGCAAAGGCTCTCGGAATGGCTGTCGATGTGTTTGATGCCTCCAAGGCCGAGCCAACATCCATTGAGACGTCTGGTAATGCAGGCGAACTTGTGTGTACAAAGCCGTTCCCCAGTCAGCCATCTGCATTTATGGGTAGCGGCGGCCAAGAGAAATACAGGTCTTCCTACTTTGAACGGTTTGGCACCGAGGTCTGGTGCCAGGGAGATTTCGTTCAGCGCCAGACTAATACGGGCGGGTTTATCATGCTGGGGCGGTCGTGAGTTCTCTTTTCGATTTATGCCAAGTGGGCCAAGTGCTGATATATTGACTTAGAGATGGAGTCCTTAACCCATCCGGAGTGCGTTTTGGATCTAGCGAGATCTATGCTGTCACTGAAACTATACCGGAGATCCAAGACAGCATCTGCGTCGGACAGAAGCGAGACGTGGACATAGACGAGCGTGTTATTCTGTTCGTCATTCTCAAGCCCGGACAGACCTTGACACCCAGTCTTAGGAGTACCATCAGAAAGGCGATTCAGCAACAGCGCTCACCCAAACACGTTCCTAAGTTCATTTTTGAAGTCAATGACATCCCATACACAGTCAACGGTAAGAAGTGTGAGATAAACGTCAAACACATAGTCAATGGAAGGAAAGTGGTTGCCGGCGCAACTGTGGCGAACCCGAATGCGCTGGAACTCTACGAACAGTACAAAAGCCTACCAGTTGAAGAGGCTAGAATAAAGCCCTCCAACAGTAAGCTGTAGTGCTGAACTTGACAGATCTCCGAAGCTGCAGGATATGACGATGCAACAGAAGGGTAACTGGAATGTCAAAGCGGGAAGGTTCAGATAGGTAGACCTAATGATGAAGTGACAAGGGATCACCAGTGCTTTCCTGGGACTGGGAGAAATCTCCCTGGTCAGAGCTATTAGCATCACCATCGTATGTCTGTTCCTGTTAAACCAACGTAAGTCAGTGAGATCCGGAACATTCAGCCAGCGAAGAGAAATGTTGGTTTCCAGATGCATGAGAACGATTTTACTACCAAACTCACACGCTCAAGAGGAGCCAGTGCTTTCCGACGCCAATCAGACAACCTTGAACCGCCCCGGCAGTGGCACCAAGACACGAGATTCTAGCTTCTGTTTGACACAACGTAGAGTAGACACAGTACACTCCTGTCTTCTTAGCCTCCTCATAAAGCAATCTTATTCCTGGTCAGTATGGCTGTTTGCCGTCTTGGATCCCTCTCCTATCTTGAAAACCACCTTTCGTGCCTGGTGCTTCTCAAAGATATCGTAGCCCTTGCTCGCCTCTGAGAGGGGCAAATTGTGAGACACAAAGTTGGCGATACGTGCCTGGTTTTCCATCAGGCAACCAAGAGCTTCGTCAAACAAAGAGCTCACGGCAGCGCGGCCCATAGAAAGACTGTGAGGAATTTTGTTAGTCTAAATCCTAGACTACTGGGCAATATAAGGGAGCTGTAGACAAAGGTATACTGACGTAATGTTTTTTTGATACGCCTCTGCAGCCGAAAATGGCAGCTCGGCGCCGTGGTGATACCCAATGGACGAAAGGACCCCGCATTGCCGGACCACTTCAAACGCCGACTTTAGGGCCGGGGCGTTGCCAACCACCTCGACCGCAGCATCCGCTCCACGGCCGTCAGTTGCTTCCATGACAGCCTTGACTACGTCATCACGGCCAAGCTTAAGCGGGACACAGCCCATTGATTGAGCCATGTCTAGGCGTTCGTCTACAGAATCAACGGCATAGACGGTCCCCACGCCCTTCGTCTTGGCAGTCAAAAGAGCGCACAGTCCTACAGGCCCACAGCCAAAGACCACAAAAACCGACTCGCTCATTGGCTGGCTGCCAAAGGCTTGCCCGTTGTTTTCGGGCGGAGTCAACAGAGGCCGTTCGAGGAAAGTGATGGCTCTCATGGCTCCGTAGTACCCGGTAGGGAAGATGTCGCACATCATGATCAGTAGCGAGTCATCGATGCCAGGTGGAGCATGATGGAGTGTACCATCAGCCAATGGAACTCTGACAAAGTCGGCTTGTCCGCCGTCTAATTGCTGGGTGCCAAAGACCAGGGTTCGCTTGCAACGATTTCCGAGTCCATGTTCACAAAACCAGCATTGTTGGCTGCAAGAACCTTAGCTATCCGTTGCAAATAAACGTAGAGCTGGGTCGAACAAAACAGAAAGCGGAATGCAAAAACACTAGGGAGTGAGAGACACCTTACCATACAGCTGCGAAGACGGACACGACTTTGTCCCCAGCTTTGAAGGTGGCGACTTCTGACCCAACGGATTCGACAACGCCTATAAACTCGTGGCCCTTTCACAGGTTCCTGTCAGCATACTTAAGGGGGGATGATGTGAGGTCCAGATCACACACATACCATGACATGGCCTGTGACGCTCTTTTGGTGGCCACGGTAAACATGAAGATCGCTAGTATGGCAACAGTTAGCACATGAGCTGAGACAATTTCGTCTTTTCAGTTGTGAAAGACGATTGGGGCACTAGGTTTTAACGTTCCACAAAGCCCAGCACTATGAACCTTGATTATCGCATCTTTCTCGTCTTTAAGCACAGGCTTTGGATAGTCCACCACCCTCATATCATAGGGTCCGTGAAACACGACGGCCTTCATGATTTCGTCTGCCATGATATTCCTGAGCTGGGCTTGTTTGGAAACGAGATTGGCGGATGGTAGTGCTAGGACGTTCAGCAGGGAGGACCTTTTGGCTCACTTATATATTGTCACAGACAGTTCAGCAACCTACACACCATTTGATTTCTCCACTTGTACAAGAGTCAAATGATGTCTCCTCATGTAAGCCTTCGGCTTCATCGGCGAACTCGGCTATTAACCATTTTTTATCAGAGCCGCCACTCCGACTGGGAATTACCCCGCGGCAAAGGCTAGATCAAGAGGATTAAAAACTGGCCCTTGGTTTCGCTTGAGCGTGTACACAGTCAACTAACATTCTTTCAAAACATCGACAATCGATAGCAAACATCCCATCAACCAAAAAAATCAGCTCGGTTCACAATCATGGCGACATCAGAGATGACTTTTTCTCCAACCTCATTCAACAAGCTGTATATCAATGGCGAATATGTCGCTGCCAAATCAGATGCGACATTCGAGATTCGGAACCCTACTGACAACACGGTAGTGGCCAGCGAAGTGCCCATAGCTGGTCAAGATGACGTTGATATCGCCGTCTCCCATGCTGAGGCAGCTTTTAACGGACCGTGGAGTCAGTTTTCAGCTGCTCAACGGTCTGATTGCCTACGCAAGCTTGCCGACTTGATGAACGAGCACCTGGATCCAATTCTCAGGCTTGATACACTAACCACTGGTAATCCAGTGTCTCTGATCCCAACCAGAGAGAACGGGTATATCCGAGCTTGCTTGCTGTACTATGGTCCGTGTTCCTCCCTCTCCAGTTTCTGTTCTTCAACGCTATAGTCGGAGGAATTTTCCGGACATCGATCATCTCTATAGCAAGGCTTCAGACGCAGTGTCCAATAGAACGCAGAATCTAATTGCGATGTGGTATTGTTTCAAACGCTGATGCAAGGTTCGATCTAGCTGGATGGACCGACAAGCAACGCGGAGATTACTTCCCAGCTGATGATGGCTTCGTGAAACTTGTCAGGCATGAGCCTCTTGGGTAATTGACCCCGGCACCAGGACAAATCAGTTCTCTTCCTGACGGTTTTCTGACGTAATGATAGGGTTTGTGCGGCTATCAATCCGTACAATGCCCCTGTAGCCTCCTTCATGCTCAAAGCCGCGCCTTGTCTTGCCACAGGCAACGTTCTGATCGTGAAACCTTCAGAGAAATCACCGCTGGGTTCGCTAGCAGTAGCCTCGCTTTTCGAGAAGGCAGGATTCCCCAAAGCTGTTGTCCAAGTCCTCAGCGGCGATGGATCTACTGGCGCCCTGCTCTCGGCTCACATGCGTGTACGGAAAGTGGGTTATGTGGAATGCCAACTAGGATCAATGTTGGAAACAAATGACGCGCTAACGCCGGTTTAAATCAGGTCAGCTTTACAGGAAGCATCAATACTGGACGAAAGATCCAAGAGATGGCGGCAAGAAGCAATTTAAAACGAGTTACTCTCGAGCTAGGTAGGCTTGATCGATGTGTCCAAGCATTACAACCGATTACTGATAAATCGTTTGTCTCTTTTCAGGCGGAAAAAGCCCTGCCATCATTTTTGATGATGCCAAATTGGAAAATGCCTTGACATGGTGAGCTCTAGTGGCAGTTCCTTTCTGCTAGATGTGCTTCTGACCAGATCCTCTGCTATGTTTCGCAGGACCATCAATGGTATATTGACGAGGTCAGGTCAAGTTTGCGTTGCGGCATCCCGTGTCTATGTTCAGCAAGGAATTGCTGAGCGCTTCATCACAGCTTACATGAGCCGCATGAAAGAAGCTGCTGATAAACTAGGTGACCCGCAAGATCCGCAAGTGTCGATGGGCCCCTTGGCCGACTCCCAAGCGTTAGACAAGGTCAAAGCCATGATCGCAAGGGGTAAAGAAGAAGCCGAGCTTGTGGTTGGCGGTAGCCAGCACGGCGAGGTTGGGTGTTTCATGGAGCCGACTGTCTTCCTCAATCCCAAGCCGAATGCTCAGATCCTGACAGAAGAGGTATTTGGGCCTGTGGCTGTAGTGCAAACATTTAAGACGGAGGAAGAAGCCATCAAGCTTGCCAATGACACCGAATATGGTTTAATGGCCGGCATATTTACTCAAGACGTCGGTCGTTCTATGCGGATGTCATCTCGAATTGAGTCAGGAGTCGTCGGCATCAATTGCATCAGTGTCGTACGTGACCAAAGCGCTTTGGAAATTACTTTACTAATTGTTGTTATAGATGAATCTTCAAGTCCCTTTTGGAGGTAAGAAAGCCTCCGGCATTGGAAGAGAGTTCGGAGAGTATGTAAGTATTGTGTGCCCGTTTCGCTGGATACAAGAACGTACTGACGGGCATGCACAGGCACTGCGAGCATTCACGGAACCCAAGACTATTCTGATCAAGTAAGTCATGGTTCATGGGCGGGGAGCTCCAGATGATACGTGTTTTGTTTTCACTGACATATCGACTGCTAGCATGAACGCGTGAGTAGACGAGGTCGGGCGAGCAGCCATGCTACGCCATCCCCGTCAAGGTGACCAGACGAGCAGGGGTGTTGCGTCGAGCTGATATTGAAAGAGCCAGTGTGTAAAGAAACAACGCGGAGACATGGAGTAAACCTTGTTCGTGTTTGGAACATCACCAAGAATCATGCGGGCTTGTGCCTCGAAAGGTTGGGTCGGGTCCAGAACTAGTGTTTGTTGTATGTGCCGTTTAGGACTGGATTTGAACAAGTACGAGGTTCATAGAAGAAGCTGCATAATAGGTGTTATCCCCACCGGTAACTTGGCAAAAATGGCGCCGTGCCATGTGGTGTAGGCTGTTGGGTCACAAACTCGTCTCCACACCAGGCGGCATTAGAAATGTGAAGTTAGCGCTTGCTAAATCTCAAATTCTGCTTTTCTAGGGGCTAGTGACGCCCATTCGATTCCAGGGAAGACATAAAAGCAAGGCCTCGGCTGGAAGCTTGGTTTGATTGCCGAACAAATCCCATTGAATGCTAAACGCCAGCGAAGGCACTTCGAGTACGCTTATTCGGTTATCAATACTAGGGTCTGCTACAGAGTATAAGAACAGGAAATGTGGACCTGGTTCGATTGTTCTAATGATCAATTGACCATCAATCAGTGTGATCAAGAATTAAGACAGACTCAACGTTCTGTGTGTTGTCGAAACCCCCAGTGCGCTTCCTCTTCCCATCCAGTTTTTGTAGATTCTACAAGACTTTGGAAATCATGAGCCAGAACAAACCTTTCAAGGTTGTCATCGTGGGCGGGAGCGTGGCTGGTTTAGCCATGGCCAATATGCTCCAGGCGAACAACATCGACTATATTTTGTTGGAAGCCTACCCGACCATTGCGCCCCAGGTGGGAGCGAGTATCGGGCTTCTTCCGCATGGAAACAGAATCCTTGACCAGCTAGGTGTTTTTGACAAGTTGATGAACTTCTCGAGGCCAATCGACACATTCACTTTCAGAAACGCTAGAGGCAAGCCCATCGCAGCGTGCCGCGACATCAAACGGTCCTTCCAAGAAAGGCAAGCCTCTTTTCTTAACTTGGTGGCCTTGGTATAGCTAACCACCTTTTCAGGCATGGATTTCCAATCTTGTTCCTGGATCGTCAAAAGCTGTTGGAGGTACTCTACGACAACATCCACGACAAGACCAAGATCTTGTCCAACAAGCGTGTGGTCCAGGTCCAGACAAGCGACCGTGGTAGTGCTGCCGTTACGTCTGATGGAGAAACGTATCCTGGGGACATTTTGATCGGCGCCGATGGTATCCACAGCACGGTCCGCAACGAGATGTGGAAGCTGGCCAACAAGCTCGAGCCGGGCTCTGTTGACACCTCGGAAGCTGAAAGTCAGTACAGTAATCAAGACTCCAAATGTGACAGGCTAATCGTACCTGCAGGTGTTCACTGCGACTACAGCTGCATTTTTGGCATCTCGTCGTCTTGCCCGGGTGTCAAAGCGGGCGATATGAACTCAGTGTTTCGCGACAGGGCTTCGTATCTCATTATAGGGGGACTGAACGGGCGCACGTACTGGTTCAGGTTTCAAAAATTTCCCAAGAGACTTTTTGGTAGCCAGATTCCGCGCTTCACCGATGTGGAAACCCAAGAGACCATCAAGTCCGCTTTGCATGAAGACATCTTACCCGGCGTTAAGTTCTCCAAGTTGATTGAGAACCAAGTCAGCGGCTCCATGACCCCTCTCGTCGAACATGTCTACAAGAAATGGCATTTCGGCAGGGTTACGACCGTTGGAGACTCTTGTCACAAGGTATGCTTACATGGCCCGGATCGACGATGGTAGTTGCTAAAAGAAGGAACAGTTTCACCCAATTGGTGGTCACGGAGGCAACGCTGCCATTGAAACCGCTGCCACGCTGACCAATCTATTAGTTGAATCGCTCAAACGTTCGTCAACCGGCCGGCTCACAACGTTGCAGGTTGATGGTGTTTTCCGCCGCGTGCAGGAGTTGCGCCAAGACAGAGCGATCGCTGTCAAAACTTATTCTCACGAACAGCAGCGCACCGAATCATTGGACAATTGGTTTAGGAAGTTGACGGCTTTTTATTTGCTTCCTCTGGTTGACAACGAAGATGTCACATTCAACTTCTCCTGCCAAATCCCAGCCAGCGAGAAGTTGGACATGCTTCCGGTAGACCGACAAGAGAGATTGGTCCCCTTCAAGGATGAACTGCTGAGTGACCCAAGAGGTCGAGGGCCGATCAAGTGGCTGTTGATTGGCTTTTACGTCTTTTTGGCTGCGTGCGTTTACTACGGTATGTGGGTCTTCCCGTCGAAATGGGGACTGGACCCAGCCATCGGGGAGGTTCTGACGTCTGGAACATTTGAACATGAGACATCATTCAACCTCGTGAGATCCTACACTGGTATAACCCTGGTTGATCAGTACTTTGTGTTTCTCTCTATTATTTTCATGCCTGGCATCCGTAACTACGATCCTAGCTTCAGGATGTTTCAGATATATTTTCTCGGGCTTATTGGCCAGCCAATTGTTGTCTGGACCATTGAGTCTTATCGAAAAAGAAATGCAGTCACATTACTTGCTATGTAAGCAATACCCTTCACTCTCGGACCTTCTCGGCCTTCGTGGCTCGAGTCTGGGCAATTTTCAAGTTAGCAGCTAATGAGACTACAGACCCTCCATCTGGTTTGCCTTGTTCCAGTCAACCGGCATTGGTTTCTTCATGCCCCTCTACTACGCGGTCTACACTTACATTTCAGAGAATGAGCCTTACTGGTGGCCACTTCGGCGAGCTGTGCCAGTCAACTATGCCAAGGTCCTTCTTCTTGCAGGTCTGGTCGGCTACTTCGTCCCGACTATTCTCATGTTCTACCCTTGGAGTAACTCCGAGGTGGCCCAGTACATGGAAACTTTTTGGCAGCCTTCCCCACTATACGTACCCGTCCTCACCTTGGCTCTCGGTAAACTCGTCGGCCGGCAGGACTCGCGTGATACTGAAGCATCGGGAGATGTACCTTTCTTAAAGCAAATCTATCTTGTCATGGCAGTCCTGGGCGTCTGTGTGCATTGGGGCGTGATTTTGAGCGTTTTCGGACATGAAACACTGTCCTTCTCAAGCGTCTTCGTCCCCAATGTTCTCCTCAGCCCAATGCCCCTAGCAAGCGCCTTTCATAATATCTTCTTGGTCGATTTCTGGGGGTTTCTGCTAGCGTCATATGTCTGGTGCGTGAGCGCTGTCTGGGACTTGAGTCGCGTCGGCCGAGCTACTGTAGGCATCACCGATGCTGCCTGTATATTGCTTGCTGCGCACCTCCTGCTGGGGCCCGGCGCTGCTATGGCTGTCGTATGGTACTGGAGGGAGGAAGTAATGGCTATCCGATCATTTGTAGCCCCTGTTAAGTCGCGCAAGGGGGGAAAGGATATGTAGGTTGGGAATTGGAAACTTATGTAGGACAGAATGTTAATTTAAATCTCGTTGCTTTCTGTTTCTATTAAATTATGTATTAAAGTTAATATATTTATTCAAACCTTTAAGGATTATTAGATTAACCTAAGATTTATTTTTATAAATTAACTATTATATATGGAGGCATTTATCTTTAATTACTGAGAATTAAAAACTATTTAGAGTTATAAGACTGTTCTATTCTTTTTTTAAGAATTTAAGATATAAAACTCTAATATCTTACTCTTTAAAATAAGAAACTTAGTTATTAAACTTAAGTTATAACTTCTAAAGATTAGTTGCAGTTATAAATAGTATTTCTAAGAAGTTTAGAAGTTACTAATTAAGACTGCGTCTTTTTTACGTACTTGAAATATACCTCGGTTATCTCAGCCTTTAAAAGCCAAGGTAACTTTTATACAACCAATTCAAAGGCCTAACCTTCTCCCGTGACGTAGGGATTCATGCTTTAAAACCCATAAGTAGTATTGTTTCTCTGTCCTTGCTCAACAAATACCGTGAACACATTGGTTACTTCTTCCCACTCAATACACAATGGCACCAAACGATGCATATGATTGCGACACTATTATAATTGGCGCAGGATTTAGTGGTATTCGGTCTCTTTGGGAAATTCAGAAACTCGGTCTGTCCGTTAAGTGCTTCGAGGCTGGAACGGATATAGGCGGGGCTTGGTACTGGAACTCTTACCCTGGTGCCAGAACTGACAGTGAGGCCTGGGTGTATGCCATGAACTTTGCGCCTAATCTGGTGAATGACTGGGACTACCGCAGTCGGTACCCTTCTCGGGAAGAGGTGCAACAGTATCTCTGCAGGATTGTTGGTTAGTAAATCCCCTTTATTGACGCATGAGATGCGCGGGAGCGTGAAACAGTGTTCTTGGATCGCTGACAAGAGAGGAAACAGATCGATTCAATTTGAGGAGGTTTATTGAGTTCGAGAAACGCATCGAAGCTATTCAATATAGCGACGAAAATCAGCTTTGGACTGTTACAGTGGCAGATGGGTCTTCGCACACTGCTCGATTCGTGCTTGTTGCTACCGGGCCTCTCTCGATCCCGAAGAACCCACCTTTTGCCAACATAGCCTCGTTCAAAGGCGAGTGGTATCAGGCAGCCAAGTGGCCTAAGCACGAGGTCAGTTTTCATAATAAGCGGATCGCCATCGTCGGTACCGGCGCGACTGGGGTGCAAATCGTGCCCAAAATAGCTCCGACTGCCAAGAATTTAACCGTATTCCAACGTACACCGAACTATGTGCTCCCGGGAAGGAATTATACCATCGACGAGCACCAGGCTGTAGAGATCAAGGAGAACTTTAACACAACCTGGAAAGACGCAACCAGCCATCCATTTGGCCTCGCCATGAAGCCTTCGGGCTACACTGTTAAGGATCTAGCTGATGCTGAAAAGACCAGAAGAATCTTAGATCGGGGTTGGGAATGTGGCGGATTTCATTTCCAATTCGAAACTTTCGACGATATCTTTACCAGCTCGGAAACCAATTACGAAGCCTCAGAATATGTTCGTCAAAAGATTCGTGCTGTTGTTCGTGATCCGAAGACGGCAGAGCTCCTTTGCCCTCAGTATCCGATCCTTTCTAAGCGTCCTCCATGTGGACATTTTTACTACGAGTCGTTCAATCGTCCTAATATCCAACTGGTCGATATAAGCCAGGATACTATCGAAGTATACGAGAAAGGCATCCAAACCAGCTCCGGCGTCGAGTATGAGTTTGACATGATAATCTTTGCCCTCGGATTCGACGCTGGCACAGGAGCATTAAGCGAGATGGACGTGAGAGGCAGCCATGGCCTCCTACTCAAAGACTACTGGGAAGCAGGGGCTCAGACCTTCGCTGGAGTCATGATACCTGAGTTTCCCAATATGTTTTTGGTCTGTGGGCCTCACGTCCCCTTTGGCAATATGCCAGTGATTCTAGACACTCAGGTTAAGTGGATCGGCAACACCATAAAGTATATGCAAGATAAAAGGCTCTTAAAGATCGATGTTACTGAGAAGGCCGTGCAAGCCTGGTGCACTCACTTGGAGGAAGCATTCAATGCGACACTTTTTGCGGAATCTGCTAAAAAGGCCAAAGCTTGGTTTGTGTCGCCTGGCAAGGCCTCCAAGCCTCTGTTTTATTTTGGGGGCGTCCCAACGTGGGCTAGGTGGCTTGAGAGCGAAAGCAGCTTATCATGGTCCAGCATGCAATTCTCTTGAGCTTTAGTGATCGCCGAGCTGGGATAAGCGATCGAAGTTTTTCTATGACGACGTGACGCAGGTGGACGAAATCTCGTCGCGTGTTTGAGCTTTTTTAAACGCTCACTTATCCATAAGAGATTTTGGAACATCTTGAACTATAGTATCATATAGTATTACTTTTAAATTACTATACTATATGCCAGACATACTGTTTACTTCTAATCTTCCTTATGTGATAATAATAAGATTATAATTTATCTAACTGGAACAGACAACTAAATCTGCTGGCTAATTTCTGCTTAGTAATTCTACACAGCAATTTTTTCGGCAGGAGATTCTATGGGGTAAACGGACTAAGGATGCGGGGTGAAAGCTAGTATATGTTTTAGATTGCCGAGGTAGCTATTTTCAGGCATGCCCCGAGCCGCTGTAGTGGTTATCTTTTGTGAAAATTGAATTGCAAACGCAATGATTGGTTCATCAGCTGTGACGTGGTTCTTTCATGCATGCCGGCTAATAGGAACCAGATGACCGAAATATGAATGGAACAACCCATTCACAATGCCGGACTGTTCAAAACATGATAGCCGCGGGCGATCATCGCGGATGCGATACCTCGGCAAGGATTGAAAGTGTGATGGATAGTTGAGGATGGGGACCCAAGCATCATTGATGACAAACGAACATGGTAGAGGCAAGAAATCCGTCATGTTCAACGGTCAAAGCCGTCATGTCGCGGCGGGGAAACGCAGATAGCACGGTTTGTTTGATTCAGTGATGATCCGCCATCTTCGTGTTACTAGATACGTGCAAAGACACATATGACTACGTCAGTGGAGAACGCCAAATTCACACCAATTTCAAATATCCAGGTAGCACAGTTCTTCATACAACAAAGCATTTACATTATTCAAAAGAGGAATAGCCTTCTACATACTGACGATCACCAGACGATGACACCCTCCAGAGTATAGTTCAAATACTACGGCTCTAGCTGTCCAGGCTCATAGGAATAACTGGAAGAATTCTCACCATTGTCCAGAGTAGAAGTCGTAGTCATTCCCAGACCATCCAAATTCTTGATCCAATCAATCATGGCTCGAATGTACTCAGCTGTTGCTTCTAGCTCAGGATATATGTGAAATGCGTGGGGCAATCCAGAGTAAAGCTTGAGGGTGACATTTACGCTGTAAAACCGAGAACGTTATTATCAGCTACGCCAAAATTCATGTATGCGGGAAATTCAAGACGTACCCACTGTCTGTCAGCCTTTTGGCATAGGCGATGCCCTCGTCCCTCAAAGGATCACGACCTGCAACCTGCACAACTGCCCTCCATTATCTTCGTATTCGTTTCATGTCAACGTAAAACAAGAACTTACGTGCAGGTGGCATGTCTTGCAGGGAAGTTTCGAGAAGTGGACTGGACCTGGAGTCCGCTTCACCCGTAGGAAGATAGTTCTTCCAGAACCAACGCATCATTTCGGCGTCGACGATAGGGGCGTGAGCGTTTTCGTGATACGAGGTCTTTGTGCCTTGGGTTGGGTTGTGATCTGGATGACAGGTCACCGGGATATTCAGAATTTGTCCTCTGATCCCTTGAAGTCCTTCGTCTCGTGCCATCCTAGCGACCACAGTCGCCTTTTCAAGAAATGTCAGCCAGGAGATGCAGTATAAAGCTCTACTAGACAAGACATACAATGTTTGCTCCAGCACTCCCACCACCAATTATAACCTGATCCGGATCCGCCCCAATCGACTCGGCATTGTCAAGCGCCTGTAAAGATGGTCAGATCAGTCGCCTCTAGTATCTCAAGAAGGCAGATCCAAACCCATTTGAATACATCGTATGAGTCGTTTAGAGCATATGGAAACGGGAACTCGGGCGCTCTACAACGGGTCAGTTGCGACTTTGCGAGTGCAGAAGAGGGGGACGCACTTTCGATAGTCAACACTAACTACAACCGCATTTATTTCAACAGCAATCATTCTATTTTGTTCTTCTTCAGTCTCTGGAGATCCGGTTGTCCAGCCTACATTTTGATGTCAACAAGCTGGAGAAAAGCACAGATCGGTCATCTAACCTCCACCATGGATATTGAAATAAAGCGGATGCTCTTTGGTTAGCTCGAGAGGTTGGTAGATGCGAGCCATTACCTCGGTTCCATCTCGAACTACCACAGTAGTTTCATAAATGCGAAGTTCGTCACCGGGGATAGGAGCGTTTGCTGAGAGGGGAGCCGGTCGGTATGGTAGCTTGCGAAACTCCTCAATTGGGAGGCTGCGGAAAGCTTTTGCCTTTGCATCGATAATCCTTTGCCTATTTGCCACCTGATTCCAGGCCGATTGGGGGGTTGAGGGATTCATTGGCAGACAGAATCATAACATTAGACGGTTGGGTTCACACTATCCCCAGACCAGAGGAAAAAAAGATTACTGCATCAATATAGTCGCCGAGAAATATCAAGTTACTCTCGTTCCCTCGGAACCCCTTTTCGAAGACGCCTCGGCATCTCGGATACTCTGTTTTGGCGCTGCATTCCGAGATCCCGCTGCATGAGCACCCAGGCGTAACGTAGCCAGCCACGCGATTCAATTACTTCAAAGCCTCAGTGGCACTTGATGTAACAACAGCTAGATTTGCGTGATCATCTCAGAGAAGGAATAGCTAGTAATCAGCACTGAATGGTGGGGAGTGATTTCTTGCTGGTTTCGAATCACTGAATCTTAAATTTAATGAAAACGCTCGTTCTTAATGAATATGTGTATATTTTAGTTTCACGACTAAGATACTGGTCAAACTAGGGAAACCGTTGTCTCATTCTCTGAGAAACGCCTGCGTGCATCCCATCTTCTTATGCCCAAACCTAATGCTGGTTCACAAGCCGTTTTGTTGATGGATGGCCGGCTCATGAACCAAGGTGAACCCATCAAGCGTTGCCAAAGCCTTGCGACATTCAGCTTCGTATTGTTGGATGCCCCGCAGATAATTCAGCTGCTCGCGCTTCTTCCCTGGAATGTTCGCCCCCATGTACCACGAGTCTGTCAAAGGCATCAAGGTCTTATCATTGTCGTCTTGAATTGCTTGTTTCCATTTTTCCTCGGCAGCTCGTACTGGCTCGATAGATCGTATGCCATCTTTTTGCAGCCTATCAAGCAGTTCAACAACCATATCAACCTGACTCTCGATAAACACTGGCCCGTTGGTAAAGGCTGTAGGTGCTGGAGTAATTCATCAGTAATATAAATAGAATTGAAGTGAAAGAAGTCATACCTTGAGGCCCGTAAATCATGAAAAGGTTGGGGCAGCCACTACTGCAGATTCCCAAGTGGGTAAACACACCTTCGCTCCAACGCTCTCTAAAAGTTAACCCGTCTCTTCCACGGATATTCATGCTAGTGAGACTACCGGTCATTGCATCAAAACCAGTCGCTAATATAACCACATCAAATAGACGCTCCTCTCTATCCTTAGTCCGGATACCACGTGTCGTGAAACAATCTATAGCATTTGCCTTCAAATCGATAATGTCCACATTGTCCTGATCAAGGCACTCATAGTAGTCTTGCTCTAGACTACTCCGTTTAGTGCCAAATGCAAATGGCGCTGTCTCGGGCACTAATAGAGAAGATTTGGCAGGGTTGTTAATCCTAGGACGTGTCTTTTTGGCCCAAAATTCATACATTAGTTTATTAGCTTTTTCGTCCTTTAAAAAGTCACGGTAGTTAGCCTGGTTAAAGTTAAAACCGCCACGGCTCCATAACTCTTCCCAGAGCTCTTCCCGCTCTTTATCACCCAGTTCTGAAACAGATCCTGGCTGGGTATCATAACCAAGGCCGGACCAGGACTTTCGACAAGTCGAAAACATTTGTCTATAAGTTGATTTGTTGATTTTCTGCTCCAAGTCTCCTAGCGGGCGCTGGACCATGGGAAGAGAAATGCTGGCTGTACGAATATACACCGTTAAGTGATCGGCCTGTTTTGCGATTTCCTGGGTGCACTGAATGGCTGTTGCACCTGACCCGATAATTGCGACGCGTTTCCCCTTCATATTGGAGTCGGCGGGCCAACGAGTCGAGTGAATCAGTTGGCCTTGGAACTTATCCATATCTTGGAAGTCGGGATAGTAAGGTTTAAATGAGCTACCGGTCGCGCAGATAAGATACTTGCATAATACCTTATGTCCTTCTGCAGTAACCACGGTCCATTTCGCAGTAGCTTCATTATAATCTACCTCGATGACGGTGGCGGAGTAGGTGATATCTCGAGAAAGATCCAGGATATTATCGACGTGCTTGAAGTATGCCTTTAGCTCTTCACCACTCGGGAATCTTTCAGACCAGTTCCACTTTCGCCAAACCTCAGGCAACGAAAACTGATAATACGGTATTTCAGAGTCAACACGGGCTCCAGGATAGGAATTCCAGTGCCAAACTCCTCCCAAGTATGAACCCGCCTCAAAGACATGGACTTTTAGCCCGAGCTTGCGAAGCTTGTACAGGCTGTAGCATCCGCCGAAGCCTGCGCCGATGACAAGAACGTCGAGCTCTGTTGGGGGAACCCCGTTGCTAGCTTGGTCTTCTCGTGAAAGCATGTCGTGATGAATATTGCCGCGGCGTGATTGTTGGGTGTTGTGAAAAAAATGATGGATGAAAACAAAGAAGCTGACTTCAATTCAAGCAGCCACGCGTGATCCCTATCAAGAGGCATAGACTAATACATAGTATTCTACTACCTAAATATCAAATAAAGTTTCACTAAACTCACCGAGGGCCGGGACCCATGCCCACTTCTTTCCACACGACATAGCCGAGGTCCGGGTGACACTGACACAAAAAGTCTTTCGGGGTAATCCATCCCACATTGATTTAAGCCCTCACATCATGGCTTTGAAGCTTGGTGAAATAATGCCTTGGGAGCAGGACGTTGACCGGCAAATAGTCGAAATTTTCCAGAATCAATTTCTCGACCAGCTTCAACTCATTCGAAAGTGCAGGTTGGAGTGCGTGAAGGAAGTTTGACGTATCACGTCGTATGTAGAATAATAAAAAGCTGGTAGTACGTTTTGAAGTGGAATTCAATAATTTAGAAAAGCAATGTAGCTATCTGTAAACAGGTAAAACATGAATTTACCGGGCGATTATTATTGGATACCCCACACTCAGCTGGTTTTCCTATGGTTGATAAAGTGGACTTTCACTTCCCCATGGGGTAAAGACCCTGGGATATGTGGCTTGCAGCTCAAGTTAACCTCGGGGTTTTTCCAGAGTGAGGTTGGCGAATTTCGACGGAAAGCAACGACGCCTTGGGACAGTTCAATCGAGGACAAATTTTGTTATAAGAAGACACATCACAAAATTATCCTTGCCTCCAGTCTCAAACTTGAAACTGTTTTCTTGTGATTTAACAAGATGAATTGCCAAACGATGAATGAAAATACGCCCGATAAGCACTGCGAAAGACATGTTGAGACTGTCGATGACAAGTCGGAGCGGCAAGATGGCTTTGGTCCAGATCACGGCCCGGAGTATGATCACAAATACACTCGTAGGGTCCTGCGTAAGATCGACTGGAAACTCATTCCCATACTGACATTGCTTTACCTCCTCTCATACCTGGATCGGGGAAACATCGGCAATGCCAAAGTAGCGGGCATGAACGAGGATCTTAGTCTCACGGACAAACAGTACAATCTCGTATTGACAGTATGCCTCACAAGTTGCCTCTCTAAGTCTTCCAGACTTGGGACATGGGTATTATGAAACTGCTCCCGCTAACTTTGCGAAGATATTCTTCATCCCTTATGCCCTATTTGAACTACCAAGCAACATTGTGTTGAAGCTTATGAGACCCTCCTTGTGGATCTCTTTCCTGGTGACCTCATGGGGAGCAGTATGTGTCCGCCTTTGCTTGGTGTTTTTGTGATTTGTTTTCTTTTGACTAATCTGAGAGACAAAGATTGTCATAGGCTCGGGGTTTGCTACAGGCTATCACTCACTAATGGCAGTGCGCATCATTCTTGGTGCCTTTGAAGCCGGCTTTTTCCCAGCTGCAAGCTATCTTGTTGGTGAGTGGTACTGCAGATTCGAGCTGCAGTGGCGCCTCGCAATGTTCTTCTCAGCAGCGTCCTTGAGTGGTGCTTTCTCGGGCCTTTTGGCTTTCGCATTAGAAAAGATGGATGGAATCGGAGGCCTGAAAGGATGGCGGTGGATCTTTATCATCGAGGGCATCATCACCTGCCTTGTTGGCATGTCACTTCCCTGGACACTGCCGGATTCGCCAAGCACGGCATCTTTCCTTACTCCTGAAGAGAAAGAATTCATCAAGGCACGACTCGAGCGGGACTCAGGTACCCCATCTGGAAGAGTCCAAACTAGGGAGAGTTTCAAATGGAAGTACTTACGATCAGCCTTCGCTGACTGGAAGATTTGGTTTACCGTCTTTGTCTACTGGGGAAACACGTACGTATCTTGAAACGGGCGTCTTTGGCCCTTCAGGCTCTCATACTTATGCTAGTTTGTTAGCGTTCCTATCTACGGATTTATTTTCACCGCGCCGACTATCATCCATCAGCTTGGTTACTCATCTGCTCAGGCGCAGCTGTTGACGGTTCCTATCTACGCAGTTGGAATGGCGACAACTCTGATTCTTTCTCGTGTTGCTGATCGCTGCCAGAAACGGTGGCCTTTTGTTGCCGGCCCGTATGCCATCTCCTTGGTTGGTACCATCGGACTGCTAGCAATACCTCATCCGAGATACCCAGGCTTAACCTATGCATTTCTATTTCTGCTACCAGCGGGAATGTATCCTGCGGTTATTTCTCTGGTGTCTTGGATATCGAACAATCTCTCGCCTACGTGGAAACGTGCAAGCGGCATCGCTATCAACATCATGATGGGTAATTTGGGTGGAATGATCGGCTCTAACATTTACATGGCCTCAGAAGCACCGCACTATCGCACAGGCTTTGGCGTGTCCTGTGCGTGCCTTGCGCTCGCAATCTTCAGCACCCTCGTCCTACGGGTCGCATACATGAGGGAAAATGCAAAGAGGGATACCATTTCGGTAGCCGAGGCTAGGTTGCGTTACACTGAGCGTAAGACAATGCCCCGACTGATATCCCGACGTGGACCTAGAAGACAAACATGCACTAACGGTTGACGACACAGAGGAGTTGCTGGAATTGGGCGATAAATCTCCTCTGTACAGATACGTGCTCTGAGAAATCTGCTCTCTAGGTCCATCAGATATGAGGCACAGGAGAGAGACTGTAACTTATGGGGAGCAGAAATTAAGAAGTAAGGATCAAGGGGGTATAATCGCGTGATGCTGAGCGAGTGCTGTTCAAGCATTGAAATAGATTAAGTATGGAATAGTTTAATTGCTTCCTTTGCCATTGCAATTACAAGCATCCTTCCAGGAAGGATAAACATGATTTACCATGTGTTTGAGGACAATCTCGCGGAGCTCTCAAGGCGGCGACCCAACCCTGCAAGCGTCAATCCGCCAAGGCTTACTTCGCTTTGGAAATAGCCAAGGAACAACCCGATTCTTTCGAGACATAGCAACCTGACTTTGACGTTCGGAGACTCAGGCATCACAAGTAAAAGCGGTTCGCTGCTGACCCTGTACTCGCTGCTAATGGACACAATGCGTTTATATTCCATGACCTCGCAGACAATCTATCTCATGTGACTGTGGACAAGCCCGATGCGCCTTTTACCCCGCGATGAACTCCACACACTCTCCTGGAAATGGATCCGCATCCGCGGCTATCCCTGGCGATCCGGAGAAATCGTAATCGCGGACAACGGGCTATTCTGGCCTTCCCCGCTTTCTAGGAAACGTAGAAACTTGATCAGTTGCACAGGGCCAACCTCATTCAATTGCTTCAACCCTTAATCCTCACAAAAAAGCAACCGGGAAAACACCTGGTTCGGCGTGTTGCTCACCACATTGCATACGTCGCTCATCAGGTGCGTGTCACTTGCCGAGTTACTTGACGTTTTCGCTTTTTGCAAAGTCATACCATGAATCGTCCAACTCCCAGCCCCACCGCGAGCGGCGGCGGCGACGATGAAGCAAGCGAGGGTCGAAGTCAGAAGCGAGCGTCTTGGGATGACTGTGCCCAGGAGCGCTCATCTAAACGCCGAGCATCTAGAGCTTGCCTATCGTGCCGTAACCGCAAAGTCCGATGCGATGTGGTCGGTCGTGGCGTGCCTTGCACGAACTGTCGACTAGATGGGGTCGACTGCGTCGTGACAGAGTCAAATCGAGGACGACGCCCAACCAGTACAACGATCAGCTCCACCAACGCCACTGCTTCTGCTACTATCACCGCCGCTGCTGACACCACTATCGATGACCCTCCTGTTCTATCACCTTCGTTTCCATCTTTGCCTGACCACGGTCCTTCTCCAGCAAATCCGGAGCCTCCGGGTTGCCCTGGCAGCCAAATTCCTTCACCTCCGGCCCACGCAGACGAGTACCTAGTTTCACTCTCTTTTGAAGGTAAGTCTCTCCAAGGCTTTGACGTCTGTCTGATCCCACAAAGTTCATCACAGCTGACCAGATAATTCAGAACAACACCCAAACCTGCAATCTCGAGAAGCCAGTAGCCTTCACCCCCACGAGTTACTCCCCTCACCATCTCGTCAACACCAAGGCAATGGCTTCATCCCAGCGATGGATCTATCTACGGGAAGTACCCAGGAGCAACTACCGGCAAGACGTGACACGCGCTTGCCGGTCTTTATTCGACCTCTACCGCCACGAATCACCCCCTGTGATCTGGAATATCTTGCCAACAAAGATGCTCTGAATATTCCTGACGATGCTTTGCGAAACGAGTTGCTGCGTGCTTATGCTGAGATTGTTCACCCCTTCATGCCAGCTGTGGATCTTCACGCTTTCTTAGATTCAGTGCTAGAGCCTCGTCCACAGTCAGTCAGTCTTCTCCTTTTCCAGGCTGTCATGTTCGCTAGCATTGCATTTGTCGACGTCGGTTTGCTGCAGTCCAAGGGCTATAGCAGCAGAAAGGTCGCACGTAAAGTCTTTTTCAACCGTGTTCGTCTGCTCTATGGCCTCGATTGCGAAACTGATCGGCTGGTGCTGGTACAATCCTTATTGCTCATGACATACTGGTACGACAATCCCGCTGACGAAAAGGACACGTGGTACTGGATGGGTATCGCCCTCACACTTGCCCAGGTCGGTGGTCTGCACCGTGATCAGCAGGAATTGCCTCTGTCGTCACAGGAAAAGCGTTTACGAAGACGAATCTGGTGGTCGTGCGTACTTAGAGACCGACTTCTGGCGCTTGGAGTTCGCCGCCCGTCCAGGATTCGAGATAACGATTTCGATGTCCCTTTCCTAAGTGTGGATGACTTTGACCTCAGCCCGGCGTCTGATGCGGCGCTCAGAGTACTTGGAAAGTCGAGGATGACTCTTTACAACCCAGAGGCTCGCGCTGCTGTAGCTGCTCTGTGCGTTGATTTGTCAAAGCTGGCCAATTGTATTGGCCGCATTCTTCATTCCCAATATACAATCGGCGGTAGTCAGGCCGTTCGGCCTGAGTACCCTTCGCATCTCAGTGTATTTCCCAAAAGGTCTGAGCAGCAAAGTGGGGATCTAGTTAAGTGTGACGACGAGCTTGCGGAATGGGTTCGAAATCAAGACTCTCGATCTAGATACACGCCAGTCTCCGATCGGCGTCCCCAAACGGCTGATCGCATCATCCAGTTGCATCAATCCCTACTTCACATGATATACCTTACTGCAGTGGGTGTATTGCACAGACCAGCGGCCTTTTGCTCCGGAGCCTATGCTGAATCTGATTCAACTCGAAGAGAATCGAAGAGAAAGGTTACCCAGGCCGCCATTGCTATGAACAAACTTGCGTTTGATTTGGAAGCCAATAATCAACTCCTCTACTTGTCAACAAGTAGTGTCCCAGCGTTTCTCTCAGCCGCGCTCATCCATCTCCTCGAGATCCGCTCTTCAGATGAAGAGGTCCGCAATATGAGTATCGGCCGCTTCTATCAATGTATCCACATTTTGCACCAGCTTCGGGATACCTACGCATCTGCAGACCACGCTTTCCAGTTCTTGGAGAAAGTGTTACGGGCGACTGACATTAATGTGCCCATGTTGCAGTTACCCTCCACTGTCATGAGCAGAAACCAGCCAGATAGTAGTGCATGTCCTAGTTCTTCCGGCTTCTATGGTCATGCTTCTGCAACAAATGCTTCGCAAAGCAGCCAGGTCTGCCAACCACTGCTATCACCTGGACCCATAGGTAATATTTTTGACCTATGGCACTCCACAGGAAGCGGATCTCTTTGGCAAGATGACATCCAGCTGCCAGGTGATATTCTTGCAGGATCACCTCAGCTGGCTTCCTGGGCTGACTTTCAAGGTTTAATTCCAACTACAATGTAATTTAATAATAACACTAGTTACTCTAGATATATATAAGTAATTTTTAACTTTAGAACTTTAAATAATTTAAGATTAAGTAAAATAATTAATTTTATAAAATCTTTCTTAGATTTTATTTTAATATATTATATAGAAAAGTATTATTTAAAAAAAGGTTTTTTATTAAAATTTTAATATTATAATATAAAAGTTTAAATATATATATAACTTTAATAATTTCTACTAATTATATAACTTAAGATAATATAATCTTACTATTATAAGCTTAAAATAAATTATTTTATATAAAAGAAATACTAAAAATATATTTTAACTTAAATAGAAAAATAGTTTAAAATATTTAAATAAATATTATATTTAAAAAATAAATAATTATTTTTATTTTTGGACTTATAAATTACTTAGAGATTATATCAGGTTTCTTTTTACTTTATAGCTAGTTATAACTTTCTCCGAACAGATTATACTAATTAAGGCGTAAGAGTCACCTTCGGTCAGTCTGGACGTTTAAAGAAGATCAGGGCATAGACAGGTACAATATACGCGTATATTCTCCGCTAACTGTACGACGAGAAGAGCATGGCCGCGACTGCCTAGGCAAAAAACTCCCATAACTGCAGCTAAGAATTTCTCGACCTGCTAAAGCTGCCTTGATCAAGCCCGGGGCAGGGCGGGATACTAAGACATTCTATACTTACAAGCTATAAAGTCGTCAAATTCGACTGGCTTGCATGCTTTATTTCAACCTACCCCGCACCCTCTGGAACAGATCGTTGGATTGAGGCAACAGGATGACAGCAAGGCATTATTGCGAAAAATTAATCAACTGACTTTGTCATATTGCTTCAAACTTTATAAAGTCCTCTTGTAGTTATCAAGCTGAGAGGCAAGCCTACTATTTCTCTTAACACATGACCTTGTCAAAGTTTAGGGCCTATGCAACGTTTCAAGCATGGCGTACAGCACAATTTGCTCAACTTGCACACGTGCTCTAAACTTCGACCCAGCCAGTTGGGAAGAAGAAAAACACAATAGCTCTATGTGGCCTATGCGGCGGCACCACGACTCTTTCGAGTCGTTCCAAACGGCGGCTTCACAGAACTGCTTTATGTGTTGCAGAGTACGGGGCACCCTTGCGTCAGGCCAAGCGAATCATGATGATGAGTATGGACCTGAGTGGAAAGATGGTTCTGAGGCGGATTGCAATGGCATGCATTATCTTACTCAGCACGATCATGACTCACCTTCGATCCTTTTCATGGTTATTTGTCCTGGGACGAAAAGGCACTCACACTATGTACCGTTCCAGTTGATACCAAGAAATGCTAAGTGGTAGTCTGTCCTGGCGATAAGTAAACTTCATCTAATAACGATTGAGACCTGATCTTGACAAAAGATAGCCGTTGGATTCGATATAATGCTCGGCCGTCCTTACTGCCCTCTACCTCCTCTACTTCCACACTTGGATTGATCTCGAAATGGATACAATCGTGTCAGAGAAACCGCACATTATGTGGCGGTAGGGAGGACGCGAAATCTTGGCAACCTACTCGCCTATTAGACATCGGGCGACTCTACGACAAATCTTTCAAACTTGTTCTGCTACCACAAATTCCTAGTCAGGCCCGCAAGTATATCACATTGAGTTACAGATGAGACGTAAAAAAGCAACCTCGACTTCTATCATCAAATGTTGATGATTTGCTCCAAGGCTGGCCGATACAGACACTCCCGAAAACATTCCAAGATACCATAGTTGTTGCTCGCGCTCTTGGCGTACTGTATCTTTGGATTGACGCATTGTGCGTCATCCAAGATTCACAAGAAGATTGGGAACGCGAGTCTGCATTGATGGGTTCCGTTTACGCCAACAGTCTATGCAATATTGCGGCATCTGCATCCAATGGACCTGATGGTGGATTGTTTCGGAGTAAGAAACACTGACAATATCTGCCTCGGATGTGTTCGCACGGCTCCTCTTCCCGACACCCGAATTCAGACATTTCATATTACCGACACTCTTTACACCCACCGCCAGCTAAGACACACGTCTTGACTTCAAGAGGGGATGGAAATTCCAAGAGAGGATTCTAGCAGGAAGAGTGATCTACTTTGCAGAAGACCAAGTATTCTGGGAATGCGGCCAGCAGTTGAAATGCGAGGAATTCCCAGCTGGAATTCCTTTTGATGGTTCATTCAAGACCTTACTTCCTGAACCTTTGACCGTGTTGTC
The DNA here is from genome assembly GCA_027945595.1 of Fusarium torreyae. NCBI lineage: Eukaryota > Fungi > Ascomycota > Sordariomycetes > Hypocreales > Nectriaceae > Fusarium > Fusarium torreyae. Next base: position 371,468 of record JAOQAZ010000036.1, read on the forward strand.
GACTTGGCCACGGCGAAAATGTGCATCATGCACCATACTCCGACAATGGAACCATGTTGTTCAGGATTATTCAGATAGCCAGTTCACATATGTAAGCGACAAGCTTCCTGATTTCTTGGGTATTGCCAATTATTTTGAGCCCTTTATGGACGCGGAATATGCTTTTGGTATGTGGAGCGCTGGTCTTGAGAGGCAGCTGGGATTCTTAGTAGAACGCCCAGTTATGAAGCAGAGTCTAGGATATCGAGCGCCTTCATGGTCATGGGCCTCCCTCGATGGTCCTGTCCTTTTTCCTTACGTATTGTCCGAAGAAAAACCCAAATAGTTCATGCACGTTCAGCTCGAACAAGATGGGTTTTCGCAAGGCCTACTACAATTGCGAGGTTTTGACCCCTGTTACTTACTCTCATTCAACTTCAACAAGAACCTCAAATGTCATTTTAGAGGACGGATCAACCCTCAATCTTATTCTTTTAAGGGATCACTTGGAGATTGATTTCGTTAAGGGCACAAAGCTCACGCTTCTCGCGTTTCGGTCTTCGCGCGATCCGTGGTCTCTTCTCTGTACCTTGCCTGCCATAAAGTATAGACGAATTGGGTTTGCGCATGTCTTTGGACATAGGGAACTTCATTATCACCCACTTGATCCTATAAAATTCCGTTCTTTAGGGGTTATTCTTAAGGATGATAGAAGTAGTACTGAGGGATTAAGACTTCCAAACTTAGTTATTACTTAACTAATAAATATTTATAACTTAATTAACTGTTACTATTGATACTACTTATCCCGACTGACCGCATTGGAAATTAGACCCGCGATCTGCAGAGACAAAATTTAAAATTTGAAGAAATATATATGCAATATTATAGCTTTGGAACTACATAGTTTGTATTAACCTAATAAAGGGATAATTTCTGTATTTAGGTGTTAAGTGAGTCGATATTAGATTATCCTAGGATGCCTCGAGAGACGAGATATTTGCGTTAGCTCTACTCGGCCTTATTGTAAATCTCCCTAAACTCGCACTTGGCTGAGGGGTTCCCGTTACCGCGACACCTAGGGCAAGCTGAACCATGAGCAATGAGATGATAGTGCAGCGCAAACTTGAGCTCGTTAGGAATCCTCGCGTCGAGATGAGCCTGGGCTGTCTCCTTGTTAGCATTTTGCGGACACCAACCCCAAAGCTTGGCGATGCGGAAAATGTGTGTGTCGACGGCAAACTTGTCCCGCTTAAGACAGATGCTCAACAGGCAGAACGCGCATTTCGGTCCGAGGCCCTTGTAGCTCACGACCTCCTTGACGGCCTCTTCGTCCGTGGCATTGAAGAGGAACTGCAAGTCCCACTTTCCGTAGCGCTTCTTGACTTCGTAGAGAATGTCCATGAGGATCTTGGACTTGCGGTTCTGGAGACCTCCAGGCCGGAGCGCATCACGGAGCTTGTCGATGCCGCCTTGTACGATAGCATCGTAGGCGAATGTGGAGCCGTAGATGTGCTTCATGTTCTTCATAGCCCGTTTGGCGTTGGCCCAGCTTGTCGCTTGACTGAGGGCTGCGACGACGAGGGCGTCCATGACGTAAGGGTAGTCCTGGCTAGGGGCGTCTGGATCGGCCCATTCTTCACGGATCCTGTCGCCATGGAGGCTTTCGAGAATGTCGTGCGTTTTCTTGAGTTCTTGGACTGTGGGGCGGATGAAATCGGGGAAGGGAGAAGAGTGGGCGTGCCGGGACCAGGAGCTGAACTTTTTCTCGGAGAGGGTTTTTTGGTCTTTGGTTTCGGATTCGGCAGTGTCTTCAGATTCTGGGCTGGTTGGAGGGGAGAGGGTCTTTGGGGGATTGGATCTGCTGGTCTTTTTACGCTTGCTTGATGATGTTTCTTCTTTACGGGATGGGGCGCGGCGTTTGGGGGGTTTGGTGTCGTCTTGTTCTTGTTTGACGAGGGTGGCAGTTTGTAGTGCAGGGGATACTGAGGGACTGAGTTTCTTGACCTGGTTGGCTGCGGCGGCGGCGGCTCGTGTGATGCGTGCCATGGTGTTAAGGAAGAGAATGAGTTGTTAGTAGCTGGGTTGGAGAGATGAAGGATCAACGTGAGGGAAGTCGAGAACAAAGGGAAACAACGCTCTGGCTCACATATCAGCAGTCGGGTTCCAGAGCAAAACTCTTGCTATTAAGTCTGGATTGTGAGTGGGAATGAACTAGTAGTTCGCAGATTCACGGCATCCACATTCTTGGGTTCTTTCTGCCACATTATGTCATGTATTTTGTGGGCCAGGTCGGGATTCCCCGCTGATCCATGGCCTATTATCGGTCCAGATGCAGACCCTGCCGATCTAACTTGCAGCAGCAGCAGCACTGCGAGATTGGTTTGATATTGTTTCTTAGGAAGATTCTCACTTCTTTTACTTAAGCCTGGTATTTCTCTCATTGACCAGCCTTGCAGCTGCCGAGAAAAAGGCCCTCATTCATATTAATAGCAGCTTCTTCATTCAAACGGCCTCATTCTTGCCTGGCCTTCACTGGACACCGATGTCTGAAAATAGATTAGCGCCGGAAACTTGAAGACCTCCGATCTCCGGGACATCCACATGCCGATTCACGAAACGGCCGAGTCCAATGAGCATCGACACCAAACTCAGCAAGGAGCTGCAAATCCGATTCTCAGCCTCCCGTGACCAACCGCGATATTGCCTACTTTTGACGGACTTTTCTTCGGCTCAAATCAAGGCTCGCCCACACAATGACCGATTCTTTCTCTGACAGCTCTGGCTACTCTCAATTCACCCGCCGTCATTTGGACCTCCTCGGTGAATCTTCAACGGAGTCGCCCCTTCGCGTCGTTGCCCTCGTTGACTACGATGCCTTTTACGCGCAGTGCGAGACTGTTCGCTTGGGACTAGAACCCACGGAGCCTTTGGCTGTTCGGCAATGGAACGCTGTCATTGCCATCAACTATCCCGCTCGGGAATATGGAATCAAAAGAGGTATGTCGGTCGAGGAAGTGACACGATTATGCCCGACCCTCACTCTGCAGCATGTCGCTACCTGGAGAGAAGGGGATCCCAAATGGGCTTACAGACCTGATGTCATTGACCACTTGACAACCGACAAGGCTGCGTTGGATCCCTACCGGATTGAGTCGCGCAAGACTTTAAAGCTTGTCAAGGACCTTTTACCAAGTCACCCAACTCAAAGAATAGAAAAGGCCAGTGTGGATGAGTTCTTTGTCGACCTATCGAGCCAGGTCTATGATATCTTGCTTCAGCGCTTTCCGGAGCTATCTGGTCTTGAGACATACTCGGATGCAAGGCTTCCAATGCCAGGGCTATCTTCGCAACCGCAATGGAGTCCCGATGAGCTCATATCCAACGTAGGCCCTGTGGATGATACTGAACCTTCGGACTGGGACGAGATTGCGTTGGACGTTGGCGCAGAAATCGTCCGCAACATCAGAAAACAAATCAAGGAGAAGATGAAATATACTACCTCAGCTGGCATCAGCCACAACAAGGTCCTCGCGAAACTTGCCTCTGGATACAGAAAACCCAACCGACAAACCATCGTCAGAATGAGGGATACCAGCTCCTTTCTGGCCTCCTATAAAGCGACTAAGATGCTCGGCCTCGGAGGGAAACTAGGTGCCAAGCTTGTAGAGACATTTGGCTCGGACTCTATACGGGATCTTTTGCAGGTTTCGCACAAAGACATGGTTTCGAGTCTGGGTAGCGAACAGGGGGACTGGGTGTTCAACGTCATCAGAGGCCATGAGACGAGCCCAGTTGTCCGCCGAACAATAGCCCAGTCCATGCTGTCGGCCAAAACATTTACGCCTTTTTTGCAGAATGTCGACGAGGCAGAGAGGTGGCTACGCATCTTCGCCGCCGACCTCCAAGGCCGGCTTGATGATGTAAACGAAGAACTAGATCGTCCCCGTCGTCCAAAGACTATTGCGGTTCATCACCACATCAGAGGTCGGTTCGGTCCGACACGCAACAAGCAGATGACCATTTCACCTCATACCCCTATCAATCAGGATACTCTCTTTGCGCTGTCAAAGGCACTGCTGAAAAAGTTGGATCGCGAAGAGCCTTCCTGGCCTTGTATGGGTATTTCTGTGAGTATTGGCAACTTTGGCGAGAATGCGCGTCAGGGGAAGAGCATTGCTTCATTCTTTGAAGCTGGGACGATCAGGAAAAGGCCGCTTGTGGAGTCTCAAGCTGGCCAGACAAAGGTCCGGAAGCTGGATGGTCTTGAGAATGGTGGTGGTGGGCAGCTAGGCGGAAATGATTCTAAAGATTTTGATGATAATCTAGATGGGGAAGACTTCGCGGAGGGGGGGAATGTTATCCCGGACAAAGTCTCGGAAGGACTGGACTTGCCACCAGGTGAGAAGACTTCGCAGTACGAATGTCCAAAGTGTAATAGTTTAGTAGAAGCACAAGATGTTCTTGAGCACCTTGACTGGCACGTTGCGCTGGCTTTGCAGAAGTCTTTATAGAAGTTAAAACTAATTTAAATCGGTATTATGCTTCAGATATGTTATACGGGAAGAATATTGATCTTGATATGCCTATTTGGTTATTTAAAATAGCAACTTGATTAAGTGTTTATAAAAATAAAACTTGTAATTTGTATTAGGAAGGCTTACTTAACCCTGAAAAGATGTTATGTAATACTCCACGTCACCCCGTGAGCGCTCTTGGCTTTCTTGCCTAATATCAATACGATCCTGGGCCGTGTTTCTGCTCGATATAAGTCTTCCCTCAGGCTATGTAAGTGGGAAAATCCCTTTCAGGAGTACAAGTAGGGGGTATCATATCGGGCCCAGTTCACTCGTGGTAGATTCCGTCTACTAACGTGAACTTTGTTTTATCTAGATTACAAATAACGGATCCCTTACTCGAATAAACCGCTATTCATGTATTTCAGTCCAGTGTCGCAAGCAACTGTGACCACTGTCTTACCAGGCCCAAGTTGTCTTGCTAGTTGGAGTGCTGCGACAACATTCATACCAGTTGAAGTTCCAACTAATATTCCTTCTTCCTTCGCCAGCCGTCGACACATCTCGCGAGCTTCTGACTCATGAACAGCCTTCGCCTCATCATAAAGACCTTCGTTCAGCAATGGTGGCATAAAGCCAATGCCGATTCCCTCCACACTATGACTTCCGCCATAGCCTTGCGTGATCATAGGCGCTGATGCTGGCTCGAGAACAACAACATGTGTCTTTGGCCATGCCTCCTTCAAGACTTTCGATACACCCATAACCATGCCGCCACCGCCAACTGCGCCACAGAAGGCGTCGATGCCACCAGGGAGTTGCTGAATAAGTTCGCGTCCAAGGGCCTCGTAGCCAACAAGAACATCTGGGTTGCTGAATTGATCGACCCAGAATATATCGTCTTTCTGAGAGAAGTCTTTGGCCTTCTCCCTCATGGAGGGAATCAAGTCAGGAGTAATCTTCCCCGTGGGACTCAAAATCAAGTCGAGATTAGACCCGAACGCTGCCATCGTCCGTAGCTTTTCAGGTGCAAATGCGTCTGATGATATAACACGAAATTTGTATCCCTTAACTGCACTGACGAGGGCAAGGGATGAGCCGGTACTACCACCGGTGGCCTCAACGATGGTCATTCCAGGTCGCAACGTAGTTTTTCGTTCTGCTTCTTCAACCACAGCTCTTGCCATTCGATCTTTGTATGAGCCTGTAGGGTTCAGGTATTCCAACTTAAGAAAGACCCGGGCATCTCCTTCAGCAGTAAGACGCTGCAGCTCAACACATGGTGTATTGCCTATCGCATCAAGAATGTTCGGGACGCAAGGCGGGGTGATCGAGATATCTGTCATGATGTATATGGTCTCGTTATGCGAACGGAAAGGGGTGAGGAAATTCAAAGGGAAGTCAGTGGTAGAGTGGTCGTGAGATATTTTTTCCTCCTTTCTTCTAGTATAACTCTATTAGTCACAGTTTGAACACGTGATGCAGACACCTCCACTCTTTCATCGGTTGACCAGTCCAGACCACGTACTATTGGCTAAGGTATTCAGTGCGTCATTATCGTAACTGCTGATAGAATAGTGTTCAAAAGCCATTAACGCAGGCTTTCCAAGATCATCGCCCTTCTTAAGTCATTCCTTCCATTCTTCCCATTTATACTACACCGATAACGCCTAGACATTCAAGACTTTAAAATGACTTCACGCAACTCTGATTCTGAGCTTTGGCTCCTTGGCTACGGATTTGTATACCAGCGTCTACTGACACTATTTGCCCGCTAATCATTTCTATTGCCCTGCTTCATAGAAGCCTCACCGGTTATAATCGCCGGTTCTGGCAGGTATTTTTGTTCGAGGTGCCGAAATTGCTGCTGCAATCAAAAGCCGGGTGTTACCCGCCAGGATGTCTTCATCACACCCAAAGCTGACTGTAACAACGGCCTTAGCATTGATGAAGCTCTTGCTCAACAATCAGAAGATGTCGAACTCGATAATCACAACTGGCAAAAACTTGGACCGATTGAAAGGCTATCTCGGGGACTTTTTCAAACTCAAGTTAGAAGAATCCGAGATTTAGTCCGGACATCCATTCGAAAATTTTCCCTGTCGTTAGGAAAAGCAAGATTGAATATTCCAAACAGTCTGCAACGGCTCAACAAATTGAAATGAGCGACGAAATTGACATGAGGTTTCACAACATGGACCGCTGGTAAATTTCATCCTTCCTGTCAATATTCAATTCACATATTGCAATGTATCATTTCCTAGAATTCATTTCGTTCAAGGAATTCAAATTAAGAAGGTGAATTAATGGGATGGGAGGTACTCGTGTATAGGCAACTTCGAGGCACGGCACAAAGCTTTTCACTCTGAATAAGATAAGCTTAGAGTGATCGGCGATTCCCCATCTCAAGATAGGTGGGGCCCCGGGGATCTCGGGGTCTGAACTCTCAATCCCCGGGTCGGAGAGAAAGACTAGTGCCTATCTCGTGCCTGATTACGATCAGAAGCCGCCGATAGCCGCAGGTAGTTATGTCACACACTGACGCACGCCGGCATTGCGGTGAGCACGGCAGGCATAGTCCTCTCGGACCATCTACGAAGGGACTTGGTGCAATGTTCACCGTTCCACAGCAGCCCTAGCCGAACCGTTCTCCGGTCAACGGTCGGCGGCTCATGCTTCATGATACGATTGGCATCGACTTGACCACGGCTGCGCCCGCAAGCAGTGAGCTGCATACAGCTTACCATCCTCGACTGTTAAAGATAGTGATACTTATTGTGCATGCCGTGGTCAAGGTCATGGCGAGTAATTTGTATGCCATCGGCTAGTTATAGCGGCACACGGCACATTTTGGGGAGGGTATGCAGGAACAGTACAATGTAAATCTTCTAAGCTGGTGAGGAACTATTAACAACTTGGTGTTTGTAATCTGACCTCGTGGGGTTACAGGTTTTCCCAAACTCCGTGCTACAACGCCGAATGACAACAAAAAGCCCCGCCTTTATTTTAATGAGTTCCCGAGAACAAATGTGAGTCCCCGACATCCCCGCATCCCCGAGCATCTAGCGGTGTGGAGAGGAACGGAAGAGGGGCAAGATTTCGGCCGGGAGTCGGAAGCTCAGCCGCTTCGGCATGTCGAGGTCAAGTTAAGCTTCCCCGGCCGACAAGCGGGGAGAATAGCGGATCAGTTCGGTGACTATCTCAGTTCATGGGCGGCAATCGCCTTTGCTTGCATTCTCCAAAGCCGCCGCCACCGCTTCGCCAAGATCAGCATGGAACAATGGCCTGTCAAGCGCAAAAATTGGCTGTAGACCCTGTAGCTTTTCCAAGTCCGAGTCCCGTGGTGTAACGGTCGATCGCACTTGTTCGTCGGTCTGATCCTTTGAGGTTTTGATGCTTGACTCTGTACCTCTGGCACTACATCGTGCGTCAATGGCACTCTCGTCGTCTGTGCTCTGTTTCCTCCTGCCATTGCCATTTGTTTCACCAAAAGAGCCAGCCAAAGGAGTAATTGTCGTCCAGCTTCCAAGAGCATGACAATCGTCCGTCGGTCTGTGTCCAAATCCAGCCACTGCCAGAGCCCGCCGAGCCCATCGGTTGCGCAACCCGCCAAAGTGCCATTCTAGTATCGATGGACTTACCCATCGGTCTAACGCGGCCCTCACATCAACCAAGCCCTGAACGCTGGTGATGTCAATATTGTTAATAGTTGAGCAATCTATAACGATGGCTCGTAGCATGGGTAATTCCACGTCCTGTTTGTATATAATAGGAGAATCGCACCAAAGGGCATCTGATTTGTTGCTTGACGGCTCTTCTGCCATGGGCCTGGTGTGTGTGTACACATAATCTGTCAAAGTCTTCAGATGAAGTGCCTGATTTAGGTAATTCAAGCCCTCGGGGAAGTGATAGATCAGGACGCCCGGATGAGGGCTCTCCACCATGACGTCCTTGTTAGAAGCATCGTCGCGGGTAAGACTTAGGTAAATCTCGCGGGTAGTTGCTTTGTCAGGCTTATCCGTACCTGTCATCTGATCGTCTTGGCTAGGGTCTATCTGTTGAACGTGCACGCGGCCTAGGAACTGGCCCTTAGTCCGCGCAATACGAACTAGCAGAAGCAAGAAGGATAGTCCAGTGGTGAGATATATGGCTGTCTCAAGGCCAGTGAAGATAGCCACGACAACTCCAACCACCCAAATTATGCATTCGAACGGAGAGAGATACCAATACTTGAGAACCGTAGGAGGGGATGCCACGAGATTCAAGACAGCGTGGATAATCAACCCAGCCAAAGCAGCTCTCGGGACATAGTAAAACACAGATGTCAGAGCGTACAGCGCCAGAAGCAACACAAGTGCGCTGAAGAGTCCCGCCATTGGCGTCTTGACAGAAGCTTTGGACAGCACAGCTGACGCTCCAAAAGATCCAGTGCACGAGTAGCCGCCCAGAAATGGACCCAGCATGTTTGCAGTTCCTTGAGCCATGATTTCTTGTGATGGAACCACCTCATAACCGAATTTCTTGCCAAAGCTTTTGGCTATGGCAATGTGCTCAACGATCAGAATGATGAGGATGATAGGGCTTTGAGGTAGGATGGCACTGATAAGGTCGGGTTTGAGATCTGGGGGACCAGCATGAACAAAGCCTGAGGTCGGTTAGCATTCGTTGAACAACTTGTTCGTTCTCGGAGAATTGACAAACCTTGGTTGATATGTCCCACGATCTTGAATCTGGATTCTTCTTCCGATAGGTTTCGGTTGACCAAGTAACTGACCAGTGTATACAACAGCATGGCGAAGGTGAGGCGAAGGGATGATATTATCGACCACGTCTGCTTTCTCGCGGGTTGACGTGCCTCTAATTTGGTAAAAATAAACTTGGCTAACTCGAGCAGGACCAAGCAGGCGATACCGATAGCAGCGTCCAAGCGTGTATCGTCAAGGTTGCGAAGTGTCGATATAAACACTTTGTAGGGCTTATCTCGTGTATTAATCCCAGGAATGCCCAATAGTGCGGGAAGCTGTGTAGACATGATGATGATGCTAGCAGCGGTGATAAAGGCTGACACGGGGATGTACGGAATGACTTCGACTAGCCATCCTAAACGAAGCAAGCCTAGGGCGAGTAGGATCAGGCCCGTCATAAAGGATAATGTTTTGGCAATCTCGACGCTTGTGTAGGTATCCGGTCGTGCTTCGTGGACGTGGGCGATGACTTCGCCAACTAGGAGGGAACCAACAGCAGTGGTCTGTAACATTACCGTTAGCCAGCATCCATCTCGTGATGCAGATGACATACTCCAATGACAATATCTTTTGAGGTTCCAAATAACCAGTATGTAGCAGCTCCCGCGAAAGATGTATATAGTCCGAAATCCGGGTCCAACGTTGCTAGAAGAGCGTACGCCATCGCTTGTGGAATGACAACCAGTCCGACTGTCAAGCCAGCGATGCTATCACTCACAAGCCATCGCCAATTGTATCGAGGGAGCCAGCCAAGGCATGGGAATAAAGACTTGAGAAATTGAAAGGTGCCATCTGCAGTAGGGATACACTCTAGGAGTGCTTCCTGTACCGTTGGTTCGAGCTCGTAATAAGGGTGCTTGATTGCTTGCTTCATGTTGGATATGTTGATGGCAGAGAATTCCAGATAAAAAAAAAGGGTCTGCTGTGTGGCCAAATGTTTGTGATATATAGGCCGGGGGCGGGGCCGACAGCCGCCGGCTTTGACGCTCTCACAAGTCGCCGGTCGGCGGACACGGCATACATGTTGCCGATACCCTTACTCGCTTATCAGTGTTGAATTCCAATCAGACCTCTTCTAAATGACTGCCGGTTATGTCTAGTTGTGCTTTATTTGACATTTTCCCCAGCGCTGTAATGGTCATCTGCCAAGCTCTGGGTTTTAGAGGATTTCACACTCAGGGTTGTCAACAACTGGTCGAGGAATTGATGCCGCTGTATTTTCAACGAAACACTTTAGCCAGCTCTTTCCCAAAGACATCCGTTATATCCAGGAAAAGATTTAGTCGGTCGGGTCTCGGCATTGGCGTTAATGCCCTGGCGGACTTGAAGCTTATCCGTTCGGCGACTTGAGATAAGCATCTTTCCAGTCTAAGACCTGACAATAGCACGCCAAGGTCACGCGGAAAATGATAAACTTGACATTAATTAAGACTTACACTTTTAATGTTTATCATTTTGAAAGTGGTATGAGTGACAAGCGCACTATCTGTCGTGCTCGTTCCATCTAGGCGCGATCTTCATAGAAGGCTTACAAGCTTCTCTTATTGTTACTGAATGAGGTATGGGAAGCTCCAGAGCCCAAGCTCATTATCCCCTAAAGCAAGAAGTTAAACATTTCCTTAACGTCAATAGAATATTTAAGAATATAAGTAATATGTAACTTTAAAGCTTTTATTAGACGAGTATTTGCTTGAGATCTTATAACCAAGACCTTGCTTTATTTTAAATTTTCTACTTTTGGATATATTCCACCTTAAAATATATCTACTACTATTATATAATTATCTTCTTTAGCTTATAGACTTTTAGAAATATTGAATATGATTTCTATCTAAGTATATATATTATCTCGGCTATACAAGAGCCGTTAAACCGCTCTTATCCATTAGGTTTATATCCGTGTCCTCGCTCTTATAAGACCTGGCGTGGCTACTCTGACCTCTACACTTGCGCTAATTTAAGGCTCCTTATCTTCTGAACGACTAAAATCTTAAGTGACTATCAAATAGGGAATCGAGCGAAGCATCGATACGCTTCTTATTTGTGTTTCGGGACTCGAGCTAAGACGGCATTTCGGAAGTCCGTAACCCCGTCCTAGCACGACTCCAATTTACCAGGACCCATCCACAATCCCCGCATGTCTATTGTTTCATGCCAAAGTAATATGGATATTTCGAGCCCATTAGGGATAGGGTACATATCTACAACTTTATCTTTTCATCTTATCACCTTACATTCTCCGTCTGTCTTCTGCTGAACCATCATGACTGCCAAAGCTAAAGACGTATCCGAGGCTCATACTGAGCAGATTCAAGATGAGACTAATACAGAAAAAGCAGCATCGCATCCCCCAGAAGCCATACCGACAACACATGATGCCGAGGGACAACCATCACCATGGGGTCAAGGCCATATTCAGCTATACATGGCCTGCGCACTCATTTACCTGTGTTCTACAATGAACGGCTACGACGGCTCACTTCTAGGTTCGCTCAATGTCCTTCCAGAATATCAAGAATACTACGGGCTGGGCGATAGCGGATCGACCTCGACGGGCTTGGTGTTCTCTATCTTTCAAATTGGACAGATGGCGGGCGCATTGTTTACCTGGATCTGCGACTGGAAAGGCCGCAAGATTACTCTCGCTGCCACGTCATTCCTCGTATGTGCATCTGCTGTGTTTACTGCAGTAGCTCCGACCTTGTCTTCGTTCATCGTCGCTCGGTTCCTCCTCAGCTTCTTCTCGACAATCAACACCGTTGCTGCACCAATGCTCCTTGTGGAGATTGCCCCTCCTCTGCAACGCGCAACAGTGGCCGGGGCATACAATTCTTTATACTACATAGGAAGCATCATTGCAACGTTCAGTGAGTATTTCCGGTTGAAACCGGGGCCAACTCGCTCATCAAATCGCAGCAATGTACGGCGCCAATACCCACTTGAGCGGCAACATTAAATGGCGGCTTCCCCTCTGGCTTCAGATGCTTTGTCCTGGGCTTGTGTGCTTAGGTAGCTGGATGTTGCCTGAAAGTCCAAGATGGCAGGTTGCTCAAGAAAGATCCGAGGAAGCTCGCAATTTCATCATCAAATATCACGCAAACGGCGACGCTGGACACCCCATTGTTGCCATCGAGATGAAAGAGATTCAAGATTCGCTCGTCGAGCTTCAAGGTCGCTCAAAATGGGCTTGCTTCGACTTGCGAAGCCTTTACAGATCTCGTGCTCGTCGGTATCGGATTATGCTGGTCATCGCAATGTCTTGGTTCGGTCAATTTTCTGGTAATAACGTGTCAAGTTACTATCTCCCAATGATGGTCAAAAACGTTGGTACAACTTCCACGAATATGGTCCTGCTATTGAACGCATTTTATGCTTTGACAGGGTGGATCGCTGCTACAATTGGAGGTATGTTCACATCTACGACTATGCCACTACTCCTGCTTACTATAATGGGTGAAGCTCGTCTCCATGACGTTGTTGGGCGACGCAAAATGTTGATGGGCTCTTGTTTGGGCATGTCAATCGCACTCGCCATTGTCGCCGCTACAGCAGCCGAGTATGAGCGTTCTGGGAGCGTTCCCTCAAGTTCAGCAAGCATCGCATTTATTTTTATCTTCGGGGTTGTATTTGCCGTTGGGTTCACTCCAATGCAGCCCATCTATCCAGCAGAGGTCCTGGCTAGTGAGTCTTCGCCCACTTAACCACTACTTGGAACACACCGCCGCATCAGTGGCTAACAGGACTAGACGACATGCGAGCCAATGGTATGATGATCTTCCAGATGACGTCTGGTTGCGCAGGATTTGTCAACACTTTCGCAGCTCCTGTTGCTATGAACAAGATTCGATATTGGTTGTAAGTACATCTACACCAACATTTGAAGTGGCTTACTTCCCGGCTGATAATGTCACATTTAGCTACGCCTTCTTCGTCTTTTGGGATTTGTTTGAGTTTGGATTTATTTATTTGTTCTTTGTTGAGACCAAGGGCCGCACTTTGGAAGAATTAGATATAGTTTTTGAAGCTGGGAACCCACGCAAGGCAAGCACTCAATATATCTTACAAGTTGACTTATAAGGTGCTTATACCCTTTGCGTGTCTTTCGCCCTATACTCAATGGTGAAAGAAAGAGCACGATATGAAGAGATCTTCTGCTTTCAACGGCAATCTGTCGTAGCTCTTAGGGGCACATTGAGTATCGCCTCATGATCACTACTTTATGATACGCGAGTCATGTTTGGCGGCGATGAGGGGTTATTCTCCCCGGCGTTCATTGAAACAAGGGGTAAGGCGGAGTTTGTTTCTAGGCTGCCATAGTCTTATAAGCCCCGGACTTGCCGAGAGCTAATACGGAGATTGAAGATTCCTTACTAGCGCCGCAAGCATCGAAATGACGTTTCAGGCAGCTCAAAACCACCCAATAACAGGCGAGATGTCCATTCCCAACACTGGACTTGCCTTCTCTATCTGGTTAGATAAGATCGTCGAAGGTGACTTTAGACCTTGACTTTTGTCTTCTTCAACAAAAGCTCGGATCCGGAGGGGTAGCTAGGCAACAGCTGTCTCGCCATGTTCTATATTAGAAACTCATTTCGTAACACCCCGTGGAACCTCTTCAGTCATAGATATTTGCTGAGAGCCGATTTTTAGCATAGACTTCAGATCTTCATTTATGGCTAGGCTAATTATGCGTGATGGACCACAGGGAAAGGACCCACCAGGGCGTTACAGATCACATGAGTTTCTACGGTAGTTGCAGCCTGACACGAATAGAGATCTGCTTCTCAGGTTAAGTTACAATAGATGAGCCGACACGATGATGAACAAGACCAAATAGCTTTTTATTCTTTGAGGTGATATCCTTTGCATCAAGACAAGAGATATTGGGGGCCTATGACCTGGCTAATTCTGGCTAACTCCATGGTTTGAAACGGCAGGCAGAGGACCTAAAAAATACCCCTGACTTGTGTTTCTGTGGGTCTCCAGGTACCGGATCAACCGGTTGACTAAGTTCTAAATTTGCCTTGTGGTGGTTGGTGTAAAGTTTTGCCAGCACGCATCTTCACATCCCCTATTCTTGTCAAGCCAGGTTTCAATATCTGGAACATCATCCACAAAGAGACATTCGTTGTATTCTCCTCTTTTAATAGACATCTTATCTCACAATAGGCAGCTTTCAGCTTTCAGCTTTAGCTTCAATGGAGCTGTCACATCTCCCAGAAACACTCGTCTACCAGGATTCTAGCGAGAGGGGGCGACAACCTCCGACAACCTCATCATGCGCTGAATGCCGGCGTCGACGTGTCAAATGCGAAAGCAGAACCACTCCCTGTCGACAATGTATCTACTATCTTGTTCCTCATCTATGCCATTATCCGACCAGGAAGCAAAGACGGAACGTATCTCTAAAGTAATGGAAAAGTGACCAAACAGTAATAGCTAAGAACAGTTTCCCCGCTGACGTATGATTACTATTGGTGTGCAGGTCCCACGCTGAACTCGCTGATATCCATGCGAAGGCCCAGAAGGTCATTGACACATTGTTTCCGTCTAGCTCACTTGAGGAACTCTCGTCTATGACTCGTCAACAGCTTTCGATTCGCCTGCAGTCTTCAACAGATTCTCCTTCCGTGGTTGCCGCTGAGCCGCACGATAGCCTTCAGGTTCTAGAGCCGTCGCTTGAACAGAATTTTACTTGGGAAGAAGTCTCGGATAACGAAAGCGAAACATCACGTGTAGCAGACGATGTCAACGGACTGGCATTTTCACGACAATCACCCAATGCTTCATACCTGGGGTTGTCTTCAGTCCCTACTATCCTGCAAGTGATAGCACACCTTTGCCCTCATGTTCAGCGACAAGTTCCTCCAGGGCCCCAGGCTTGGAGAAGTCCATCAACATTAGGTGCAAGCCCTGGAGGGACCACTTTCTCAAAAGAGGAAGAGATCCCACTAATAAATGCATATTTCAACCACGTTCATCCTATCATTCCAATGGTCGATGAGGCAGATTTCCGCCAGCAATATGCCAAAACCGAAACGGCCGAAGATGAAGCCACTCCCTGGCTGGCTCTACTCAACATGGTGCTTGCTATGGGCTCCATGGCTTCCGACTCTACACACTTCAGCAGCCACAACTTCTTCTACAAACGGGCTCTGCCGTATCTCAATATGTCCTCTTTCGGATCAGGTCACCTCTATATGGTCCAAGCATTGGCCCTTTACAGTGGCATGATCCTCCACTTCTTGAACAAACCGAACATGGCTATGGCTGTCATGGGGGCTACGATTCGGATGGCTGTTGCTATGGGTTTACATAGAGCTCAGGTGACACGCTCCAATGCAAACGATGCTTACCATCCCGTTACTGGCTCGACAATTACGCGGATTCGGACCTGGTGGTCTCTTTTATGCTTAGACACATGGGCTTCATCAACATTGGGTCGCCCAAGTTTGGGATATTGGAACCGAACGACCATATTGACAACCTCCATGTCTAATTTGGATAGCCTGGTAAGTCTGACTGATAAGCCCCATCTCCTGATCTTACTCACTAATATTTGCTCGTACAACTCAGGATTATGAGACGATCTCACTCGCTGCCAGCGAACAATTTTGTCGAATTGCGACACGCATTCAGGAGCGACTCATTCGGCTACCTTTGACCAGTCAGGACGAAGTAAGCGAACTCGACCGCGAACTGCTTGCCTGGAAAGGCTCGTTGCATATGATTCTCGCTCATCGCGAACAATGTCCTCCAACCCTCAATATTGCACGGGCGGTTCTTTGGTGGCGGTACATCACGACTCGACTTACCCTTTATCGCCCAAGCTTATTGATAACGGCACTCGGCAGAAAGCCTTGGTCCAGTTAACTGTCCAAGAAAGGACCCACGTGCGAAAATGTCTCGAGATAGCGACCGAAGGGATCGAACTTATGAGCATGGAGTGGTCTCCAAACCAATTTTTATGTTGGAATAGTGCTTGGAATCTCTTCCAGGTAACATTGGTACTTATCCTTGGTCTGATGTCAAACAAACAAGAGGCGGAGCAATACAATTGTAGTAAATCTATAATTCGTGCGATCGATCTCTTTGCTCGAATGGAGCCTTTTGATTCTGGTTGCACACGTAGTCGGAAACTTATTCAACTGCTTTTCGACAACGCAAAGAGCTTCGAGCCAAGTACCTTTCCCCAAAGAGATAATGACATAAGCTCATCAATATTCGATTCTCTAGATTTTGAACTACTGGGAGAAGACATCGATTGGGTCGCGGAATTTTGTAATGAAAGTTGATGTATTGGAAGTAATTATACCTATATCTTACCTGAAGTCTCAAAGAGATAGATTAAGGTCACACATTTAAAAGATACAATTCTTTCCTTTATGTAGTAAATACCATGCTCGATGGGAAGTATTTCGCCTTATTATCCTTTCACAGCATATGTGTAAATTATGCTTGTAGTATAACTGTCGAAGGAACTGAGCTCCCTCCGCAAAGCCATACCACATAATCGCAGAGTATTGCAACAGATTTCAGCAACTATGGAAAGGAAAGCCCAACTTTTAGAACCTGTAGTAATATCTCAGAAGTGTAATACCGCGAAACCTATCGAAGACCATCTGCTGCCCAGCAGTTCCAATGAAAGTAATTTAGCAATGAGCAAGCCCAGATACAGAAGAAAGGTAGTTACAAAAGCCTCCCCAAATATATAATGAATGAGACGTCGCATCTTGGACTGATGGGGTCTTTCCAATCTCTTACAGAAGGTAAGGACTAAAGTCAAAAGCAGACTCGGCCTGTCCTGCAGCAAGTCCAGCGGTCTTCAGAGCACCCCAGTTGACGTCATTGATGCCAACCTCGTAGTCCCAGCCTTGGTGAGGATCAGGGTTTGGAAGAATCTGCCAGTAGAACCAAGGGATTCCCGCAGCATCGATATTAGCAGCCCATTTCTTGATATTGGCGTCTCTAGTGCCGGTAGCAAGTGGACTTCCGCCGTTGCAGTTCTGGTTCGCGGCATTAGTGTAGCATGCACCCCATTCCTGCATGATTAACTTTTTGCCGGCGTTCTTGGCTTTGTTTACATAAGGCTGGAGTTTGGAGGTAGTAAGGTCGTCAGCACCATAGGCATGAATTGCTAGAACATCGAGGCTACTGCAACTGAAGTAGGGATCGAGAAGGGAGTTGTCGACATAAGCTCCACCGCCAGTAGTGACAAGGATCTTCGAGTTCCCGTTCAGGTTGTCCTTGATGCTCTTGGCCATGGTACACTGCCAAGATGCAAGGGCTGTTGGGTTTCCCTATGTGGCGTTAGCCAGGTCGAACACGCTAGAAGGAATTCTGGTTGCTATCCGATTGCTACTTACTTGCGGGTGCATAGCCTCATTCTGAGCCTCAAAAGCAAAGATATACTCAGAGCTCTGACTCCACGTCTTTCCATTCTTGGGATTCTTATAGGCAAGAACATGGGTAATGCGGTCTTTGAATTGACTGATGGCATTGCCATTAGTGTAAAAGTCGCCGGTACCGTAGTACTTGCCGTAGAAATCGGCCTTATTCTCGAGGGCATTGTAGCTATGAATCGAAATGAGAAGCTTGATGTTGTAGCTATGTGCCTTCACCATGAAGTTATCAAGTTGGTTGAGGACGGTATTGTCCCAATCGCTGGGGCCTGTCCCTTGTAGGCTGTTAAAGTTGTTGATGGCTGTACCCTTGGTTTCGCCGGACTGGCCTAGAACACATCGTTAGCTTTCATGCAAGCGGCCGACTTATGTAAATTATGAGATAAGGGAATGTTCTTACCATCAAGCCAAACGCGGAGAACCTTGACACCAGCGCTTTGAAGGCCGCTCAAGAGAGTTGTTTGCTGGCTGTCAGTCAGACCAGCAGCATAGTACAGGTTTGAAGCCGAGAAAGATTTTGCCGCGTTGGTAGGCGCCAGCGAAGACAGACTGAGCATCAAGCTCGTGATAGAAAGGAACTTCATATTTGGGTGTTTGACAATGCACGAGTTGGATGGGTGAATCAGCCAAGGTCGTTATTTATTAGACAACTTTATATGCTGAACTATATTTCGGCTCATCCGGTGTTCTTTCTAAATTCTTGCAAGGATCGGAATCTCCAAACTCCGAGGACCTGCTCAAAAAAAAACCCATCGCATCACGCGTCTACACTGCATATTCACCATCAAGTTGAAACATGGCGGGTTTCACAAAACAGTCGTTACCAGTCCTTAATTAAGCGTCGTTCAGTTGACCAATTAGATGATGGATTTTGCCCAAATAAGAATGCACATATGACTTTTTCTAGCCCTGGCGTCCGGCTCCGAATCTACGACGGCGATAGCAAAGTCCGCTTTAGCGTCCGTATGATCAACGCTGAAGAGATGAATAAGGACTGAACTTGTTGTAAGCCACGCATCGATCTGTGCATTATTATTTTGTATGCGGAGTGCAATTGTGACTCCGAGATCAAGCATAGCGAATCTTTGGAGGAAGAATAGAATTTGAATTGTTGGTGTAGCATGGATCTTTCTCGACGCTAGATACTCAACAATCCACATCTTAGAACGCGATTGGAGATGGTCCCGGCTATGCTTCACTGTGCCATCCGAACTTTCCGGACTTGGACCTTTTATGGGCTTTACATAATCTTTCCTACATGGAAAGGAACCCCGTAATCCAGTTCGATACATCCCCTGACGATTATAGCAGTTTCGATATCTTCAATCCGATACAGGTTCTTGGCCTCGATAATTAATTCAACAAGACTTGACAGATATCTGAATATGATCATTGGCCCAAACTCTGCAAACTCATTCAACAAAGGCAAAATGCCGGAGGCCGGAATCTTTCGAGAGATAGACTTTATTTAATTACCCGTTGGCTCATTTGGGGCGGGAACCAATGGGTAATCTAGTGGCCCATTGATGCGTGCCACTACCTTTCCATAATTTTTATGCTCCTTGAAATTCTTGATATACTGAGGGATCTGTTCGATGCAAATTTCAGTGATATGAGGCTTAAGAAGACCACAATGGATGTGTTCCAGTGTACAGGCATTGATACATCTCTGCTCTCCCCTCATGAGCCCTCGATGGGAAGTTGACGAGCGCGTATCTCATGTAGTGGCACTGCTATCATGCTGTCCGAGCCTCTGATTAAACGTGAGCATCCAGGTCTAGTGTGGGTTTCGGTACGCTGCGCTCATACTCACCCGACCATAACAATCGTACAGAGGTAACTCGTAAGATTATTGTACCCATTCATTGCGTTTGCACAAGAAATGAGACTGTCTGCCCCGCAATTGAAATCATCTGGGTTTCTCATCTCCTTACATAGACCGAGGAGTTTCTGTTTCAAATCTGCTTCCTGTGCCGGCCCTTTGGGTGCCGACAAGAAGCGGTCACATACATCGCACTGAACAATCAGGGAGCTTTCAGCTTTTAAGCTGATATCCACGCCGATGACCTTAGCGGAGTAGATAGTCTTTGCCAAAAGACCAGTGAGATGACCTATTGCTCCTGCGAAGCCCAACACAACGCAAATGTCGCCAGGTTTGAGCTCCGCCACACGTAAGGCCTTTACGGCCGCTGATCCCGAACACAATGCGGCGGCATATACGCCAGGGCACATGTTGCTTGCTTTCTCAAAGACATAGCTGGGTAGCGGAGTCACTGTATGTGTGGGAACAGTGATGTACTGCTGGAAGGTGCCCTCAAGGTCCTTTGAAAAAGCAAGGGCTTCTGGACAAGATTCTGGAATGTTTAACGGGCAATGTTTACATTGTTGGCATGATTAGGTAAGATATCTTGCAGCGATAGGTTGGTAAAGTAACAAGGCGTCGTTACTTACGACAATGTGACCTATGCCCTCATGACCTCCGACATGATTGTGTGTAGGAAAGCCAAGAAGTGGGCCCGTGCAGTATGTAGCATCCTGAAAGCGATATATTAGCAATTAGCCATTCAGAGGAGAAAGCATAAAACTATCGCTACCATACAGGCCAGTCCATGCTATCCTCACTACAACCTTTCCTTGGCTGGGCCGCCTTACGCCCACTTCTGTGAGCTGGAGATTGAGAGTCGATTCCACTTCCGGCGTGATGATGGCTCGTGGGAATTGTTGTCATCGTGGAAGATTCGACTTTCGACCTGCATGAAACTCAGTTCATTCGAGTTTGAAAATTTCAAGACGCCAAAATCTCATCTGGGATGACTGTCAGTTGGAGCTATCCAAACACTTGCAGCATTTGCGCTAATGCTACACTATACTGCATTTGACCTGATCTGTGCGGACAGGAACGCTCTAATCAAATGCTCGTGGTATTTCCAAGCCCGGCTCGAATTAGTTCCAGGTTAGGTTAAGAACAACTCGCTGCATTCAATCTCCATACGCCGTGCTCTGTAAAAAAAATATCTTCCGCATGTAACTTGAGTCTTAGAATAAGTGCTTAAAGCGGATGATGAACTGCACATCTCCCCTGCTGAGTGTGTGAAGTCTTGACGGAAAACACCTCCCGCTTGCTATTCCTATCAATAGTTGGTCCACAAACTGGCTGTTGAAAGTGTATGACTTACTATTGTCATTCAAAAGACACCTAGATCCTTTCTTTACCAGTTGATACTGTTAAGCATTATCTCCGTTTTTTTGCAACTCTAATTCAAGCTCCACTCATACAGTCAACCCGACGTTCTCAATTGGCCATAGCTTCTTTCCTCCTTAATACAACTAAGTGAATTATGTTTCCTACTCATTAATTACTCTATCTTTTTAAAAAGCGTAATTTTACCCGATATAACAGCTATCACGTCATATCGCTATCCACAAAGAACGATTAAATGCCGCATATATATCGGCCGAGCTGTCTTTTATTTTACCACGAAACCTATTCTTTTTTGCTTATTCTTCTTCTTCTATCATGACAAGGGCCAGACTTCGCCTGGTTCCATGGGATCCGTCTTCTTTTTCCCACGTACAAAGACTCATTGAACAACGTATTCAATGTGGATGGCATTCCGAAAAAGTAGTTCCTGAATGGCGGAACGAACAACTTCGGGGCATTAAGTTCGTGTATTGGATTGTGAGTAAGCCAAGATTCGGATATCGCCTCTTAGCCTTGCGCCCAAGGTATTAAACATTCGATCCCATAGACACTCGTCGATCTAGGTGATACAATTCAAAATAAGCTTGAATTGCATTTTAAAAAGTACCCGACTGTTAGTCATGATCTGCCGATTTGATGATTTCATCTCAACGTTATCACAGGAGCGACAAAGTTTACAGGATACCAGTCGATCGTTCCCCGGTGGAAGAGAGGCTCCGTCTTTGAATTCGTTCTCTCCGATTGGCCACATTGCTCTTGCCAAGAGTAACGTCGATGCTAATTCGCTCAAGTTAAATCTACCCGAAAATGACGTTTGCTGGATCAAAACTCTCTATATAGCTCACGCACTACAAGGTGAAGGTATTGGAAGAGCGGCGATGGACATTATTGAAGGCATGGCTGCCGAAGCACCACTTAATGCGAAGACTCTCGCGCTGGATACAGTCTTCAGGGAGGACCAACTCAAAGAAGAATGGTTCTTATCGCAAGGACAATCTCCTCGAAAGGTCAGTAGTCCAAATATTATCCAAGATGAATCATATCGTAATCTCTCGCCTAGATTGCAAATCAGGACTGGTATGCCAGAAGAGGATACCAAGTGATGGCTGTTGTGCCTAATTTTTATCGAACCCCGGATAGTAATGGCGTTGTTTGGGATTCGAGAACAGTCTTCATGAAAAAGAACTTATTTTAACAAGCGCTTAGTGTAACACGCAAACCGTTTAAAGAATAGAAATGATTCGCGGTATAGTAAGAACTTACTTCCATCGCAACTCAGTGATCTGTATGAACTTGGCTTTGATCTCGCTCCTGATACGGGCCGATTCAACGTGAAGACGAACCAGCTCTCCCCCGATCTCTTCCTCCTCCTCTTCCAGGCGCCTTCTCTTCATGGCGACAAGCAAAAACATTACCATAGTCCGGTAGAAGGACCCAACCTTCTGTTACACATAAGCCTTGCTAGTTAAAAGAACGGTCCGTCTCGATATGCTCATCGCTGGGGACTTGAAGATTCTGTAAAGAAAAGGCCAGCCAGACTGCGCTTTTCGCAGTTTGAGAACGTCTTGTTGGGTCACGTACAGACTCGCTCTCAAAAAGGGCCAGCTAAGGTGAAAATAGCCTTGCCTCATCAATAAGCTTCGACAAACAGATCAGCGATCCATCGAGATGTTATTAATCCGAGATTAGGTTGCCTGCTCAGGTCAAGAAATGAGTGAAACAGCTCTAACGATCGCGGCCCGAGTCTAATAGATGGCAATAAGCTGGTCGTTTTCGCAATCAATGGCTGCGATGAGTGGACATATACTAAAAGCATCTACTTACGAGTTGCTACTTATGATGCTTCGGCCGTATTTTAGAAAAAGGCTCTGCCTTCAACTATTATAAGGAATACTATTTTTCTTTCACAGTCTTAAGCACAATAACTATATGCTCATATAGTCACTAAAAGTCAAGGTTTTAAGCTACATAGCAAGAAATCTTATTCCTCAGCAAGACAACTCTTCTTCCCTCCCTCAAGGGCTACAAAACCCTACCTGCTCCTCTTCCTACTTACGGGTTGCAATGACACCTACGTCGTGTTCAATAGCGTGCTCCAAAAACTTTGTCAGTGTTTCTCAAGCACGAGATCAGAGGTAACTCCAGAGTGGGCACTTCCCCCAGAACCACATATTCTGAGGGAAATGGATTCTTTCTTCAATATCTATTTCTGCTATCACACTACCACGCAACCTCTGTCCACTCCTGTTATCAGTATCCTCACCCGACTCAAGTTTGTGATACATAATACTCTCATGACTCTCAAGGTCTTCCCTGCTTCAGAAAATGATACTCGACGAGCACTCGCTATTGAAGATGTTGTTCATGGGCCAAATCCTATAGGTGACATCATCTACTCTGGCCCCTTTCCACCTTCAAGTCACGGCATCAATCCTCGTGTAGCTCAGTTCAGTTCTCATCTTCGTTCTGACCCAGCATACCACTGGATGAAAGTAATAGACACGAGTATCAAAGACGGTCAGGACTCCATGATCTCCTTTGCCATGCGGTATCTTTGGGGCACCACAGGAGACGGGGCAGCACCAGGACGATGGGGATCGAGGACAAATCCAGAAGCTTGTAGAACGGCGTGATGCCATGAAATCCCTAAATAGTGTATGTACCGTTAAGCGTGGCAGCCGTGTAGTTCGGTCAGAAGTTCGTTCGCAAAGAGCGACGTATTGACTGTGACGGTAGCGCACTCTTCAGTCGAAACACAAAGCTCTTTCTGAAGACGCTTGTTTATCATCTATCTCAGTGACTATGGCTTTTAGTCACATGAGCTTATTAGAGAGTTGTAAGATTTCACTCCATAAAGTGTTTAAAGCGCGTCGCTAGACATTGTGAAGGTGACAAAAAAAAGCCGATTTGGCTGGAATCAATTTTACGGCACATGGCAAAAGCACCTAACAGCGAAAGGTCACGTGGAAGGCAGTCCATAACAGCAGCATCTTATTTCAACAAACTTAGCACCCTCTGCTACAATATTATTCTTATATCAAGAATCCATTTAGACCTCACCGTCCTGGTACGGCTGAGGAGGTATGAAACCATCATCCAAATCCGAAGCGTTGGGCTTGTTCAGCTGAAACGGATCCCTCCCAAGAACCAACTCTAAGATTATACAGAAAGTAACAAACCCGAAGCACATAGTCAGAAGGCCTAAAAGCTGAGTCATGAACCACCCCCATTCGCCGTTAATGGCAACCCAGACAGGGAAGCATATAAAGCCATAGACGGCTCCAACAGACATTGGCGTAAGAAAAAGGACTGCTAGAACCCTCCATCCTACCAGAAGGGTACGATATCGGTAGGCAAGGGCCGTAGCAAGAAAGACGCCAATTGAGTTAGGAGCCATCCACCACCATGGAAACATGTTTAGCACTACCAATGGCTGGTTTCCATAGTAATGATATACTCCCATTGGTAGCAGAATTTCCTCGGTGACAAGGTCAGAGACCATCATCACCACTAAAAACCACCACAGGGTTTTCGTAGATGCCTTGTTGAGGAGTAGTTGGAGATTGATTTGCATCAAAGAGCCGTATCCAAACCATATTGGAATCCATGGTGGCATCTCACGACCAAGCACATGGAACGATACATTTTGGTCAGACCACGGATAGTAAATGCATCCAAGAACATCGATAAAGGTCTCCGGAAATGCAATCATAGCACCGCTGAGAGGTAGAACAAGAGGTAGCAGAGTTCGTGAGCGCCTTGCATCCCAGCCACCGAGTGCAACTGCTGAAAGGCCGATCGATGTCATTACAACCATGCAGATGATGTTGTTGGTATGTGAATAAGGGATTTCAGTAGGTGGACGAGGCAGGTCAAACGTCGGATCGACTTTGAAGTCAATGCTTCCTCGCTCAGGTAATTTGTGAAACCAAGATCCGAGAAGGACCAAGAAGGTGAGGGTAATGGCGGCGCCTAGCGTGATAGCTTTTCTGTAGGTACATGATATCTTTCCAAGATTATCCATGATCTTCAGGCTACTTGTGCAAGCGAGCAATCTCTAAAATGGTGGGGAAGATATCATGGACCGTTATGAAAGAGAGTTGTGGTGAAGAGGATTGTAGAGAGACAATGTTAAGACTCGGGCCACGAATTGTGAATTATCAAAGAAATTAGAAATAGAGGTCGTTTTGGAGCTGAAGCCAGTGAAGGTATTGAACTGTTTATATGGAAATGGACCCTAAGCTAGGGTAAAAACTTGCTGCCTCACGGAAGTGGCGGAGATCATTGAACACCCGTGGCCGGGCCCGAGATGCCTTTTTTGTACTAACCCCACCAGCAAACGAGACCCGCGGAAAATGCTAGTAACCGAGCAATTAGGAGTGACGTACGAGAATAATACGCTCCGGTGCGGATCCGAAATTAATACGATGGCAGAGCACATGTTAACGGAGCTAGACATTGTGATTAACCAAGTTTTAGAAGGCCGCAAGTTAGTCAGTTGCCTGTCGCCATAGAAAAGTCGAGCCGTGGGTAAGCGTTCTGCCGTCAACGGGACGCGAAGATGATGACACTCTTATCAAGTAGTCCGTCTCCACCATGGATCGGTCACTGAAAGCCACAAATCTTACAACAAAACTGTAGGCTCGGTCGGCTAAAATGCCAGGAGCCTACAAATTCATCCATATTGGATGTGAAGCCGCTTTTAGCATTCCTTTAAACCTAGCTCACTATCTTGCAGGAACACCTCGAAATAATGATAAAACTTCACCAGCATCTACTTGTCTATTGAGAGACATAATGTTTATTTCGTTTCGCTTAGTATCTATACATTGCCACCCTTCCAACCTACACCAAGTATACAATAGTACATCGCCTTATTGAACACAACCTGCCACAGACCGCGAGGATCATAGCTATAATTTCCCAGTTCAAGACACCTTCTCCTCCTTGTCGAACTGCTTGCTTCGCGCGCTTCCGTTGAATCTGAGGGGATCACGTCCAAGAACCACGTCCATCATGACTCCCGTCTGGATGATAGCGATGCAGCAGGTAAGAATGCCGCAGATTTGAGTAACAATCGGAGTATGATCTGCTTGAACGACGTATATGGTTGGCATGGCTGCTAAAACCTGAGGGCCAACGTAACAGAAGGGCAAAATCGGGAGCAAAAATACACTTCTCCAACCGTCGAACCAAGCTCGATAGCGAAAAGTGACGGCAATACCGAGGAAAATGCCTGACACATTGCAAAAGAGCCACCAACATGGGAATAGGTTAAAGAGCACCAGGGGTTGGTGACCATAGTAGGTATAGATACCGCCGTATTGGAGCATGGATTCCTCCAGAACGAGGTCAAAGAAGCCGGCCAGACCCAACAACATCCACAAAGTTCCTGTTCGAACATTGCGCATCAGTGCGCCGAAGATAACGCAGCTTAACACAGCGCCGAAAGACCACCAGATGATACCGACGTAGATGTCGAACTCGCGACCCAATAACGTGAACATGAGTTGACTATGGTCATGAGAATATGTCCAGTAGACATTGGACAGATAGCAATTGACTGCTTCCGCAAAAACGCAGGAAGCAGCCCCAACCGTCAGAGCCGCAGGTACAGTGCTTTTCCATCGTCTGCTTTC
Organism: Fusarium torreyae; assembly: GCA_027945595.1. Taxonomy (NCBI): domain Eukaryota; kingdom Fungi; phylum Ascomycota; class Sordariomycetes; order Hypocreales; family Nectriaceae; genus Fusarium; species Fusarium torreyae. The sequence goes on from JAOQAZ010000036.1 coordinate 397,952, forward strand.
AGTAACGCTGATCCCGAGGAAAGCAAGCGAGATTGACAAGAGGATACTGGACACAACACGAATGTGATTTGGATTTTGTGGGAAGTTGTCTCTTGGTGAGGCGACCGTACCATACGTGGGATCCAATATCACTTTGCTGTGGGCATTTTGAGCAAGTGAACATGTGGTAAGGCTGAGTGTGATGAAAGAAATAACGTGTGGATGGGAGACCGACAAGAGAGGCATAGCGGCGAGCAAAGATTAAGAAGCAAGTAGTGAGGAAATGATAATTTATGTGTGATGGACTTATGTGTTGTCGAGGAATCAGTCAGAATATAAAGTCAGTACGCACATGCACACTTGATCTGTGCTTTCCATGTTTTCTGTCAATTTCGGGTGGTGAAATACAATCTAGGAAGCTCGGAGCCGAACTGCTTTGTCCGTCCAGATGGGTTCTCCGGATTATTAATACAGGGTTTACGATGTGTGGCGGAGCAAATTTTTCAGGCCATAGCTCTACCCAACCTCTCCACATTAACAATCACTACCTTATGAATACCTCTAGTCCAGTGGAGGATTATAGTGTTCAATGCTGCAAGCCTTCCAGCTGCCTTGGCAGAACTGTGAGTACACTACGTCTACTCTGGGCCTTTTTTCTTTTGTTAATACTTTTCCTCAAAAGGTCGAGAGGACAGCAATGGTGTTCAAGTCTGTAAAGATATTAGATGTCTAAGGATCGAGGCTAGAGTTTGGATTGTCAAGATAGACTTTTACTTGACGACCTGTAACCATTATGCACAAGCACTGAAATGTCTAAAACACAGTGTGACAACGTCAAGATTCAGAAATCTAGGCTTGCACGTCGTTATTGTCTGCATCTTCGCCCAAAGTTGAATTAGCAGACACAGTTCAAGGCTGACCTCCATAGCTACCCATGATTCTCTGATCGAAGCCAGAAACGTTGTCTGATAAGTTTAGACTCTGTAGTATAGCACGATGTCATTTTTACAGGCAGTGGTTCCATAGCGCATGCAGTGTCCTTTTTTTTCCACTGCGCCCTTCTTGTCCAAGAAAGACGTATGCGCGAATTAGCATGTTCTAGATAACACAACTAGCTAGTTTTCTCTCCGACACTTTTGACAGCATAGCACCACAGTGTTGGGCTTGGATATCAAACCAAAAGCCAGTAGCGACGTATGAAGGGCGTCGAACTAGCCTCGCAAGGCAGACAAGAAGACTCAGAACAAATTTGTTTCTGCCTCGCCATCGAATTTCCCTCAGCATGCCTGATAATATGGGAGATACTGTGTGGCTATGCTCGTACAACCGGGTTAATAACCAGCCGCACCCAGCAAGACGTAGCTAGTCACATCGACAGAGTTTATCACACTAACACGTTTTACGGATGATAGAAGGATTCGCGAAGCAACAAAAAAGCCAAATTGAGTTATATGACGATTACATTTCAAGTCACGCCAATAGTGGTCCGTCAACGAAGGAGGCGCAGTTCTTCAGCAGGTGGTCAATCTGACAGGTGGTGGAGACGGCTAGTATTGACCGATGCAGAAATGCGGCCCAGACTTAGCGTCCTCGGTCGTTGGCTCATTTCTCATTGGTTCATTGTCCATTCAAAGCATGCGTCGACTATCTCTATCGACTCAAACCTAGCTTGACCGCGATACTTGATGAGAGGATACGAACTCTAAGCCTCGCTGCTAAGACAGGTAGCATTTTATGTCATGTGGAAGGATTTCATTTTCTTATCCCTAAACGCGATAAGTTTGGCCGGTTGTATAAGAAGTCCAGCATTTTCCGCCACCAAAAGTAGCCTGAGTAAAACGGAAGCACAGTCCAGTCTATTCTTTAATACAGAGCTATATGATAGTACTTACACGACAAGATTAAGTCAAGCAACATCACATCTGAAAATCCTTATGGGCACAAGGCCTGTCCTTCCACGCGTGCTTTAATAAGGTGCCTGAGCGGCTTCCGCCGATTCTATGATCCTATGTCTTCATCACGTTCTGTTCCCGAGAGACATCATGAGACGACTCAAGACCCTACCTTTAGTCCCACTGGCCTACTGGGAGAGAGATATGATGTTCTAAAGCAGCAGATGGAAGCCAGATCTCATGCAGCAAGAGAGCGTGCTCCCGAGAATCCTTTCACCGGCGGTCTTCTTCAGTCTCTTGAAACCGACCAGCGATTAAATCCGGCCAAAACTCGTCGCGCTACGTTTGACAGCATTCGCGCCGAGGATAGGTTATCAAGAGAAGCATCAATGAGATCGAGATCCAGCACATCGGAACAGAGTTTTGTGCGTCCTCGAGATGCCATACGACCAAGGACACTGAGTGAGGTTTCTCTACGAACTGACTCTATCTCTTGCTCTCAGACGGGGATAACACCGCCGCCACTATTGGATATGACATTCACACTGCCCCAAAGACGAGCTTCATGGCGCGACCGAGCTGGCCAAGGGGTTAGAGCACCACCTGGCATACCACTTCTCAGCCTGGCAGGTAATTCCAACGACCAGTGGAGATATGATTCCTCATCATCGATTGTGAGGAGTCATTCCATCGCATCGCGCTCATCATATGGGAGCTGGAGTAGCTCAGGTGCAAGACCCGGACAACCGTCAGATACAACAAACTCTATGCGAAGGACACATTCTACGATGCGAAGGGGATCGTTAAGGGAGTCTTGACAACGTCTCCTCGAGTACTGGTTTTTCATCTTCATATTCATTTAATTAGCTAGGCTGGCTTTATTTCATTGCAGTAATGGAGACCTCAAAGATACCATGCACGCCATAGGCCACGGAAGTCGTTATCCACCCTGGTATCTATAGATAATTACTACTCGAATGACTAATTCTTTGTATACTGAAAAGGCAGTAGTCTTGATAACTAGCCTAGCAAACCATCCATATTAAAGTCAAAATCAAGATCCCCAAAGTTCAACCACAGATTATCATTATCCCAAACCAAATCCGCATCGGGACTTGTATCCTGTCCCGACGGCCCGATCTCAGAGCTGTTAGCTATGAGTCCTTCAAGCACTGCCTTTACTTCGGCCAATGCCGCCGTGCCACTAATTTGCATGGCCTCCTCGATCGATGCGCCTTTCAAGTCAGCTTCGATGCATGCGAGAACCAAAGCTACCCATAAATGGTCATGGTTGGTCTCTTCCCCAGCTTTCACACGTCGCCGTGTCCATTCAAGTGCAACACGTAGAAGTGAAAGAAGCTCAAGTGTACGGATGTCACCATTCATCGGAGTCGATTCGGTAGACAAACCAGTTGGTCCGCGAAACGATTCCTTGGACTCATTGATAGTCGCAATGAGTTCTGCTGCAATGACCATGATAGCCTGAAATAGCGTAGATCTATACGTGCCTGAGGCGGTGGTACAAAGGCGTATGAAGTCATGTCCTTGAGGGCGGGTCGCTCCCATTGTACGAAGCGCTACCAGCAGCGGCTCGTCAGTCGATGAAAGCGGCAATGAGGAATATGCTACATTGAGTGCGGCATCAATGCAGGCTTTTCTTAAGATCGTGTGAGCTGGACTTTTGGGTCCAGCTATCATGAACGGTATATGTAGAGCAAATACATATCGGCTAATAACCATCTCGCAATACTGTCTTTGGAAGTCAGATATATGTGAGCGTTGAGACGCCAGAGACTTATAGAAAGAACTACACGTAGCAGCATAGTCTGAGCTCAGCCTTGAAGCCTGGTGCTGGTCGTTTGCAGTTAGGCTACTCGTAAATTTTGCGATAGCCAATCTCGTTGCGAAGGTTCGTCCCAGCGCGATTTGAAGAGTTGAGTCAGTGTATTCATCTAGACTCTGTGGAGTTGAATTACTGTCCTGATCCAGATTCAATTGCGAGTCGTTGAAATTGGACGGCAAAGCAGAATCGAAATCCTCAAGAGAAATCAATGGAGCAGCACCAGGATCGAGACAGGAGCCAAGTACAAGCTCAAGGACAGTCATCCAGAGTCGCCGACGCATCTCTGTCTGTGCCAAAGAGACTTTTGGCAGCTTACTTGGATCCCGGTGTAGACCCATCGACATTGCTGCCCGTAAAAGAGTGCCAGACATTATCCAGACCTGATCTCCAGCCGTCCCTCGCATATTCTCACGAGCGACAATGTGTAGACACATGGTCTGTATAGTGGAAAATACGACTCGGGGCTTTGCTGACGACTCCAGCCATGCCGTGGCTTCTCGTATCCATTGCATGGCCCAAGGACGTAACGAAAAATTGTCATCGTGCAGTGAGGCTCCAAGGGCAAGGCAAAGCTGCACCTGGATAGTAAACTCGACTGGAGCTGTGTTGTTATCATCCCAGAAACGATTGTACTGGTGCATGAAACTCGGAATATGGAGAATACGGCGCACAGTCTCAAAGGTTCGAATGTAGTTGTCAATGAGAAGATCTGCAAGGGCTCGGTCGGGCAGCCGCTTGCCATAATCCCCATATGTCCACTGGAATGTTTGCTTGGTTTTGAGCCTCTTGGATAGTGATTTGCAAGCCTCCACAGTCGACCAATTCTCGCTCTTTTCCTGGTGGTTTCGTTCAAGCCAGACTACATTCTTCGGAAGCTAATAGCAGATTGTTAGATAGTTCCTAGTTTTGAGACAGGACCGTGATCGCCGTACAAGAAATGCGGAGTAGACCCAACTGCTCGGAGCGCAGTATCTTGTTTTGACCATGACCGCAGCAATGGAGCTTGACGAGTCACCCAGGTAATGAGACATGGGCTTGTTGTTTGGGTTTTCGTCGGGATTGTTACTAATGATAGTTTGGCCATCATTCGTTTGCTTGTGCAATCCTGTAGGAGAAGTTGCTTGCCCGACCAAGTGACTGCCGACATTGGATGAATGCGAATCTTGTCTCTCGTCTTGATGTGTCGGGATAGTATCACTCTGGGCAGGCTGTCGTGGTAGCGTGGTAGATAGTGTGACCGACGCGTCATGATTGAGAGTTGCAGCTACTTGTGGACTGCTAAGCTCAGCCCGTAACTCTCTTAACACCGGTCGTCGTCGAACCTGGCTCTGAGACGGCTTAGGAGAATCCGAGGCATAGACGCACTCGATTTCGCCTCCCTTGGCACGGATGCAACCGCTGCAAGGCTGCTGGCGATCACACCGGAGCTTTTTCTGGCGGCAAGCAGAGCATGCAAGCGGCCTTCGGCGACGAGTCTTCATAGCCGGAGTTTGTAAAGCAAGTCCGGATTTCCGAGAACAATCAGTTACGCGATCTGACGGGGAGTGACTGCCCGGAAATGAGGGGACGCGACGTAGAAGCGTGCTTACTTAACCCGGGCACGGAGTCGGGGACGGAGATGATTTGACCCGGACTTAAGCGCCATTTGTACCAATCATGAGCTGCGGCCGGGTATAAGACACCAATGACAATTCAGCATTGTCCGGTGCGGATGATGTCTTGAGGCTGTAACGTATGCAGTCAAACGAAAATTATCTCCAGATCCGAGAGTACTCACTCACCAAGAATGGCGCCATGGCGCGAGACGTCGGAGTTTGTCTCCCTGGAGCAGAATTAAATCCGGACAAAAGTTGAAGAAGACGTTTAAAAGCGTGGATAATTGCCCTCGAAGCCATGGATTTATTACAAACGACATAACACTGATTTAAAACGCATCAAGCACCACTACATTCTACTTATTCTATTACAAACATCGATTGTAATCCATGTTCTAGTCACTATATCCATCATGGCGACATCTTTCGATATTACTCCAGAAAAGAGAGCAACTGCCCTTTCATTCCTAAAGCGTCAATTCTTTCGAAAGACCCCTGCTGTAACTAAAGCCGAGGTCGACTTGGCCGGGAAAACTGCCATAGTGACAGGCGCCAATGTCGGCCTTGGTTTCGAGTGCAGCCGCCAACTCCTGGAACTAGGCGTTGATAAGCTCATCCTTGCTGTTAGAAATGTAGCCAAAGGTGAAGCCGCACTAGAAAGACTTGCTACGCTGGCGTCCCTGACGAGTCAAACCATGGAAGTCTGGCAGCTTGACATGTCTGCTTATGACTCGATTACCCAACTTGCCGAACGAACAAAGACTCTCGATCGACTGGACATTTTTGTACACAATGCTGGAATCTCTAACCAAAAACTCCACCTCAACCCGAAGACTGGCTACGACGAAGTCATCCAGACAAACTACCTTTCTTCAGTTTTGCTCACTGTCTTACTCCTGCCGATCCTGAAGGACAAGAACTCGCCCACATCACCTGGTCGATTTACTCTTGTTTCATCCGAGACGGCTGCATGGGCTGCATTCAAGGAGAAAGATCAAGTTCCCATTCTTCCAGAGTTCTGTAAGACGGACAATCATGATGGTCCTGATCGTTATTGGACATCGAAACTGTTGGGTTTACTATGGCTATCAGAGCTGGCTAAGCGAGTGCCCTCTTCTGTCGCTGTGGTTAATGCGGTGAATCCAGGATTGTGCTACGGCTCCAATCTTACCAACAATTGGATTGGCATCGAAGGATATGTTTTCAGCGTTATGACCCGTCTTATCGGTCGCTCAGCGGCATTAGGGGCTCGCGCCCTTGTGGATGCTGCCGTTCGACAAAGCCCCAAATCCCACTGCCAGTACTTGGAAGATGGAAAGTTACAACCGTTAGTCGATATATTACTCTATTTTGCTCAAGATGCTAATTAATTTTGCCAGAATGCCACCACTTATTTACTCTGTTGAGGGAGAAGAAGTTGCCAGTCGATTGTGGGATGAGACTATGAACGAGCTTGCTTTTGCCCGAGTACCGGATATTATTAAAGATTTGAGTCTTTCATTGGCATGAAATGTGCGCTCTGTTGTTACGTCATAGATTTTGTTTAGCTGAGAATGTTCCTGGAAAATATAATTATGCGGGTAAAGTGTAGGGTAGCTTTCTTCCAAAATATAGTATGGTATTTCAACAGGCTATACAGAAGCCGCGGTTTAACAACTGCAGCTAGATCTGTAGACCTAATTAATGTGAAGTTCCAATGTGGCTTAGAATATGCTTGCGGTCTCTAGTTTGTTGAGTCATGAAAATTTGAAACATTTGAATCGAATAGTTGATAAAAAACGATCTGAGCGACATGGAATTTTAATCCTTTGCTCTCCCAAACCATCTCAGCTCCAAGTTTCGTTTGACTTTGCGCTTACTGTATCTGTATTTATAGTGAAGAAGATGAAACTATAAGTGCACTCTGAATAGCAGATCGAACAAAGGTACATTAATAAATTTCTCAATCTCATAGGTTCTAAGGAAGCAATCTTGTATCATTTGTAAAGAAGACCCGCTTTTTAGTGACTTTGCCTTATCTTATCTACTTGATAGCCTATTGGCACGTTTTTGGTCAAGACTGTACCAGAAGACATACTCAGGGACACACAATCGAAGGCACAAAATAATATCTTAACTTCATTACTATGAAAACCGGGTATCATTGTTATTTTAAACCTTAATCTACAAGATTTATCTATGCTAGAGGGTCATATGCAGTTGAACCCTGAGGATGTTTTGGACCGACGTAAATCGGCTTGGAGACGGTATTTGTGCCGCCGATCTGGTTGTATCGATGGCGACGGCAACTCACCACGCCATGGAAAATGAGGGTGATGATCGAAAATATCCTATCATTGGTCAGCTTTGAGAAATTAAAAGCCCTGTGAAGACTTACAAGGCGACGATGCCCAGACCACAGCATGTTGCGAAGACATAGCCGTAGAAGCTAGTGACGGTCTTCAGGTTTTCAGGACAATCATTTTCTTTGCAGTAATCAGAGCCATGGGCCCATGTGACTGCTGTCTGGGCAGCAAGAACTGCAACTGAGACGATCCAGAACACAGTCAGGATAATATCAAGCACCAATGCAGCCCAGAAGTTAAAGAGGCGGCTAAAAGATAGCTGGGCGAAGGCCATCCATAGTGCGACCAGAAGGGTTGCAGAGCTCTATCATAAGGCAAGATAAGTCAGTATTTCGCTCGAGTTGGTGGGAAAGTAGGTGGGAACGCACCGTTATAATTAGCAGGCAGTTACCTGGTATTACCACAGCGTAGATTGTGAAAGAGGCCACGACAATGATGATGATACTAAGCACCGCTTGGAAGATTCGAAGGACTGTGGACCCAGTGGGGTATTGAGAAAGGTCGGGCTGACGGGTAGCCATCTTGAAAAGTGTCGACTCAGTGCCTTGAGTTTTGAGAATATATTTCTTGTTGTACTGTCTTTGGTAATAGGGCTGGCTGATTCGAGAAGAAAACGATACAATTTATTCCCAAGTTACCAAACAGCTAAAGGGGAAAAGTGCATAAGAAAAGGAAAAGCGGTAAGGCTTAGACCCTTAAATGTTCTCTCGCTTGGCCTGTCACAGCCTCAGTGATTACCGCAAGTTATTAAATCCTGTCAGATTTAACCCTGCCATCCACTATTTTGCCCTCGCTCCAACGAGTTGTGTCAGCCGAGGGAGATGACACGCGGGTTCGCCAGGATGTGTCCTAGCGTTCGCTAGTGTAGCAAATTAAATTACCCGCGATCCAACGCCCAGAATAACATGACGATAACTACCATACCACAGCTTAGAAACATAAGACCTGTAATTACAAGCATAAAATCCGAGATGATCTACTTTGCATGTGCTGTTTAGGTGCCAAGTCCTGACAGAGGTGCAGATGTTGACGCCTTGCAGATAAAAATAACCAGCAAAACGACCAGGACCCCCAGCACAGTAAGCAGGGCGCAGCATGAACCCAGTTTAAGCAGCGTGAATTGACCAATTGGAAGAATTTCTCTTTAAAAAATAAACATGGAGAACTCTAGCGGTCGGCTTGGTAAGGCTGAGAGTGTTGAGTAGTATGTCACTGCCACACTCTCATCTGGTTTCAAGTCCCGATAGTCAGGTTTGCTTTAATTGCGCCTCATGAATATTAACGTTATGCTCTTGAAAGCTCTAATGCTCGATAAGAGTCCGAGCTTCTTCCCTACGTTGGGATAGGTACAAGACTAATTTCACCTGCTTTGTAGAGCTGGGACGACTCCACGTAATCAACCAACAAGATTACTACGAGTCGATGGAATTACTCTGTTTGTGTAGAGCGATCAAGGCCGATATTCACGTAATATACTTAGTACAAGAAAATGTGATGATATGAGTCTTGCAAGAGTTTGATTAGTGAGACATTGATCTCCAGATGTGCTATCTATCTCTAGAAAAGGGTTTACCAAAAAAAAAAAAAGTCGGCCAAACAAAGGGTGTGACTAGTTTCTTCTGTCCAGCAGAAGAAACAAACTATGCACCACACCTGATGGCGCGACACGTTGTAGAAATGAAACTGAACATGAGCTAAATCATCTCGATTTCAACCCATGAAACGAGAAAATGCAGAAAACTCCTGTGTCTTAGAAAGTAAGAGTGCAACTAGACGGGGCAGTTGTGGAAACAAACATGGCACTGAAGAGTATCACAATGCACAATCTCGTCCGTGCAACCAACGCAGCCTACACACTCACAACGAGTGCGATGGGGGCATTGGCGAGGCTGGAAGTCCTGGTTGACGGGGCTGGGAAGGGAAGAGTACTCGGGCTTGGCCTCGGAGGGCGGGGCAGAGGCGGGAAAAGTGTTGGGAGTGGCGGAAGGGCTCATCCTGACAACTATTGGTTGAGATGATTGGGGACTGGTGATAGGTGTGACGATGAGTAGTTTGTGTTTGCGTGAGTGAGTTGTGATGATGCTGTAGATGCAAGAGATGCTAATGAGCTTGATGGTTTCCCTCCAGACTGTCCGCGGTGAAGATGATTCTTATACTTGGTTGTCAATCAACAATTTGGCACTTGTTCACACTTCAGCACGAGCATGATGCATTGCGCAGCAAAATTTCCTTTGACCGTTGTTCGTCTTGTTCTATTGCCGCTATTCATTTTGCTGTGTTGCTGTTGTTCACTGAGATTTGTACCCTTGCATACTAGTTCAGGGCTAGCTACTGTGCTCGGAGCCATCAAAAGAGGTATCAGGGCCTGACTTCAACCCTTGTAAAGAAAACTTTTTCCTGATTGGGACATGTCCTACAGCGCATTGGCGAGACTCGGTAGTTACCATACCTGGTCTCTTTAAGTTAAGGCCGTCTTATCGATCTTATAGATCGAAGGCATAAGGACAAATGAGAAACCGCGTCTAACAAGCTTAAATGGGTAACGTGTCGATGGTCTCGGAATAGACCAGGTGGTAGTTGCTAGGATAGTGAACTTGCTAAGCGATTGACGAAGCATTACAAATGACGATTGACGTATCAGCAGGTGAAGGAAGATCATCACCAGGCTTAGCGTCAGTGATACTTCTACGGTTCTTCATTACGCCTTGTGAAGGGTTGTAGCCAAGCAACTCCTGAATGAACCTCTGACGACTGGAAATGAGACAGCGGTAGTAGATGATCGCATGTTAGGAGTGGCAGGAGAGTAACATGCAACGTCAGCTTACATCGCTTAAAAAGCGTTCTCTCACTGCCACCGAGTATCCAGAATCCCGGGGGCCGAGGCCACCGCGAGCTTCATGACATATTTCCTTCAGAAAGTTGTTCATAGATAATTCTTAAATAAACAATGGTGAACACCACTTACTAGCTCACGCACCATCAGTCCAGGCAGCTTATTCGCTTGATCAATCATTTCAACCTTTCTTCTAGCATCAAATCTTGTTTCTAGCTTTCTGAATATCCTACTTCTGTCGAGAGTCATTATCTCTCCGGGACAATGCGAGTCTCGTGGCTTTTGGCCTTGGGGACAAGCGCTTCGGCGGTTGTTTTTCCGAGGTCACCTACCAAAGCCCCTTATCACGTGGCTGATGGCTTTGAACTTGTGCCTAACCGGTACAGAGTCAAGCTGCGGGATAACCATACTCTTGAGGATCACTTCGCCAACATAGGTGTCAATGTATCTGAGGTGGCAACCTCTTTCGAATATCTGCGCAGTCTCAACATCTACCATCTAACCGTGAGAGAGGAGGACTCGCACGTCATACACGAAAGGATTCGACATGATGCCGCAGTTGATCATGTTCGTCACGATTATTACACTCAACTAGAAGACCCTGACCTATCTGATCAGCCCGTGATCAAGCGCCGACACGAGCCGAAGCCTGCCCTTTCCCTTAATAAAAGATGGGATCAACTAGTGACTGGTTACATGTCTCACTGGAATATCGCCATGATCAGTAGAGGGTGGGCTATGAGAAAAACAAACAATCGCCCTGAGCCCAATCGACTTGACCTAGGTGATGATGTCACTAAGTCGGCAGGAGCAAGTTGGAAAAGATATGCAGGCGCAGGAGTGAAAATTTACATCTTTGATAGTGGTATCAGGCTCAATCATGATGCTTTCGTACATTATGATGGTGCCTTTCCCAAAGTGAGCAACTTCGGTGATCTGAAGCCCGAGGATCCAGCTCCATATTGTTCTGACGGGGAAACTATGGTACGTTCACAATCGTTGTGCTTCGTGTCGCTTTTCATACCTTCCATCTATTTGGCACTCGGGGGTGCATATCCTTCGTCTCGGTCTTCACGCTGACTTCACCAAAGGAGGATACGAATGGACATGGCACTCACGTTGCCGGAATAGCTGCGGGTAGCCACAACGGAGTAGCATACTCAGCACACCTAGTCGCCGTCAAAGTCAAATGCAACAAATCACAACCTGTGCGCCAGTTCATTAAAGGTAAGCAATAAGCTCTTCGCCACAATTATCTTCGCCATATTTGAGGCTTACAGATTCCTAGCCGTCGAGCACGTGGTCTTGGAACATGAAAAGTTCAAAAAGTATCCGGTAAGAGCACCCTTACCCTTGATTTCAGCGCACTTTACCTAATAATAAGTGAAAGCCATTCCCAAGATGGCGAGGTTCAGTGATAAACTGGTCACTTGAACTTTTTATCGACCCGTTGGATACCGGACTGCAAGATGCGTTACAATCAGCCGCCAATGCTGGTATTCCTATAGCTGTCGCTTCTGGCAATGACAATCGTGATAAACTCGCTACTCCAGCTAAGTAAGTCTTTACGTTAAAAACACATATTCATTATGGCTAATACTGGAGATCACAGATATTGGGGACCCGTCTTCAGTGTCGGAACTGTCAACATCAAATATGGCAGATGGTATAGGCCTCCAAGAGGTATCCTTCCGGCGCGTGGTTCCAACCACAATAAGAGACTTAACGCTTTTGCACCAGGAGAGCTGATCCTATCGGCATCAATTAACTGCACTACATGTTATGAACGCATGAACGGTACAAGCCAGGCCGCTCCACACGTTGCCGGCATCATGGCTACTATCGTCGATTACGAAGGTTGGCAGAGCCTTGACCACGCGAAAAAGGTTTATCAAAGAGTGAGAGAAAACACTATAAGTCATGTTAATATCGATGCTGCTATGGACAAGGCCGGAACCACCAACAAACTAGTCCAAACTGGTATCGTGTACCTCGGCAAACACCCTTACCATGGTGTTCCCGACGACGAACAGATACCCCTGGACAATAATCCATTGGGTCCTTCACAGATTGGCATGGAACGTCCATTCCCATTCAGACAAGACGAAGGAACCACCCACAAGGAGGAGCCTAGTGAACCCGATCCAGCCCGTATGCTTTCCTAGTCAACCTGACATATCTTATCAAGTTTGTTAGCTAACATTGTTGTGCAGCTGATATCCCCAAGCAAATAGTCGAATCGGACGATAATTCAGACCGGCTGATGCAAGTCGGCGATGAAGTTGGTTTCAAGCCCAAAGAACCGGACTCCTCTGATTGCTTTGGACTTGGTACCAACCATTATGTTACCCGTGAACCCATGGTCGCGGCCATTGATAAGTTTTGTGAGGTTGCACAAGCTATGCAGAGGCCAGACGACGGCGCTAAGTTCATATCGAGCATCTACCATGGTGACCCCGGATGAAGTCCAGTTGACCATTCAGTTCGAAACTCCTGAGGTCGATTACGCAGTTGACAGAGACGAGCGCGTCTTTTATCTAAAGGATATGGTGCTTGATAGATGCGATAGTAGCAACGTTGATAATCCTCCCAACTTCAAGGCTGGCGGCGTAGCCAAGAAAGGCCAAGTCAGCTATCACACGGAACCACGCAAGGCGCGACGACCAGCTTCAAAGGGTCTTTCCGCCGGTTGTAAAGTCGACACCAATTTTCTTGGGCCACGGAAAATTGTCAGCAAGGTTCGCGTCTGGGGTGCAGGCTGGGCGACTTCGGACGTCGGCCAGGCATTTGGCAAAGAGGCTTCGGAGTGTGGTGTTCAGAATTTGGGCCCTGCTTACCAGTTCAAGTATGAAGGTGGCGATGATGATAGGGAGTGGTCGGCTGAGCTGGACGGGCAAGCCGATGTCAGCGAGAAGTGTATTGCTGAGGCTATCAAGAAGTCTGGAGCACCCGAGGTGACTTGTGAAAAAGTTTTGAGGGAGGACGGCGTCCCAGCGTGATTGAACAACCTATCAAGGATTCTTATCTCGCGGAAGTCATAGATGACGGGCTCGTACTGGCGGAACAGTATTTTTTTTCTCATTCTGATCGAACACAAGATAGGCATGGGTCTGATTGTGAGGATGTGGCTTGTCTTACAAGATTTGAAGACTACGCCTTATTTAATGATATGCTTTTATAAACAACTGACGTGAGTTTTTTCGAATTCATCTCGTTTCGTTGATCCATGTAGGGGGCAACCATCGAGGCATTCTTTTAACCACAGCACTCGATCAGGAGCGCTTCCAGCGTGGTCTTGAGTTAAACATGAGGATGATAGAACAGAAAACTCGAACAAAAGCCCACTCAGAGTCAGCATTCACCAGTCTGTTTCCTTCAATCGCAGGTAGCACTGCATTGGCTCTCTCGCAAACTTCTGTACAGCTTCATACCCACTCAGCCCAACAGGAGTCGGCAGTAACTCAAAATGCCACACAATTAGTGCAAAGTGAATCCTAAGAACTTGCAGCGCAAGTCTCTTTCCATAGCATCCCCTAAGTCCCATTCCAAAAGGAAGCGAAGGGCCAGCCATCGAGTTGTACTTCTCAACACCTGTATCAGGATCTAATTCCAGCCAACGTTCTGGTAGGAACTTGGCGATATCGTTGTCGTCCCAAAGACCTGTGAGTGCCGACTTGGATTCCTTGCGTGCACCAAGACTACGTTGCTGGTCGTCTAAACTCATGTTTGGCTCAAGATAACCAGGGCCGTTCGCCATAAGCCAGATATTGGTGCCCTTTGGAATATGGTGTCCTAATACCGTAGTGTCGTGTTGTGCTTGGCGAGCGACAAAGCCAATCGAGTTAGAATGGCGCAGAACTTCGTCGACGACGCCATCCAAATATGGAATGTTTGCACCGCTGAGCTCCTGGTACGACAAGGAACGTTTGTCTTGAGCAGCATCAGGGAAAACGTTGCGAAGAGTGTCGCGTAGTTTTACTTGAACGGCGGGATTGTCGGTGAGCATCTTGACACCCCAGGCAATCGTGGTGGCTGACGTGTCGTAGCCGGCCGTCATGAAGCCAAAGAACTCGTCGGCAATGGCATTGTTATGGTAGTCAGGCTGCCGTCCATCTTTGGTGGCCAGCTCACGCTCTCTCAGCAGCACTGAGTGTATGGCGCTTTTTGGTTGGGTAGTAACGCCGTTATCGATCAATTCGATACCTTCATCTACTCTATCGCGTATAAACTTGTCTTTGATGGCTTTGGCGTTGCGCATATATGGGAAGCAGCGAAGTATCCATGATGTCAAAGCTGGCGCAGGGGACAGCTGGGTATCTGAGACAGATTCTGCCAGTGTGAGAATTGCTGAGAAAATGTCTGGAGGACAGTGCTCGGGAAAAGACAAGGCGGTGTCAACATCATCCGGGACTTCCATCTCGTTTTCATCAACTTTCTTGAGGCGCTGGAACGTGTTGCTATCAATCTCGACCAAGCCAAAAGAAGACGCAAATATGGAATCCAGAGAAGCAAAGGTAATGTCGTGGTGAGCCGAGAAAGGTCGACCATAAGCCATCTTGCACTTGAGTTTCCACAGCTTGATGAGATTGAGGGTGCTCGAATACACTTCCGGCGCACTAATCTCGTTGATGAAAGTAGGCGCCATGAGATGATTAACCAGCTTGCGATTATTCTTGAACTGCGCGTCAGTCGAGAGGTAATGCGAGTGCTGGTGAGGCATAATTCCGCCGACAAATTCACCAAAGAACTCAGCTCGGTCAAAGTCCTTGATTCTTCGAAGTAAGATGTCTTGACATTCGAATGGATCGGTGATCACAACCCAAGGTAGGCCGCCGGGTCTCGTGAAAGCTTGAACGATTGGGCTTTGGTGGCGAGTTGTGAGTGACGTTAGCCAGCACTAACTATATATCAGTGATCTTAAATTAAGTAAGCTCGTACGACTCCAGTGGTTTATGCTTACAAATATTCTCTTTGTTCTCAGTACATATCGAATCATCTCAGGGACGTCACCCAGTAATTTCCCTGCTGCATCTTTGTTGTATGGGATACCAGCGATTGGTTTGGGCAAGATTGCGCGGTATGCCAAATACAGAGCAGCGCTGCCAATACTCAGGACTATCAGGGTCACTGGAGAGGCGATTGCAGGCATTTTGTCGAAGATGCTTTGAGTGTAGCAATGAGGACCTGTAGGTAAAGTGACTGGTGGTGAAGGTCGAGGTAGAATACTTGAATGGTAGAAAAGGCTAGGCCAGGCTTCTTATAGATGGGTTAATAGATTTAGTTATCTTAAGATTGGCAGTTCTGATGCCCCAATTGAAGTTCACGATGTCACATTGAACTGCACGTGCTGATGCAGTGAGATGCGGGGGGTTTTACGCACGAATCAAAAAAGGATGAACACTGTTACAGCGAAAGCCTGGTCGCATAAGCGGAATCCCGGATTGGCCAAGAATGGTGTTTTGGTGCGCTTCGCATGTGACTATCAGTGAGAGCTCGCATGATGTTTCGTATAAATAAATCTGGGCATGCTGCGTAAGACCCCTTGTAATTGAAACAATCAAAATATGATGCAGTCAGGCAATGCAAGCCAAGAAGATATACATATAAGACATGATCAAAATCTGAATATCATTTCAAGCTAATGCTATACCAGTAATATCTCCCAACTCAGGAAACAAAACTGTTTTCGTCTTCTTCTTCAGATCAATAGCGTATACACCTCCCGACAAGTCGGTGACATATGCCATCGAAGCTTCCTTATCTAATGCAAGTCCAATTGTCTCATGAAGTCGCTTAGCCAGGACTTCCCGTTCGGGCAAATCGCCTGCAGAATGGGTGCCGATGAATGCGCGGTTCAGAGAGTTGCCCTTGGGCGGATCTCCTCGATCTGTCCAGTACAACGTTTGCGACCTCTCGTCTAACTCCAAATCAATCGGTTCGGGTAAGTGGTCGAACACTGTTTCAACTTGTGAAGGATCATCCATCTTGGCTCGTAGGATGCGCCCTTGGTTCCCTTTTGACGGGCCCTTCTGCGACCAGTAGAAGTGGCGATTTGTCTCGTCCACAGTGATACCCACGCACCATCGACATCGATCTTCTCTGTCTTCTGCACTTGAGCTTGTTGAGACCAGTACCTCAACGTCAGATCCGTCAAGGTTGCAGCGCATAACCTTCATTCCCTCTCGGTCACACCAGTATAGCTTTCGACTTCGGTGAGCAAGTGTGATTTGCTTTGGAGTGTAAACGCCAACAGTTCCGGTCTTAACAATGGTTGTTCTTTCAGATCCGTCCAGCCGCGAACATTCGATGGATCCATCGTTGTTCTTGAATGTTGGTCCCATATTTGTCCAGTACATGAACCCATTATCGCGATCAATTGTGATGCCGTCTGGCATCGTCGTCATCTCATCGAAGATTGTTTGTAGGTCAGTTCCATCGGTGTTACATGATAGGATGCGACCTTTGGGATGAGGAAAGTTTGACAAGTCGGTGTCAAGGATATAAAGACGAGGGAGAATAGCGGAACCCATTTTCTGTTTGGTGTAATAATCAATCCGGGTACATCAAAGTAGTGAGGTATGAGGGTAAATCGAAAGGTTAATAACCAGCATGTAGCGAATTTGGACAATGTCTATTTATCACAACAGTCCGATCGGTAGATGACATGGCGGGTACAGGCACGGGCGTCGGGCCTAAGAGAAAGCCCTTACATCGGAAAGGTCCGATATCGTTCTTGGAGCAAGGATCTTGGGACCCACTGCATTCCCGTGTCTTCCGTGAAAAGTGGCTCTGTTCCGGAGGAGTGGGGCTGCCGAGGCCGAGAGAAATCCACCGCGGAATTATGACGCAAACCGGACCACGCACGGGTCCCTGAAATTCCATCCTGGAAAACTTGATCTCGATTCACGGTGGTGCGGAATGCATTGTTCAAGATCGAAGCGGAATCGCTGCGCAGGTTTCATTCGTGCCCGGTAGAGAAGATGAACTCATACGATCATCATCACGACAGAGAACGCTACGGTCGTACCAATACTTGAACGTACTGAGTTGGACTCGAGTAAAATGCATGTAGAATAGATCACATCCTTTAACATTCAAGACAATTCCCTGAACGCGGCTTGACAAGCACAATTTACGCGCAGGGACTTGATACAAAGCTCTTAAAAATTATCCTACGATAGTAAAAATGGTATCTCATGACTGCTTCTTGACATCGACTTCCTTTCCATCTTGCGAAAAAGTATCCCAATCTTGTCTGACATTCAAGAGCCTCACAAGCTCCTCATCCCGCTGCTTCGCCAGATTGACGTACTGCCGGCCATTAATGGAACTCCGCGTGCCATCAATCCATTTTTGCTTCAATGCCTCATCCACAACAGGGTCCTCGGGAGCGTACCACGTTTGTAGTGGGCCCAGTAGATGATCTGCAAAGTGTTCGATGCCTCCTTCGCCGCCACCAAGATGAAACAACAGATTGGGTCCCATAACTCCCCATCTGAGGCCAGGCCCGTATGAGACAGCATCATCGATTTCCTGGACATCGCAGACATCTTCCTTCAAGATGTGAAAGACTTCTCGCATGACTGCGGCCTGAATGCGGTTTGCAACATGACCAGGAACTTCCTTCTTGAGATGGATGGGTTGTTTTCCTAGACTCTGGTAAAACTCCATTGTGCGTTTAATGGCACTTGGGGCTGTTTGTACGCCTCCCACAACCTCAACTAAAGGAATTAGATGTGGTGGGTTGAAGGGATGTCCAACGACACATCGCTGAGGTCCTGTGCTAACGTCCATGCCTTCTTGGATCGAAGAACAGGTCAAACCGCTTGAGCTGGTTGCGATAATGACATCTGGCCCAAGCTGGGCCCCCATCTCTTGAAACAGCTTGCGTTTGAAGTCTATTCTCTCAGGACCGTTTTCTTGAACAAAGTGGACGTCTTGCAGCGCTTCGGATAAGCTGGTGGTGAAGATGACATCCTCAGGCTTGGCATCTGCGTTCTTGACCAATCCAATTGATGAAAGAACTGGCAGGGCATCCCGAATGAAGTTTCTCAGGTAGACTTCGGCTGCAGAGTTGATATCGAAAGCCTTGACTTGCAGACCCTGGGCGATGAAGAGAGCTGCCCAAGAAGCGCCAATCGCGCCGCAACCGACGATACCGACGGTACGAATTGATGACATGTTGCGAATGATAAGAAAAATGAGAATAAAACGTGGATAAGAACCAAGATACGCAAAGGTGATTTGATTTGGGCTTCGTGACTCAAAATGAACAAACAATTATCATGCCGTGGTATTTATTCTACACAGATAGACGGCAGCCGGAAATAGCTCCATATTCCCCAAGGGCCAGGTGCCAGCCCACTTTAAAGCCACAGGCCTCGGCATTTCGTCTAGCTGCGTCATGCGACCGGTAGTTGCTTTATGACCGGTGGCGCTAACTTGAACGATTCAGCATTGTTAACGTCAAACATACGAAGGCCGGGCGCAGAATCAAGCGCCGAGAGACAGGAACTCCACGACCCTTGTGGCCCAGTTCACTATCTAGTAACGATTGCGGAAGATCCGAATCGTCTGACCGGGAGAATGAACAAACTTGGCTTCTTCCTTCCGGCGTCTAGAAAATTTCTAGAACACTTTAGGGCGGAAATAGTCCGTTCTGGAGACTGTCTTCTCCACTCTGACCCTCCCTCTATGGAACGTCAATGCTCAAACGTCGTCATCGCGGAACTAGCTCCAGCAAATCAACTTGTGCGCACAGTCAACCTCTTCTTGGTGGTCCACTAACCAGGAAATGTTTCCGCTTTCTCAGCCTCATGTTGCATAGATTTCAGGGCTGCGTGGTTATTTCCTCCACTCCTTTTCGTCATGCTGTGTGCTGTTCGGTCTCCCCGCTCGCGCTCGCGCTCGCGTTTTATCTCCCAGATTCCCGATCCAATTCTCGGCTTCATATCCATGGGGGCGTAATGAAAAGACGCCGAAACCGCATGGTTATTGTGGATAGGACATGATGGAGCTCTTGACTGATAATTCGCCTTGCGGTTTTCTTGAAGCTAATAAAAACTCTTGTTTCTGCTTCGAGTTTGATGTCGTTCCTTTAAGATAAGGAAACTTGATAAACCCTTGGCTGAACTTTTGTTATATACTTCAGCGGCACTCAACATACTTTGCATAAATTTTTTATTCCGATAAAATCAGCCTTGACTACCGTTCTTCTGTTCTTCTACTACTCATACTCGAAACAATGTCTCAAGAACCTAGAATCCCCGACGTTTATGGTCCCGATACTCACACCGACCGGGAATTTGTTCCAGTACCTGAGGATACCGCCCGCATCTTCAGACTGATCGCCTCGCAAACCCCAGGCTTCTCCCAAGATGAAGACCTGCTATCCAAAGTTAGATTTGAAGGAGACTCGTTCCCTGTTATTCCCGGCCCTATCAAGGCTGTATCAGTAGCGGCTGCTCTGCACGCCATGGCTGGTGTGGTAGCTGATGAGATCCTTACTCTGCGAGGTGCTGAGAACAAGGATCGCCAAATCACAGTCAACACAACACAAGCGGGCCTTTGGTTTGGCAATGTAGCTACAGCATACGTGGATGGCAGAGACGTTCTGACACTTGCCAAGTCGGGAGAGCTCAAGAAGTTACTGCCGGACTGGGAGAGAGGTTGGGTCGACACGCCTCTCAAGTATCGTACTACTGGTCTTTACCCTACCTCGGATCCGGAAACGTGGTACTCCCTTCACGGCTCAATGAGTGCAGAGCCGGTACTCAAGTCTATCGGAGTAAATCCATCTGAGCCAATCACGTCAAACGACGAGGCTGCTAGGCATATCGCCAAATTTACGAGCAAGCTTTCACCCGAGAAGCTCGAGTTCACCAACCTTATGAACGGTTTTTGCGGTAGTCCGTGTTTCACCCCCAAGCAATGGAACGAAAGCGAAATGGGCAAATCACTTGCTTCTCATCCCCTGGTCAACGTTACAGCGCAATCCCATGCTATTCCTACACCGCCTATCGCTTTCCCTCCTCTCGATTCATCCGATCAGCGCCCACTGGCTGGAATCAAGGTTGTCGAGATGACCCGTGTTATTGCTGGTCCTCAAATTGGCGCTATACTGTCTAGCTTCGGTGCCGATGTCATTCGTGTCAACCCACCACATCTTCCTGACATCAACATCATGCAGCTAACTCTCAACGCCGGCAAGCGCACTATCGCCATTGACCTGCGAAATCCGGAAGAAGCAGCCATCATCAAGTCTCTCGTCGCTGAAGCAGATGTTTTCGTTCAAGGTTTCCGTCTGAACAAGATGCGCAAGTATGGCCTTGGCTTGAATGAAATCCTCAAGATGGCTGGTGAGCGCGGCCGTGGTATTGTTCACGTTTCTGAGAACTGCTATGGCCCTGATGGTTACTATGCTGAGCGTCCAGGCTGGCAACAGATTGCAGACGCCGCTGCTGGCTCTGCGTACGTTACTGGACGATCGCTCAAGTTGCCCAACAACGAGGCTGTACTTCCGTCACTTCCAGTCAGTGATATGACGACTGGAGCTCTTGGTGCAGTTGGGACGCTTCTTGCCCTGCATGATCGTGCTACAAAGGGTGGCAGCTACGCTGTCCACGCATCGCTTGTCGCAGTCAATGCATATGCATTGAGATCAGATGTCGGTCTCTACTCACCAGAGACCGTCGCTAAATGTGCCGAACAGTTTCAGTGGGCAGAGATGAGAGGATCTCACCATGTTCTTGATCTCCTTATGACGGTATGGAATGGCTGGAAGCGTGTCCTTGGCAATGCTCTGGCGGAGGACAGTGATTTTTACCAGACCTTTGAAACCAGTGCCTTTGATGGAAAGAAACTTAGTATTCTGAAGCCTGTCGTTAGCCTCAGCGACTCCACTGTGTCGCCCATCTGGACCACGCCTAGTGTCCCTTATGCGAATGAGAAGGCTGACGGCATCCGATTTCTTTAGATAATGATGACGTTGATCAGCTAGTAATTCGAAATCATGACCTATTATTCGAGATCCATGCGACATCGTGGTTCGCTCTACAATTTCGCTCTGTGTGTCCTCTTCACCAGCTATTTGAAGTTTTAGCGATTTATTTACCCTTTCCCCCGAGTGACTATTCGTCCCTATTTACAGTACTAGAAGCTGCCGGTCAATTGAGCCTTACCCCGGGATATCCCAATGGTTTTACTTTCAATCTAAGCTTTACAGCCAATCGTCATAGAGTATTGACAGTCATTGTTGATGCAAGCACTAAAAAAAGATGACAGGAAGACACAGTGTAGGTGTAGAGGCTTGACTTTTTGCTAGGGCTCAAAAGAGCTAAGGCTATTGTATACTAAAATTATTTCTTTAGGCAGGTGTGCCCGACTCCTGCACCACTAAAAATGGCTTGGTGCCCAGTACATCACTACATATAATCTAGCGATTTATTTTACCCGTCCCCAGACTTGTCTCACAAGTGTGTTGAACCCCTCATTGCCGGCGTTCCTTCCGTTGACCCACATCAACCAATCATTCAAGCTGATTGGCTCGAAGAGAAACTCAATGCCGATCTGGATTCAATTTCGCGCCTGGCTGGCATGAGTATGTGTTTCTTGAACCTGGGGAATGGCGTAGATTGGGATGTTGTGAGTATGTAAACTTGACGACGGTTGATGACCGTACATGTTCTCAACATCTATAAAAGGTTGGTAAAAGCCATGTTCCCTACCAAGTGTAGACTCAAGCATCACTCAACATCCATCAGCAAATATTCATATCTTGAAACTATACTCAACATCTCGAAGAAAATATAGGCCAAGGTCAGACATCTAAAACTAACATTATCATGTCACGAACACCTGTAAGTACCAGCGTCCTGGTCACAAAAATCTGCCCCAGACCTAACACCAAATAGCCAAGATACAACCGACCTTTCAACCACATCGGAGTTTCCGTGTCAGATGCGAAAGCGACAGTTGATTGGTATACCAAAGTAATGGGCTTCCAACTTCTCGGAGACATCTATCATATCAAGCGCTCGGAGCACCCAAACGATGCAATCTTTCGTATCTATCCCGACAGCCTCCACGAAGTCAAGCTAGCTAGGATGGCCACCGGGAATGGTGTCGGCTTCGAAATTTTCGAGTTCGTCAATCCTCGATTCAAAGCGGCAAAGGAATTCGAATATGAGAGGGCGGGAGTCTTTCATATTTGTGTCACAGACGCGGATCCCGAGGGTTTGGTAAAGAAGGTTGAGGCTGAAGGGGGCAAAAAGATTGGGGAGACTGTAGACCCATCTGGAAAAGGCGAGATTACCTGTCTCTATCTTGCAGACCCCTGGGGCAATGTTATTGAGGTAATAGATGTTGGTTTTGAGGTCATGGGATGCAAGGCTAAGTTGTAAGTAATAGTCAACCATAGTCTCGAGTTAAGAAACATGTAGAAGAGTATTCCATACTATATCTTATTTCTTGCTAGTCGTAATTCCTCCCACAGAGCAAAATTCTTCCATTCTTGTCCGAAATTAATGCGCTCGTGACTAACTTCACATGACGTGGGAGGCCACAGACATTGCGAAGTGGGTCTGAGGTGTAGCTGTATCTTATCACCACGTGACCATCTGGCGAGGAGCAGCAAAACTCAGAGTCACTCGGCTACCTTTCTATTTAATAAAACTATAAGGTGGTAGAGCTTTTAGCGAGATAAGACTGGATGCTAACGAGGAAAAACTAGCATCGGTAAGTTCTAAGAGTATTAATTCATAGTAAAATAACAACTGCTACTCCTATAAGTGACTATAGGGTAAGCACACTTATTAAGAATTAAGTATGTATTAACTCTTAGAGTTCTTAAGAATAAAGCTATTGTTAAACTGGCGTGTTATAATACTGTGGTAATAGTAAGGAATATTAGGGCGTGACGATTGTTATTCGGTTGGGACCTATCCCTATCTTTTCCCTATGTGTACACTAAGTTATTTATGCAAAATAACATTTAGCAATATTAATCCCGCATTAGAGCGTAACCTATCCATTAGGGATCAAAATGTCCTCAAGATTAATAATCACTCTTATGTCAACTTTAAGGTATTATTTAACCTACATATTAGTATAGGAAGCTATAGAATGATAACTAATTCTTGTGAGGCAGAATGCTCAGCTTGCATCTGGGAGACATCTTAACTCATTTGACGTCATTAGTCAGCAGAACGAGCGAGGTCGCGTGGCCCAATGGCAAGGCGTCTGACTACGAATCAGAAGATTCTGGGTTCGATCCCCAGCGTGATCATTTCTTTTACCTGCGATCTAAAGTTGTTTTCCTTTTAGTTAGAATTACAACTCCAGTAGAGCCAATGTGTGATTTGTGAGTATGTAGCATATTATACATCAATGGTGGAAATATCGTGTTTTTTGTTATAGTTAAAAGTATGTCTTAATGTTTGCCCCTTGCATAGTAAGTATATAGCTTTCGGGAAACCTACTCAACATCCCCGCTTTTCCGGCAGCTCTTAATATGTCGATGGCTGCGACCTTTGCTTCGGAAGTTCGGAAGCCTCGCATTCTGCATTGGCTGGAGAGTGTTTAGGCTGAATCAACGAGCTCAGGCAATCTGTTTGTCGCCAGATGTGTTCGTGTCGGAAAAGCTGGGGACGGAAAAGATGAGCACGGAAAACATACCAAATTTGGCTTCTAGTGCCCTTTTGGCGGTTTCAAGCCAAATAACGTTAATTCAGCATGGGGTTAAACATGGTTGAGGTGTCATCTCATTGGAGGACATACAATTCCCTCTCCATGCCGAGGCGCATGGGCCAAAAAAGTCGATGAACCCCGGATAGCGTTAGATGGTAGATGGCTGATTCTGCTGTATATGGGGTACACCTGCAAGATCCCCTTCAGCAGTCTTCTCTTTTGCCCCTCCCCGCTAATCGGTTCTTCTTTATGACGAAGTAGCTTATCATGCTTCGCAAAACTCTTGTACTGCTCCTAGGCTCTGCCGTGCTTGCTGTTCGTGGCAATGCTGTGAACCTCTTCGTAGCGGACTCGGGTGGTAACCTGACCACACTAACACTCACCGAGTCGCGAGACGGTAACGATCTTTCCGTCACGTCGAAAACGCCAGATTGCCAGCCCAATCCTTCATGGCTGACACTCGATAGACCCAGTCGTGTGCTCTACTGCCTCGACCGCGGTGGCTCGGCCTCAACATCTGGCTCGCTGAACTCTTTTTCAATTGGAAAGAACGGCGCTCTAACTGATATCGCGCGTATCAAGGCGCCATTGAGCGGCGTTGCTGGTGAGATCGTCACCCTTCCTAATGGGAAACGTGGCTATGTGAGCGCTTCATAGTACGTGCACGAATCGGTCCATCTCAATCAAATATCTTGTCTTTTTTATCACTCACACGCTGCAGTGCTCCAGGTGTAGCGGCTGCATATGCTCTCGGACCTAGTGGTACCCTCCCAGGGACAGAGCCTTTGCAACAGATCTCACCGAACATCAGCCAAATTGGTCCCATCGCATCTCGTCAAGAAGCAAGCCACCTTCACCATGTCATCCTCGATCCCACTGGAAAGTATGTCGCCATCCCCGATCTTGGTGGTGATGTTGTTCGTATTTTTGCTTATGACAAGAAAAACGTCGCTCCGGTCACCCAAGTGAGCACTCTGGAGGCCCCAGCAGGCACTGGACCGCGCCATGGGTTCTTTAGAGTTATGGCGAACGGCGACACATTCTTCTTCTTTGATGGAGAACTCAGCCAGAACGTGTACTCTTACCGTGTCAAATACAACCGCGGTGGTCTTTCCTTCACCAAGGTATTTGAGACTCCGTCGCTCAATGCCACCTTTCCTCCAAACACGGCTCCTATTAGCGAGATCGCAATGAGTGTAAGTGTGCCATCCAGCCCGAATCTTTGTTGTCGTACTGATCTTGTATGTAGCCCGACAAGCGTTTCTTGGTTGTGTCAAACCGCGAGAAGTCATTCGCCACTTCCCTTCAGGCAGGCTCTGGTCCCTCAGACACACTGACCACGTTTGCGATCAGAGAGGATGGTACTCTCAAACGTGTGCAGGCAGCCCCATCTGGTGGCTGGCTACCCCGCCAGTTCTCTTTTAACAAAGCTGGAGACAAAATCGCGGTTGGTCATCAGGTCAATCAGACCGTAGTTATCTGGAAACGAGACATCAAGACCGGCAAGATCATCCCAGAAGACAAGGGCGGCAAACTCGGACAGGTGGCACTCACGGGGCCTGTGGTAGCCACAATCTGGGATGAATAAGAGTCTAAAGCTTGAAGAAATATTTAAGCCAGGTCAGGGCAAAGCTTTGGAGTTTTTCCTCAATGACTTTTAATAGTTTCGTGTTGGTATTGAGCAATTATCCCAACTTTGAAAGAGAACGAACTCGCCCAAACCCGAGAATGCTCGTGTTATTACGTCACCATACTTTGAGCCAAGGGAGTACCGGCACTAAGTTTGTTAGCCTGTCTCACATACCGTGGAACCGTTCGATTTACTCCGTAGTTGCCGTATGCTTGTTTGTATTGGTCATGCCACGTCGCATCCCTGTCGGAAAAGAGTTATCGCCGAGCTGAACGGTCACTCTTGATGCTTCTATTTGGACTTTGTATTAATCGTCATTTTAGTTGGATCAAACGTTGTAGATGAAGTTATGCATATGCACCTGAAGTTGTCAAATTCTATCAGATCACGTGCATGAACCAGGAACTGCCGTCGCATCTCAGCGAGTGGGAAGCTTTGACTGAACGCCCTACTAAGAATAGCACGCCAGCCGAGATTAGCTCGTGTTTGTGGGCCCCTTGTACCACTTAATCTTAATGCTGCCTCCGATACACCATATGTAGCCCCGTCCCTATAAGAAACCACCGTCGTGTTCCCAATTCACTTTAGTTGCTATTCTCTAGTCGCTGTCTATCATTATTGGCTCATAATGGCAGTGGGAACTTTCACTCGTGTCGCCTCAGCTGTTCTGGCCGGCTCATCTTTGCTTGGCGCTGCTTCCGCTGCAGTACTAGACCTTCCTGTGATAATTCAGGACGGCTATGTATGTCTTTCGGAACCTCTGTAACAGTGCAAACTAACGTTGACAGAAATTGGTCGAAGTGGCGGTTGGAAAGCCCGCTCACAACTACCGTCTCCTCTTCGACACTGGTAGTGCTACGACCTGGATTATTGATTCCGATTGCGCCAAGACATGCTCTCACATCGACCGGTAATTGGGATCCTTCCCACCCACACGGAATTGGCGTAGCTAACGTGGCTTATAGCGGTAACCGCACTGGCTACAATGTCGATGCATCCTCCACCGGCAAATTGACGGGACAGGACGCCTCAATTGACTATCTCGGTGGCCGAGTTGCTGGCCTGACTGTCGAGGAGCTTTTCTCAGCAGACGGCGTGACTTTCAATGCATCTTTCCTTGCAGCCAACGAAAGCAACTGGTCTTCTCTACCTGCCCATGGCTTCATGGGACTCGCATTCAATAGTATTGCTGATGGCGGTGCGATGCCCCTCTTTGAGTCGCTGATGGCGGAGAAGCTGGTAGACGAACCTCGCTTCGGTATCTATTATGCCAGAAACGAGGGCGACAGCACTGGGGGCGTTGCTGGCAAGGGTTTGCTCACTCTGGGAGGATCCAAGGAAGAGACATACGTGGACGGCGACTTGGCCACTATTCAGCTCACCCAAGGCAACGGAGATTACGATGTCTGGCGATCTGTTATGCATAGCACTACCGGATCAAGAAAGGCGAAAAATGGCACCCAGATTAAGACTAACGTTGATCTCTCCTGGTCCAACGTTGTCTTCGACACAGGCGCCTCTGGTATCTCACTCCCCGCAGATAAGATCGAGGAGGTTTACCAATCCATCGGAATGAACTGGACAGCTATCATAGGGGGCGAGCATATTCCTC
Source organism: Fusarium torreyae (assembly GCA_027945595.1). NCBI lineage: Eukaryota > Fungi > Ascomycota > Sordariomycetes > Hypocreales > Nectriaceae > Fusarium > Fusarium torreyae. Next base: position 425,367 of record JAOQAZ010000036.1, read on the forward strand.
TCTGCAGCGAGTTCACCGACGACTGGTCCATGTCATTCGAGGTTGGCTTCTACGGCGACACCAGGACTCTCACACTTACCGGTGACCAGCTAGCGTTGCCTGGCTTCGCGAACAGGGAAGATGGTTGCTGGCCACCTTTCGACGACTCGGGTTCAGATGGGTTTGCCTTGGTTGGTACCAGGCTACTGCGTAACTTTTACACTGTCTGGAACTACGGCGCCTTTCCTAAGGAGGGCGAGTTTATTTCTCCTACTCTTTCTTTTGGCAAGTTGAAGGCAGGATACTAGGATTGATGTTCTATGCTTGCGATCGATGGACCTTTATTATAATGGAATAGATTAGATAAAAGTTGGCTGGAAGTAGTACATTGCTAATTATCTATTAGTAACCTCAGCTGGCTACTCAAATGTGATACAAAGCACTTCTTCCATGACCACGTGAACCTCCGCGAATTGGCTTCCATTGTGCAATAGACTTATTGGTCAGGCGTGGTAATAGTCATGCAATTCGTTTCATTCTTTGATAGTCACCCTGGGATGCTTTTTCATTAGCTCACGACCGCACAGATAATTCGAAGAACCTACATTTTAAGAAGACTTGTTAGTGACGTCCTCGACCTCACGCTTCTCCCCAGTCAAACCGGCAATAATGGCTCGAGGCATAGAAGTGAAGCCGATGCTGCGCTTTTGGGGGCCATCAACGCAGTTGTCGCCGCAGCTAGCGGTGACAGCCACGGCGGAGAAGACAGCAATGAGAGCGGCGACCTGTCGCATGATCAGTAATCCTCTTGAGTCGTTGAAATAAGGTTATAGTTGTACCTTCATTTTAGACGATTGGAAAAGTATGGATGAAGACTTTGGTAATGATTCGAGTTTAGTGTAGACACAAGAGATAATCCGTGAGAAGCGGATTGACTGCTGCTCTTATATCTCATTATGGACATCATTTCTGCTCAGTGAGCTCATGTCATGTTGAACTCCGAGGTGAAGGTGCCTCACTGATGATTCTAGCGCCAAGGAACTGGGATTGTCAAGCTTCGGATCCTGCAGGATCGAAAAGCGAGCCATTTGCATCTTGAAGGCATTGCTCGTGCTGATAGGTTATACACCGATTGGATCAAGATTATTAGCCAAGCATTACCATTCTGTTCTATCTCAAGGCCAAGATCGCTTAATCGCTGACAAGAAAGAACTTTGGCCACTGGACTTGTGTTGAACAGCACGTGCAGGATGAATCGAGAAAGCAGTAAGCACACCCGTGTCGACACGATATTTTACCTTCCTGATATAGTTATGCCAAGGATGACGCCCCATTTAAGCTTAACTAGATGCTAAAAGATGACTGCGTCATGCTTGTGGTCAGAGAGGAGGGATATGATCTGCTTAGTTATAGGTACTGGGTGCGACTTTATGCGGACTGTAACAACTGGAATCTGCAAACAATCGCTGTGTTAGTACGCCATGGAAACGTCAGGGACCCAGCCAAAACTGCAGTGGCATCCTTCAAGATGCTTACGCACAGTGATTTTCTGTGCTCTCGGTATTGGGGTGTCTTTTGTTTCACTATCAAGAAGATCTGCCCATCCTCAGTTCACTCTTATTCTCATAGCAATACCTACAATCATTGCTTTCAGATCATCCAGCGACTTCTCACCCGACGATTCTGTCAATGAGATATTCGCACGTTTTTTGTTGATTTTCCTAGCCCATCAATCCTTTCTTCATTTGATCTTGGCACCTGAAGAAGTTGAGAGGGAGAGGCGCAGCTTTGAAGAGTCCGCTACGGACCGAAATGAAAGCACCAATCTCACCTCTAGAAACTGGACTTTTGCTTATAAGATGCTGTTCAATGCCCGTTGCCTTGGCACGACGTGGCAAGTTCGCCATGCCACAACATCAAGAAGAGCAAATTCTCCAATAGGAACCACCACCAATACAGGACCGAGTCGTGACACGCGACTGACTACTTCTCGATCCACGACAACCATACAGCCGAAACCCAAGTCCCAATTGGCTTTCGTCCTCAAACGATCAGGGCTACTACTTCTACGATATATCGCTTTATGTGTTTATTACGACGAAAGCTTTCATCTATATATGCCCGATGGACTAGCATGGAAACATCAAGACTTCTCACCTGAGAATCAACAACTCTTCTGGAGTTTACTATTCTTTTCGAACAACCCTTTGGGACAGACTCGCGGCTTTCTCATCCGAGGCAGCTTCATCAGGTTACATATAGTTGGCGACCAGTTGATCCCAGACTACCTTATACTCTCGTCGTATCACGACGCCCTGTCCATACTGGCGGTCACGCTTCGCATCGATGATCCAGAGGACTGGCCACCTTTATTTAGTCGTATTACCCAAGCTTATACAGTACGAAGATACTGGTCGCAATTTTGGCATCTGCTCGTGTACAGGTCGTTTAGCGCTCACGCCAGTTACATTCTGACCAAGATTACTGGGCCTCGAAAACGCAGCGCTACGATAAGATACTTGAACAATACATTTGTCTTCATCTTGTCGGGACTCATGCACGCTCTCGTGGAATGGACTTTGAACCCGGATACTTGCTCCCGTTGCGGCTGTTGGGCAACCCACTGGCGATATTGCCTGCAGATTGGTGCTATTTTGTTTGAAGAGTTGGTTCAAAGAGCCGCACACGCGGTGGAGAGTAGGCTGATGCCACAGCAAGATGAATCTTTATTTCTAAGCACACTGCATGGAATAACCGGCTATACCTGGACATTCATTTGGACGCTGTGGTCTAAAGAGATCACTTTCTTTCCCCAGGCGTATTGCTTGTTAGAGGATACGGGAGTCTAATACTATTATGCTCTACTTAAAAAAAATATCTTACTTATAGCAAAGATTTCAACTTAGTGATATACTAAGTAGGAAGTGATTTCCATTGTTAGTCACAGAGTTGCCAAGAATAAAGCCGAGTTTGTCCATAAATTCACATCAGTTCGACCTAGATTCGGACCAAGACCACAATGTCTGATCACACCATAAGCAGCCAAAATGATATTACTAATATTGTTGTCGTTGCATACGAGTAATCCGCCAACATACATGTGAGCATGCTCAGCTCACCTTCACAGAGCTCAGTAACCCAATTATTTCCTCGAAACGTTCCTTATACCACCCAAGCCAGCTCGAGTTATCCCTCTCTTTGACAGCAATGTCCATAGCCGTTAGGCCATTATTATTCGTGGTATGGGGGTCTATATCAGCTGATGCCAATAGGAACTCAATAACATCCGCATTCCCGCGTTGCGCCGCGCGCGACAGTGGTGTCTGGCCATCGTCATCCCTTGTGTTAATATCCGCTTCCTTTGATTGTAATGTTTTCAGTAAAGCAACAGCTTGGCAGCCTGCTGTGACAGCATGTGAAAACGGGGTCTTGCCGGTTTTATCCCTCGCATTTACATCGACACCGTCCTGAGCCATCAAGCGTGATATAACGCTAGCATGAGAGTCGTACACAGGATAACCCCACGGTCTTGCGGCCAGTGAGAGTAGTGTTCGGTCTCCTCGATCCTTCAAGTCCGGTTCAATGCTGCTGAGGTCTAAAAGCACCTTCACAAAAGCTTCGTGCCCGTGCTCTGGTGCCATTGAAAGCGGTGTGCGACCCATGTCGTTCTGTATATTTACGTCGAGGGCCTGTTTCAAAAGTAGCAGCTCTAGAACTTGTATGTTGCCCTTGCAAACAGCATGACGTATCAGGGCTTGACCAAATGCGTCCCTGCAATTCACGTCCACGCTCTCTGCTTCGAGAAGTAGCATTCCTGCTTGCACTTGGTGATGATTCCTCCGGCGATAAGAGAGATGATACCCAATTTGACCGAGTGGTGTCTGGCCTTCATCATCTATGTAGTTCACATTGATCCCATGTATTCCAACTAGGACCTTTAAAACCTCTAGGTGAGATTGTTGCGCAGCTGCATGGAGCGGGGTGTACCCCATGGTGTCCTTACCATTGATGTTGGCGTCGCCCGCCGCCACCATAAGCTCGACGACAGTGACATGCCCGTTTGCTGCTGCCAGAAGCAATGGTGTTCTGCCATACTTGCCTGGTAGATCTCGCTCAACAGTGTTATTCGCATGTAATAGCTTGACAAAATCATCACGCCCTTCGCATGATGCAATAGCGAGGAGTGTCATACATTTCTTGTTCCTTGCATTCAGCTTAATCTTGTCATGCGTGAAAAAGCTTTCGTATATGGCATGATGACAAAAAAATGCAGCTTCTGATAGTGGTGAATTTCCATCCACATTCTGATGGTTGATGTTGATGTCATCTTGTGCCAAGAGCAGATTGACGACTCCTCCACGCCCGTATCGTACTGCATAGAACAAGGTTGTGGTATTTTTCTCGTCTTTGGGCTCTCGATTAATGCCATCCCAGTCCAGCAACACTTTAACCATGTTGTCGTCGCCGCGATATGCCGCCAAGTGTAACGGTGTCGCGCCGGGTGGAATTAGAGGATTGCGACGGTCGGAGGATTTAGAGTTGGGGTCAACGCCGTTCGCAAGTAAGAGCCTTACCGCCTCCTTGTAGCCCCCTAATAAGGCATGGAGGATAGGTGCCAAGCCATTCTCGTCTTTAGCTGCCGGATCTGCACCTTGCTTAGAGAGAAGGTGATCCACTACTTCCCAATAACCATATTTAGCAGCAATACATAATTGGGTTCGACCAAAGCTGTCCCGCGCGTTCTGATTGTATTTGGTCTGTAGTAAATGAATCACTGTGTCCCTCAAGCCAAACAAGGCTACCAAATGTGTGGCAGAAAACCCACCACTTAGATATTTGTCGAAAACCCGCAAGTCTTTATCCCAAAATCTCGCCTGGACAGATCCGCGCATTTTTTTCTTATTGCTGAGAAATTTCAAAATGACTTTTTGAGTAGTAGAAACCAAACAATCAACTTCTGTCGACCGTTTAGATCCTAGGAGCTTCGAGTTCGCGGCATGGCCGTCCTCTGTCGCAGCTACACGAGCGTGGCCTCCCCAGTATGTTGCGGCATAGTCATAAAAAGGATTTGATCGAAGCCGGTCTTCTAACTCTGCGCATGTAGCGCAAACTCCGTCCTTAAAGGCATCGAACGAAAGGTATGTAACACATATGTGGGTAATTTGCGTCTGAGCGTATGGCAGCCATGCATCTTTCTTTCTTGCAAAAGACCCCTGGGTCGTGAAGTGGACAAGTCTGACGATGTCACTCTTGGTATCGACGGTCACCGTCACCCGGCACATGCAGGAATGATATCCTTAATAGCAGATAAGTTCTCGTCATCAAAGCTATGTTCGTTCAACTCGACTGCAAGCGCGTGCAGCATCTCGGTTGTGTTAATCGGCCGTCGAGCACAAACAATCCATGAAAGGGCTTGCTTGGCTAGATCATCTTGATCCTGGACTTGCCCATCAATTCGCTCCAATGCCTCTTCGTATACTTTTAAGTATGCATCGGGGCCAGATGTTAGCTTGTTTAGAGCGACTTTGACAGCCTTGGGAGATCTTTTCCCAGCTAACGCGTCTAGTTGAAGTTGGGCCAACAGAAACCTAGATTGGAAGTTTCAGCACTGACGATCATTCAGATATGGAAGAAACATACATGCCATCCACAGCCTCCACAATTCTTTCCTTGCTTTCTATCTAAAGGTCAGGTTTTTGTTGTACGTATGGTGGTAATTGTGGAATGCGGCCATCCACATATTCCCGCACGTCCTTGGGCGAGGCACGAATCTCGAGTAATTGACTGTCGGCAAACATTTGGGTAATCTCGGAAATAAATCTCGATATCGCAAAAATGTTGACTTCGTGTATGGCCTGAAGGATGATTATCTCCTTTAACAGAGTCGAACGGTGAACATTACATGTCGAACATTCATCGATCGTGTCCACGATGATGAGTACTTTGGCATATAGGCGGCAAACCGCCTGGAGTGTTGTTGTTGTCTCGTTGAGTGATGGAGCACTTCTTTGTTGTTGTTCGCATTCGGAATAAAGTTTCTCCACACAATCCGGTATTAATGGCCAACGGTGCGTTGGCTGTTTTAGGAGATCTTTGAGCAGATGCTCAGCCGTCTGGTCGGTATGCCGTTTTAAGTCGCAATAGACATACATATGCAACACTAATGGTGTTGTCGGTCTTAAATCGGGTCATCAAATGGTCAATCACGATAAAAGTCAGAATCGTCTTTCTGGCGCCGGGAACTCCCGGGCAGAACAGCGTTTGCCGAGGCATCTGAACCCAGGTAGTGAATTCTCTCGACTTTAGGAGCCATCGACCAGTTCCCGCTTGATGGTGCGCGATATGGTCACTCTGCTGGGCCGCATAGTCAACCTGAGTGAGCCACTCAATGATCTTTCGGCGTTTGCGAGCAATTTTGTCTCTAGATTGGTCGATGTGAATGCCGTTCATGTCGTCTTTGAGCCGTATCGACAACAGGGAAAGATCAAGCCGGGCCAGGCAGTCGATGTCATCGAGGCAACAAGACAGGCTTCAGAGCGGGATGGTGAATAGAAAAGACGACGGAGGAGATACTGTGATGTTGAGAAACCGGGTACGTACGGCCTGGGGCATTGGATTGAATAGCCATTGTGAATTCTAGCACGACGCTGTAGCTTTTTGTCACCGATGCATCAAGGGAGCGCAGCTTCAATGCCAAGCCCACAGCCTTTTCGCACCCATAATGCCATCGATGCTTTATCACGCTAAGCGGGAAGTTCAACTTTGGGGGCACAGCAGTGTCCCTGGTCTGCGACTAGTTGCACATGTGCTAGACCCTGTGGCCTTTTTCATTTTCCACTTTGACCTATGCAGTCCCCAATGCTCGTTCATGTGAGATAGAATATAGGAAAGAATTTTATCAGGTGGCCTATAGACTATCCACCTCTTGAGGCTTTATATGCAGCCATCCAATTCCCATAATATAGCAAAATTAACAGGTATCAATGGCTTCTACTCCTAACTAACTATACACTAGCTAAAATCTCTTCTCCGACAGGCTCTTCATCAATCACGCCGCGTAATTCCCAATCAGGTGGGCTTATACTTCCATACTCGCCACTAAACCAATAGCCCTCGCCAAGTCTAGCCTCGCACCTAATACCCATCCTCTCGAGAAACCTCATAAACCGGCCACCTGGCACATCCCCCATTGGCTTACCGTGAGTTTCTGAGCTAACAACTATTCCCCTTCAAATAAACGTATCCCAGTGCAGGAAATGCTTCTTCTGTCAAAATTTTCTCCAGAATATCCATAAGTCTTTCGCTACTAAGGCCATTTTGGTTATATTTAAGATAAGCATCCGCATCAGCCCCTAACCCTTCTTCAATTTCCAAATTAATCCGCTATTCCACCACTAATGTCTCGATAATCTGACTAGAGGCTAAAAGAATTTATGCCTAGTCCGCATGGGCAGCTACCTCAGCGCTTGTTAACCAGAAATAGCTGACTATGCCTCTATAGGAATAAAGAGCAGGTTAACAAAGACGCAAATGTCGTAGCTATGGCATCATCAACGGACGTCTAGGACTTTCTTGAGAAGGCAAAAACCCGGACAGTAGTCGCGGTATGGTGGCCCACCCTGATAGTCTCCCACAGGTCACCCAGTCATCTAGGATATAGACGTCTTTAGGATAGAGTAGAGGGTCGTCGTCCATTGTCGACCTCGACTCAATAGAACGGTCGAGCATCTCAAGCTCAAGTCGTTTAATACTTATACCAGACTCCATAACCCGAGTTGCAATAACACTTGGAATATAGTTAAAGAGGTTGGCAAAGCGAAGCTTGGACAATAGAGGGACAGGTGCATCAAAAAATGTGCTTTCAAAAATGTCGGATCCATCCCGGCTGCCGTATAACTCAAGACTCTCGAGATTCGTGAAATATTAAAGCAGCTGCCAAGTTTTTATATCAAATTCAACCACCGTGCAAATAGATCTTACTCGCGCACAAAGTCTCTTAAGATGGTGCACATCCTCAGATTGTAAGGTCTATAGCATCTGGAAGAACTTTTTTGCATTCCATTTTCCAAGATGCAGCTCAGATCCTTGGCCCCAGTGATAGAACCGACACTATGCGGACAGCATTAGTGGCGGGCGTTTAACATCTAACTGCTCATGAAGATATGGACCATGGAATTCGGTATTGGCCCATAATTGTGGCTCCCCAAGTCTATTGAGTCTCTTGCAGGTCTGAGACACTTTCGTGAGATCGTGGACCGTGAGGTTGGAGATGACCAGGGCAGTCAATTCATCCGGGAGAGAGTACATGGTTGCTGTAGGTGAAGTGAGTCTGGGGGACTGATGTTGGCAAGATAACACAAAAATCGTAAGAGGAGATAGTTGGGTGAGACATATGTAAAGGGTATCAAGCGGTCAATGACTCAGTCAGTATCCGTGCTCACTTGGCAATCGTCCCTCATTAATAACAAGGGAAATGGCTTCGGTATCCGCCAGAACAACTGGATGACATTGGTCACAGGCCGATTATTTAAGATCTGTCGCAAAATGCTTTATTCATGTTCGATACGTATTAAATGAGCTCTATCTGTTCTACAAAGTACCAATAAAAGAATAGAGTTCCCAGTGCGCTTATCGATAACACTCATCCTGGCTCTGCTAGGTGCTGCGGTGGGACTGTCCTTCTCATATTCTTCTAAAGGAATTCCAGGCTTGCAAGTCCTGATTGTCTCATGCCATTGGATGATATCTGCGTTGCTGCCCACATCCATGCCGAACGAGTCATCAAGACCTACAGCCCGACTGCTCGGGACCACTTGTCGTCCCCTTGTCAGCATGACGGAGTTATACTGGTGGAGTAGACGCTGGGCATCCTCTCAAGAGTTCCACTTCTGATAAGAGAAGCTTTCCTAGATGACCAGCATTCTTGTGCCAGTGTTAGAACCCATCCCTCTATACGGCGTAGTGTTATGCGCTGCGTCGCTCATCAGAGTAACTCGTCCCTCGGGCAGAGTGGTGGGGGCAACGTATTCAGAAAATCCGATCTTGGGATTCCATACGCTCGAAGGGCCAGCAATTCTCAGGGCGTCAATAGTAAATTCCGTTATTCCCTCGACAATCCTTATGGCCTTACTGTACAAGACGCCTTCGTCCGCAGAATGAACCCAATTCGTGTCTACCTCGGGATCCTGGGAGCGGAATGCGATCATCCACCAGTATCGCGCTTCCTCGCTGCCGGTTTTCATTCCAAGAGGACTCAGCATAACATAGGCATTTGCATCGGCAGTGATGACGCTCGCCGAAGAAAGAGCTTGGAGGCGCTTCGGAGCTTCTCCCTTGATCATGAAGGGCCCGCAGATGGGGACAAAGCGATGATGTCCTCGTTTGGCAATGCCGAGAAGTTGACGACGCCGCGGTACTGGCATCGTCGGCGCCCATGAGAATAGATCCATGCGCGCTGAAACCATCTTTGAAGTACGCGGTAATACCAGATACGTCCTCCTCATAATGGCTTAATTGCTTGTTGGTTTGGACAGGGAGGTTCTGCACCATCCACCTGCGGAAGATCCGGTGATGAAAGCAACCAAGTTGGTGTCCGCTAACTTCCATTTTCTCGCATCGTTTTTTATGATATTGTCATAATCGGAATAATTGAATGACGTGGTCCAACAGTCACCCATGTTGTGAGGAAGAAGCTCAGTCATTATGGGGAGGGAACTGTATATGACGAGTCAGGAAATGGTTCAGACGGATCATCTAGCAATACGCATACCTGTCGAGGGCAAATCCACCACCTTTTCGTTCGCGCAAGTCAGTTTCCCGGTCCAAAGATCTCACAAGCAATGCCTTTGCCCCGGAGTACCTGAGCAAGATGTGCACCGGCCGGTCCAGCACCAGGGATGAGGACTTTCGGTTCTGAGATGAACTGCGAGGCTATTGTGAGATAAGATTTAGGGCTTTAGTGCTAGGGTCTTGTTACTGTTCGTTGGGTGTGAAGTTTGTCCCTATGCTTGTGAGCCTCAAGCCCATGATGAAGCATTTATATTCAATTGAACTTCTTGATCATCGACTATTTGACGTCAAGATCTCATTATCAAGTAAGACGCTCGCCCCGGCCACCGTTCCTGAATACATTCTTTCGAAACTACGACGATCTTTGTCAAGGGTTAAGCTTTCGGTCCTACAAATTGTCTGATAGTCTAGAGTATAAATTGTCGAACTTTCGGGCTTTCGGGGGCCGCGGCATTCGTTTACGTTACTGACGATTAATGGCTTAGGGTAAACGCTCAGCTCACCACGCGTCGTAGTCAATCATTACCTCAACGCCAATCGTATCAAGCTCCAATAGCCGAACAGTTTACTTGGTAATTACGGGCATCAGGTGGCTGATACTCGAAAATCAAGGCCAGAATAAGACAGGGAGATGGTCGCGTGGCTCGCAATCTATCGGGACTCTACAAAAACGTGGCTTGATTATGGAGACTTTGCGGTTGATACTGCGTCTCGAGGTAGCCCGTATCGATCGAGTGCCAAATTCTCTCAATGTCAACATGTAGACTAGTGGATTGATAGTCTGTTGCCTTTGTAAGTGATTCTGATAGTAAGTGGAGACTTGTAGAGTAGACTAGATTGTGTTGACAGCATAAAATCACAAGGCCTGCTAAGGTGCATTTTCTGGGATTGCAGGCTGCAACTATCTTATAATATATTGGCCTTTGACGCGGAGTTGGTACAGTCCTTTATCTGCTTTGATAACATCCATGAATAAACATTTGGCGCCGCATAATTTGCTAGCGTCTGTTTCCGGCTGCCTGTCATCTCACCTAGTCTGATCGAGCGGTGTTTAAGCCTTCTTCTTAATCGCCTGTTTCTTGAAGCCAACCTCCAAGAGGAATAAAGTTCTGATGACAGCAAACAAAGCCGCGCCAACCACGTTGCTCCAATCCCTCGCCGTCATCGTCTCCATAGACCAGTTGTGAGGAGGTTGCCTCATCTCCCACGTGCTCAAAGTGATCAAGATATCCATAACACAAACGGCACCGTTGGAAATCTTCCAGATGCCCAGGTCGTCGGTATAACGTAGTAGACCTCCTTGCATAATGGCAATGATCCAGTATCCGCCTGCGACTTGCCAGAGCCAGGGGTCGTAGGCCTTAACGCGTGGTACGAAGAGAGGGGAGAGCATGCCCAGCACGGCGTCGCGATGGAAGATGAGGCCGTAGCCTGTTGCGAAGGACACCAGGGGGTCAATCCACGTGAAGATGAAGCGGTAGAACGTAGGGATGGTCTTTGTGGGTGCCATAGTGATGGAGTCGGTTTCTGATATATTTATTCGAAAATCTTTTGAGGTGTTGAGGGTGAGATTCTATGCAAAGACACTTCCGTGAGGGGGCGCTGTTAAATAGGTATCTGTGCAGATGTAAGCTGACATCTTCGCCTAGTCAGCACAGCCAAACCGGGTTAAACAACGCGACGAAGAATCTCATCTCATTCGTTAGCTTCCACCAATAGGAACGCCGCGTCATGTGTTTCAATCTCAGACGTGTTGAGTCCCCTTAGGGTTTTTTTCTTTCTTGACACCTTCTTAATCATGGTTTTATCTCATTCCTGTTGAAGAAGTACTCATCTTGCATTGATAAATCCTGGTTCAGCCCGCAGTTTATCTGTTGACTTAATGAGGTTGTCTAACCTCTGTTTATCCAAATCGATATCAATCCACTCAACGTTAAATGGCCAAGATGAGCGTACTTGCTCTGGATCAGCATTTCCTCCTCTTCATCCCTTGCCTGGACCTCCCCAACATCCCTAAGTAGACCCTGACATTCAACACCCATGTTGCCCTTCATAATACGGAAAACCAGTTCAGCCAGATAGCAACTCCGACTCGGTTCTCGGAGCCCTTCCGCCGCAAGAGTCACAGTTGATCGTCTGCCTTTGATTTCTGTCGATTCAGCAAGCTTCACCCCCTTTATGTGCATAAAGCCAAGGAAGGATAATAGATGAATCATGAAGATATCATACGATTCGTAGCCGTGCCGGAGGTAATACAGACGTAGCAATGTTTCTAGTCGCATCTTGGCATCATCTAACGCCTTCCGCACACTTAAATCTTTAAGTGCACACTGAAATTTGATGCTCAGTGTCTCCAAGTTGTAGTAGTGCATGCTGGAGAAGAAGTTAGTAAGGGTACGCAGGGAAATACGTGGATAACTCTCTGAAGCTTAAGCTGCCACGGGAAGCATGTGTTTTTTGCTGTGAGATCTATTGGAAGCTTTTGATACCAACTGTCAAGTCGAATGCAGAAGGATTGAATTTTGTCAATAGTGACGTTCGGTGCTCTTTCAAGCTGATTGAAGAACCCTACAGCAAGATCATTAATTATGACTCGAAATTCCGCTATGGCTTTAAAGGTATTGCCATAGCCTACTGGAACAGGTCGTTGACTAGACGGATACTGGAGCCAAAATTCGCCGTAGCAATTCGAGTCCTGTGCAATGTCGGGTAATCCTATTCCTGGGGGTATATTCAAGAGTGGTGCTCTGAACACATGAAAACTATGGACACTACCATGTTGTTAGCACACTCAAGACGTTTATCCATGACACTTACGCTTGCAACCCGAACAAAGTCCACGCTGTAATTGCCCTTGCATTAAAGTCAGTCTGATCATCGACTTGAGTCGGCAGTGTAAACAACGGCATGATGTGAGCGGCTGAAATGGCATGCTTCAGGTACGATCTCCCGATTTCATCGCTACCATTTGCATCATGTACAATTGATAGGACAATCGCAGCCTGGATAGTCGTGAGTTGAGGGCTCCCGGCTTCAAGCTCCCAGAGTCGGCGTGCTTCTGCCTGGAATTGGTACGCCAATGTTCGTGAATTCCAGAATTCGGCACGTTTCACGGCCTTGGAATAGCCATGCTGGAGAATTTTAGAAACCTAATCTCATAGTGAATGACAGAACAGGACCTACACAAGCTGAGGCACGAATCGCATTGACTAGAAGTGGTGAGCAGTATTGTTTGTGGCCGGCAACCATATCTTGCAGGAAATAGTCTTGCTGAAAGGCTGGATATCAAGTGTATTCTGTCAGGAAATAAACCTGTAAAAGTCTCTTCAAAAGTACATCGTCGCTGATTATCGAAGTCCACTTTTTGGCCTTGATGGCATCCAGACGATCATCGATGATCACACTGGCATGATATGGAATCTGATAGATAATAGGATGAATAGTCGACGAGTGGTTATCGCTGTGCGGCTGCTCCTCATATGATGAGTATTTGTACACCCAAGAATCAAGGCATTGGTTCTCCTTTCGGATCAGGAATGCAGGTATGTCTTTGGAATAAGGAAACGAATATTGGTAGTAGATATCCGGCTCCACACGGAGCTGTAGGAGAAGGTCGGCCTCTTGGACATGCCGAAGGATCGCATGTATACTGTGGCCTGCTTGAATCCTGCCAGGTATCTCCGTGGCTTCATTATGGGATTTAGTGGCTAGAATTTGGAACAATTCTTCGTACGCGTTGGCCTTTTGTTGCAGTTCGTCATATTCGCGTCGTTTCGAGGCTTGGTGTTGAGTCTCCCCAGGAGTGGTTTAGTACCGGCACGGCAAGCCACGCTTTAGGCAGGTTGAACATTGCGGCCTGGATCCGTCACACTAAGAAACTTGTGTTATGAATTGTATCGTGTATCGCGAGAGAGAGTTCTTTAAACTACGCACTCGGGACCCGCGCTGTTGACAAGGCCCACAGGCCGACGCAATAGGCTTACGTTTCTTTGTTAGAGATCCGGTATTGGATACTAGAGTTGAGGCCTGCGAGTGGTCTTCAGAAGGAGCAGGCCGAAGCGGGCGAAACATCAGAGTGGACAGCCGCCTTCTGACGATCTGCAACTGTGAAGATGGGGATGAAGTTGTTTTCTTTGCATCCTGTAAAACCCAAGGAAGACGGGGCAATATTGAAAAACAAAGGAATGATCACGTGAACTCGCAACTGCTAATCACGTCATCAAATTCTTGTAATGACCAAAATTGATCACTGATGCGCTCTGGAAGTCAGGTACAGTGGCAAATCAACGTAAGTATATATTGCAGGTTGTTGTACTTGCCAGATCTAGCCGCCGTTGAATGCTTGTTTTACCACGCCGTCACATGAATTCTGGCCAGGTTCAAGATTTGTGGCTTTTAACCGCTATCGTCCATCACGTCAGTATATATAATATGGATAGTAAACGATGGTCAAGAGCAGAGTTGTATGTGATTCTATTCTGCCTTTAAATCCTTAAACGTTACAGTAGTACCTTTGTCGCTAGTAGCAAAAAATCTCATGATCAGTCTGACAAAGTCATAACTAATCATTTCTCTCGTATCGATACTACTGACCTTTACCCTGTTATCTTTGTCGTAATTCCCAAACGGTACCAAAACCACATCTCTATTTCGGTGTACTTCACATCGAAGTCGATAAAATTGCCGGTCTCCTTTAAACAGGAAGGTGAGATATCCACCAAGGTCTCCCTCTCTAAAGACTTGGCCTTGATGGGGTTGATTGAACCACGCTACTTCTATTAAGAATTCTGTTCACAGCGGTTGCAAGGCGCTGGGGGGGGTTATCAAAATCTGGAATTGCCAGCTGAGCTCGGAAATCCAACAAATCAGGAGACATTGACACTGTATCCCTTTTTTTGCAAGCTACAGAAACGTTCGGGGCTATGTAGTTCTATTATCGACATATGCGACTGGTCTGGATCGATTTGGATATCAACCTTCGATGTGTGTTCGATAAATAGTTCCCTACTTCAGTGACACACTGATTGAACCTTTCCCTCCCTTTACTGCTGCTATTTTCTTGTTCTGAACAATAATTTGGCCTCTTGTCTTCTTCGGACAGTCCCATGAAACAATTAGCTTCTTGTCACGGAGAGTGTACGAAGCAGAGAATTTGCCCAATGCAGTTGTGAAGCCGGCTTCTGCTTGATGAAGTTCATTGAATGACGTGGGCTCGAGAACCCATTCTTGCCCCCTGGGCTTCGTAACTCGGAGACCGACTGCGTACTCTGTCAGGGCTGATGTTGGCCCACTACTCCATCCATGAGCGTGAGAGACGTAGGAGGGATCTTGTCGATAGCCATAGTCTCCTCGATATCCCCACGACCCATCGATCAGGTAACCTTCAGGGACTGTGGACTGTGTCCCGTTGGGGTTGGCCAAATACCATCCCCAAGCGTCTTTGATGAGTTTGAATCCTCTATCAGGACGACCTGCTCGAAAGTGACTAACAATCTCGATGCTTGAGATGAATGGCGAAACATTATCAGGCAGTTCGGGACAAGATGGGCCAATTGGCGTCCAGTTAGACGCCAGGTAGTCTGAAATACGCCGAGACTCGTCGCTGCTACCCTTGACGACGCCGAATGCGATAGCCATACTGTTTCCATCCTGGGGATACAGACTAGTGTTGCCAGGGCCATCCGTGAAGGCACCGCGACTATCGTCCCATAACTCAGCCATAATGGCTGTTTGGAGGCTATGTACGGCGTTTGTCCAGTCAGTCTTTTTCTCCTTAGCACCTGCCAGGGTCGGAGCCCATGCGGCGAGTTCTGCTCCAGTGGTGAGAGCTCTGTAAAGGCTGTGAAGAGAGAACAGTGGTTAGCATCGATAAATCGAAACTTTACATCTCTATTAGACCTACAGCTTGTTTGCAGATGCGCGTTCGTTAGCAAATGTAGTTCTACCCCAGTCTTTGATACCTGTCACACTCATAATTCCTGCGCCATTGACCTTGCTCAGACTGTTGTTCATGGCGAGGAGGTACTTCGGCCAAAGAGTCGATAGCGTGGTCTGGTCTCCAGAATATAAAAAATAGGCATATGTACCCAAGAGTGCCCATAGATGATAGGCTAGAGATAAAGGTCAGTGTGTACGCTGGGTAAACTCGGACTCATTGAACTTACTGTCACTGTCAGCTATATCGTGAGGGGGCCCAGCCTTGGGGAGAGCGCCATCATCTTTCTGTGCCAAACAAATAATTGGCTATTATTCCATAGATACAATGGTGTAGGGCTTGAGGATAAACCCCACCTGATTGTTGTAGATAGCAAGAAGCGCATTCTTGGTACTCTCAATGTCACCTGTGCTAACAAAGGCACTAGGCACAGCAGTCCCCATATCACCGATCCATACCCAACGATCACGCTTGGCTCCATCTAGAAGCACCGTATCCCCTGGGCCGATATACTCATCATTCTGCCATCCTGATCGTGACCTAGGCTCGATGCGGCCAGTTTTGCCGGGTACAGAGTTGGTTTGAAGAGTATATGCGCCGCTATACCAAATCTTATTGATGAGTGTATTACTGGAGTGAAAGTAACCCTGATACGCCTTTAGATCCGCCCAGGTGGGCTGGAAGCTAATCTCTAGCGCAATGTCAAGAATGTTGACCTGCGCAGACTTTTCAGACTCAAGGAACAGAGTAAGGTACCTAAAACCTCCACGCAATTTTGAATCAGGGATGGTATATATTTGAGGGCCAGTGGTGTTGATCTTGTGCATCAACGCGCCGTCATTGATAGTATCGCCATTGGAGTTGTCCGAGAGCCTGCCAATATAGTCTTTTGCTTCTGTAAAAGCTAAACCAAGACTAGCTTCAATTCCCTCGGTAAGATTGTAATCGACGGATATAATCCCACCGACCTCGACCCCGAAGTCAAGGACTACTCCATCTTTCTTGCTGCTGAGGTCTATCGCGCCATCATACTTCTTCACCAGTTCGCCTTTGGGAAGAGATAAAACTGACTTTGGGCGAATGGTTCTCGAATTCGGGGCTTGAATGTTTTTGTCCCATTCGCCTTTGAACGCTGCAGTGGATGGACCAGTGCAAGATGTATCTCTCCAACAAGATTTGGCCTCAGATAAATCAGAATTGTAGCAGATTAACTGAAAGATTGACAGAAGGATTGCTGTCTGCATGTTCGAGAGGCTATCAGAATCGTGGGTCAGACAGGGTACGGGCTTGTGTGCTAGATTGAAGGACTTATTTATTCCGATCGATATCCAGTCAAATAGGATAACGTGAAATTTGTAAATTCCCGCGCTAAGGATATCCTTAAACAATATTAGCCTAGTCATTGTTTTTGCTCGGGTCAAAGTAGGCCGTTCCCCGTGGGGTAGCTAGGACCCCTGCCTTCTCGTAAAATGCAGATCTTTCCTTCGGGGTTATAGTGACCGAGTTGACTCTGCAATCAATTCCCTTTTAGGAGAAGCAAGTCTGGATTATCCCTGTCAAATTATTTTTCCCTGCCACAACAAGATTCACACGAGGAGGGGGAAACTGGCTCCGGGGAGAAGAAAACCCCAATCGGTTGTGGGGAAACTTTGACTTAGTTTGATCTTGATCGGGGGGGTCATCACGGCCTGTCCCGTTGATCACAACTCACAGGGTATATGCGGTGGCTTGATAGGCGGGATAATACTCACAAGCGGGAAAATGATAAAAAGCCCATTGATCAGCATGCTGAACTCGGTTAGAGATAGCCCGACGTCGTTATAGCTCCCAGTCACCATCTCAATGGGTTTCTTATCACTGGTAATATGATAGGAGTCGTTGAGTTATAAAAGAGTCTGGAAGTAAATTTTCAGTTACCAGAAACTCCAGTCAATTTCGCTTGACTTTACCTTTTTGTTGTTGCAATGACAATTTGTGCTATTTTCTTGCTTCTTTTAGCCAACATAACTACGCAGGTGCTTGCTGCAAAGCATCCGAAAACCTGTGTAGTGAAGGCTGGAGGATCTAACACGACAGATGACGCCCCTAGTATACGGAAGGCGTTCGAAAGATGTGGTCAAGGTGGGAGGGTAATCTTTAAGCCTACCACCTATCACATCAGCTCAGTCCTCAATATCACTGGGCTCAAGGATGTCGAGATTGATATGCAGGGAAAGTTGCTTGTAAGTCCACACTAGGAAGAAAAATCAACAACAATCGATCATGCCAAATGATTTCCAAACTAACATGCGACAGTGGAGTACGGATATTGATTACTGGCTGGAGAACTCTCTGGATGTCGGTTTCCAGAATCAGTCCACGGCTTTCATCATTGGCGGTGATAACTTGACTATCCACGGCTATGGCGCTGGGACTTTGGATGGTAATGGTGACTATTGGTATCAATGGATTCGACAACAGCCGAACACCTCAAACTATCCGGGAAGACCTCACGCCATCACTTTCAAAGGACTCACTAACTCCGTTGTTCGTGGGCTCAATTTTCTACGAAGCCAGATGTGGTAAGTCATTAGGATTTTCTTCGAAGTTCGCCATGGCCCTGTTCCACTAGGCTTTTGAACGCACTGATCAAGTCATTAGGACCATGAGTATCATTTCTTCGCATCATGTCGATTTTAATGACATCTTTATCAATAACACAGGTAATATGTACCAAAGCTGTATGTGCACCGTCTTACCAGAGCCCATCTCATTCCCGTATCCAACTAATGACTGACATCATGATCGCAGCAAACACCGACGGTGCCGACACTATTTGGTCGTCACATATCAGCATGAACAACTG
This sequence comes from Fusarium torreyae, assembly GCA_027945595.1. NCBI lineage: Eukaryota > Fungi > Ascomycota > Sordariomycetes > Hypocreales > Nectriaceae > Fusarium > Fusarium torreyae. The sequence goes on from JAOQAZ010000036.1 coordinate 443,915, forward strand.
GACCGTGTACAGTGGGGATGACAGCATCGCTTTGAAAGGTAACAGCACAGATATAAGCATCACCAACTCCAAGTTCTACAATGGCCTTGGGATTGCATTAGGGAGCCTGGGCCAATACTACGACGAGTTCGAAAATGTCGACCGGCTCAATGTCAAAGACTGCTACTTCGAAAACACTCTTCACGCCTTGTACGTCAAGACATGGACCGATGATCGAAACGGTTACCCACCAAACGGCGGTGGCGGTGGGCGTGGATGTAGGTTGCTCTCGTCGAAGAACCATAGAAGGACTCTGCTAACCATGACTACTTGAAAGATGCCAAAAACATCGTTGCCAAGAATTTGACAGTATCTGAGATGAGAGGCTCAGCTTTCTCTATATCTCAATGTACACGCTTCAAAGGAGCACCAGGAGAGGGCAACTGTACCAACTCACAATTCCACATCGGTGACATAAAAATCTCCGGACTCCGCGGCACTACCAAAAGCACCCGGATTGCCTCACTACAGTGCAGTGCTGTAGCCCCTTGCACGGGCCTGGGTCTGTTCGACGTTGACTTAAAGATGTCTGAAGGTAATACTTCGAAAGAGTATCTTTGTGGCAACGTACAAGACAATCGAGGTTTTGAATGTACGGGTAAAGTCTGTGAAGGAGGGAGTTCGACGGGAGAATGTTGATCTGCTACTATATAAGTCTTAAATGAACGGCGGCATCCACGGACATGCTTGAATGATACTGCATAGCTTAGCGTCATAGCTCAGCAAGCCGTCTGGATCAAGATCGTCGTAGTTCCATCCCATCTCTATCAATCCTTCGACCAGGCTCATGTGTTTCGTCCTCGACCTTTCCTTTGTTCTTTGAATGATACTGAGTATGACACACCGTTGTTCATCCGCCCGCGCTTCACACGCGATAATGAACAGAGGCCAGGGTAAGTCACATATGCCCAATTGAGTAAGGACTTCCACAGCTTGTCCTACTAGAACTTGGTGAGTTGCCTCTGTTCCTCGATAGCCCATAGCAGTACGGTTGATCCACAGTAGCGTCGCCAGACAATGTAATATCGTGATGGCGTGCATCCAAGACGTACCTCCAGGCACCATGCATGGCTCTAATGGCTCTAATATCTTGATCCGAAGTTGACCCTCCAATTCTAGGAGATCCTTTTGTCGTGAAGGGGGTAATGCTTTCTTTGGCGTCATCATCTTGAAAACCCTCCAGATAATGTCGAGGATGTTTGCCTCACAGCCTGTCACATCTGCTTTCTTAAACAGAGTGTGCTTAGTGAAAGATCCTCGTAGAACGCCGAGTCTACTTACAAGAACTTTGCACAGTTCGGGTCGCCTACGAAATATCATGGCTGTTCTGCTGCGACAGAGCGGAGGCTTCATTACCCAGTACAGCTGGCTGAACTCGATGATTGTCTCATGATAGAGGACCCAGTCAAATATGATGTCGTAACTGTCCGGCAAATCGCGTCGTTCTGCCCAGGTAACGATGATTTCCTTGACACCGAAAAGATATACCGCCCATGCAAGGGGAGATGACATGTGAAGTGTCTCACGTCAATTAGATACGGTTCAGTCTAGGTTGGCAGACAGATGAATCTCACTCACTTCGTATAGGTATAGAAGCATGCTGGCAGCAACATTACCTATTAGTACTGAGTCTGAGTTACCGGGGTTCAACGATGCTCTGGTCATGGCGATTGCCTTGGTTTTGAATGTTGTCGCCCTCGCCTCGCCCGAAACATGCAATGCTGAAATTGCCAGTAGGGCACTCAGAACTGCGGATGAACATGTCGATGAGTCGGTGAGACCAATCTGCAGAAGTAGTTGAGCCAGTGATCCGAGTGGGTTCAGCAGGAAATATCCTGCATTTTGCAAATCTAGCATGTCAGGATGGCTTGGAGTTGGAGAGCTGCAGAGAGCGTACAATAATGGAGCAAACTCATATCATCTCCGTCAATTAATGACAGAGAGATGGTCTTCGGTACCTCGTTCTGAAGAACGATTTGCTGCATCGTCTCTGTACGAGCGAGGCCAAAAAGATTAATTTCATGCAGCAAAGACGACACTAGGAAAAGAACACAGGGCTGACATACGCACCCTACCTAGCGAGACAGCATCGCACCAAGAAGCTATATGCCATTGCTGCATGTTGATGAAGAATCTCCTATAACCAGCCTTAGGCTGTGAGGCATTGTGCTTGTCCTGTGAGTATGGGCCAGGAGCCGAAAGCGCTCTTTTTTCATCGCTCTCTCTTGGCCAAGATAGCCGGAGGTCGTATCCCTTACAATGTAGTCTTGCTATTCCACAGTTTTTACATGTTGGAACTCGACGATCGCATCGGATGTGGCGGTCTAGTTTGTCAGTGGCAAGTAATTCGAGATATGATCCGTCCATAAGTTGACGATGACTTACCTCTACAGGTCCCGCAGGATCTGCATGCTTTGAAACTCCGTGGTCCCCCCATACTATAGCTGCTTACGCTCAAGCTGACTTAAATCTTCGAGCATGACAGTTCGGAGATATTAGGAGGACATGTTAGGCCTCAGTGATTGTACTGATGATTACAAATCGACAAGGGTTGGGTGTCTTTATCGGCGTCAGAGCCCCACTTGATTATTACTAACTCTCGCGGATAGTTGCCAGCTTCTGACGACCGACGAATCACACAGTACGTTGAACGCCAAGGATACCCCACAGCCCCGACTCTCTGCGTGCACAGACATGATTGGCTTAGTTAGTGATTCCCAGATCATAAGCCTTGGTCGGTCATGGCAAAAATGCCAATTTCCTAATACACATCATCAGGAGCGCCCCCGTATAGTATCTCTTACAAACCGGGCTCGCGAGGGGTTGGGCGTAGTGGACTCCACAACCCATCGCATCCTGAATTCTGACTAAGCTGGTTCCGCGAATTCTTGCCTACAGAAGTATGTGAACCAATCAAAGTCAGATGTAACGGTACCGGGACCTCATCGAAGGACAATGTCAGGTTCGTCCAGACTGAGAGAGATGACAAATTACCCTTTTACCCCACAGAACCTTGTAAGTTGTACACTTGTATGTCACGTTCGCAATCGTACTGGTTGAGACGGGTATATATACTTGGCACTCAGCCAGTTTCATGGCTAGCCATTTGAGCCTCCCACTAACCGAGAAATCAGTATTCACAGACCAAACTCGACCGTATCAAGTCCTTCTCTTTATCATTCCACACATGATGGTCCTCTCACCACCTACGAACACCACTACCAATGCTGCCGCGGTTATTCCCATCAGGAAAGGATGGCTCACGATCCAAGAGCGCCCTATTCCCGTGCCTGGTCCAGGGGAATTGTTGGTGCGGAATGAGGCAGTTGCTGCAAACCCATCAGATTGGAAAGTGCAAAGTCTCGGTGTTATTGTCAACAGGTTTCCTGCCGTACTTTGCAGTGACCTTGCAGGCGTTGTTGTATCTGTGGGATCCGGTGTCAAAGGCTTCCAACCCGGCGACCGTGTAATAGGGTTTGCATTAGGGATGATCCAAGGAAACAACGATGGCGCCGCGCTACAAACTTACACACTTCTCAAGGACATAGCAACGTCGCATCTTCCCGGTAATATAACATTCGAACAAGGAGCTGTTCTTCCAGTCGCCATGACCACTGCGTCAGTAGCTCTGTTTGCAGACCTCGAGCTGCCAATGCGCGAAAGACGTGGCGGCGAATCAGGCGCTATTCTCGTTTGGAGTGGTGCTTCAGGAGTTGGTGTTGGGGCGATTCAGATTGCACATGCACTGGGCTGGCCAGTTTATGCCACAGCCAGTCCAAAGCATCACGAGTGGTTGAAGAAACTGGGCGCTACAGATGTATGGGACTATAGTGACCCAGGTGTCGCACAACAGATTGGCCAAACTACCAAAATTGCAGGGCTTAAGATTTGCGGTGCGATTGATGCCAGATCCGAAGCCTCATCTTTCGATTTGGTTAAGGCCACTCTCATCGCGGCGGATTCTACTTCAGGGGCGAAGATCGCCACGGTACTGCCATGGCCGGCGGAAAAGCCGAAGCCAGAAGGAGCCGAAGTTCGTTCCACAAATTGTTTTCGGTTTCAAACGGATCGCCAGGATATCGGGCGTTGGCTTTTTGGCCATTGGTTGCAAGAATCACTTGAGAATGAAAATATCGAGCCTGCACCAAAGCCTCGAGTTATTGATGGGGGGTTGGAAGGTGCACAAGAAATGCTCGATACCCTTAAAGCTGGTGTTAGTGGCGAGAAGCTTGTGTTGAGGATATAGACGTCAGACGCGTTACTTTAAATATCTTGAGTAGTTATAAGACTCGTCAATTCCACCACCCGAATATCAGTCTTGTTAACTAATCTTATCTCTGTCTATCTTATCTAATCATCACGTGATCCTTCTCGTGGCCGGCCGGTTTCACACATTAGATTCTAGTCTTTAGGAAATACTACTTCTAAGGCCTATTTGCTAACAGAGGCAAGTAAATCTTCGACGAAATCAGGATGGACTTTGCTGAGTGGTTTGGTTCTCTTTCGTTTTTTTTTTCTTTTAGTCTCCACTTTGGAGCTAGAAAATATCTGGCGAAGTACCACCCCAAATGGGAGGAGTATTTGTTCGTGGCGCCACCATACATATTTACTCAAGAGGTAGTAGTATTAAGCTCGAGATTTAACTATACTTCAGCCCCTGAACGTAAAACAATAAAAGGTCAGAGTGGATAAGACGAAGATTTTTACCTAGCTATGAACAACATAGACACAGTCTTTATCAGAGATAATTTTTAAAATCGGTCCAGGGTTAAAGTCTAGGGTAAGAATTGAGCACTCGGACGCTAAGTGGACCGGACCCATCTCGGCGAGTTGAAGCATATACGTCATTCTAGAAGCGGAGTAAACGGAGAAAGAATGTCGATCAGTCCGCGAACGGCGAAACCGGAGAAACGCGGGGCTAGTCATCACGACAGTACCCACGACACTGTCACGACACAATTCTTTACCTTGATCACTCCGATGCCAAAAGCCAAGCCAACATGAATGTGAGACTTGCGGCATGCGAGCCTTGTCGACGAGCCAAGCTTGCTTGCGGCCATGAACAGCCCGCATGTGTCAGATGTCGTAGACGCGGACAAGCCGAGTTGTGCAGTTACCGAAACCAACCTTTCAAACGGAGAAAACTGCACATGACTCGGCCAGCGTAAGTCACGGCCCTTGTGTGAAGAAGCACACCCATTTTCAAGCTGGATTGCTGAGTCGTACCCTTCCTTTATAGAGTAGAAAAATCGAGGACTGTTTCCACAACAGCCACACAGCCACATCGATATCCAAATCCTGGTTTTCTGGGTTCTTCAAGCTATACGACTATCTTTAGTCAAGTGTCTTCATCCACAGGGGTGAGTGCTGTAGCTGCACTTCAACAGACAGAACCCACTTCACTTTTGGTGAAAGATCAAGTCACGATTGGCAAGTCCACCGATGCTTTGACGCAGTTTCTCCAGTTTGACGTTGCCAATCTTATGTCTTTGGTAGAGTTTTGGCTTGGTGAAGGTGTGAACCTGCCGTTAGCCGGCCCCTTGGTCCCCTCTTCTATCGAAGCTATGTCTCAACTGTGGGACGGCATACCTTCAACGTTGCCAACTGCCCCCTATTTGAGTGACTGGATGTCAAGTCTTGCCGTGTCGCTCCTTCATAATACTCATAAGCCTATCAGCCTCCATAGGAATACAACTATCGATGATTTCTTTTCACAAACGACAGGCGATAGCCTGCGTTGGGAAACAGTGGGGTTGTTCCTCACTGCTGCAGGCCGCGCTGCGCTTGATACCAGATCGTTCTCCCCATTATATTCTGGCCAGGAGCAGGGCCGAGCTCTTGCTAGGGATTTGACATATTTGGCAGACAGTTGCTTAGAAATCTGCATTTCAGTGGACCATCTGAACGACTTGCAAATAATTCTGCAGTACGAAAACCTAGTTGTACACTCACAAATTGATGGTGATGAGAGTAGGTGGGCATTTACAAAAGGATGGCTTGACTGTCGCTTATTTCATCTTGTAGGTTACCACTGCTGGCGCAGGATGGGCGATCTCTCGAGCTCTCTATTTGCCCTAGGATTTCACGAAGCCATTGACGAACACGCCTCAGACATACCGGACTTTATTGTCGAACTGAGAAAATCTACTTTTGCCCGCACATATACTGCAGATAAAAGCCTGGCAGTATTTCTTGGACGACCACCACGAATCATCAAGTCTTATTGCGATTTCCAGCTTCCATCATTGTCAGCTGATCTGTGGGCACGAGAGTCATGGCCAGAAACTAGTGACAGTCAACAGCCTCCTGAAGGGCAGGACAAAGATGTTGGAGACCTGCATATTGTCGTAAGAGAACCTATCAACTACACGGCTGATACCTTATGCTCTGTGAAATTCGCATGTCTCAAAGAAGATATCCTAGCGCTTGCCCGACGACGTTCGTCGGCTGGTATGCGAGATGATGCAGAGTAAGACTGACCCACCATTATCTGGGCCAGTGCGATGAGCTAACGGCATGACGAGGGTGCTTCGACAACAGATCGAGTCTGACTGGCTGAGTCTTCCGCCGCATTTTAAGCTTAACACAAGCTTGAAGGATTGTCGTGCTTCTCGGTTTGAACGAGATTTCTTAGTCGGGACTCGGCTCGATTATCTTCATACGAATCTCCTCCTCCATTTGGTTTCAATCGGAAGAGCCACGAACCTCAATGAACCACTTCTTGTGGTCGCAAAAGAAATGCTTTCCCTCGTGGTAGAGCTTGTCATACTTCGAGATCGATTGGTAAACTCAGGCACTGGTCTAATCTGGAAGGTAACTTAACTCGCTCTCTCACTGCCGAGTCTTGGAGTGACCCTGATTTGTGTAGGGTTAACAGGGTGATAGGTTGCTCAATTCGGTCTGCCTGCTGCGGGAGTTATCTCATTAGCATTACTCAACTCCTCTGTCGATAACGGTATCGCTCAAAGCTCACGTTCAAAGATGGTACAAGACCTGAGCGTACTTGTGGCAGAGATTCGGACAGGAGCAGTCATCCAGGACGGAGAGCCAAATTTTGCTTTGTTCATGCGGGCGACTCAGACCATCCAGAGTCTTCTAGACTCTTTAATAGTGTGGCGGTCGCCGACCATGGAACCTGAACCTCAACAAAGCATGACTTCAGTTCTCACAGATGGTTGGGGCCCTGGCAATAACCTTGACCCTTGGGAATTCGAGATAGGGTTCTGGGCTAACTTGGCTGAACACCCAACATTACTGCAACAGGATAACTAATGTACTGGGTATGTCATGCCAAATCACTGCAAGAGATTACGTCTCGGGTTTGACAATGGCTAGGTAAGTTGGCAATGTTTGTATTGGCCATCGACTTGTACAAATCTCAAATCTTTTATCACCTTTGCTCTGTAATCAATCACCAACCGCCTTTGTGCTTTTTGGCCAAGAGATTGGCGAATGTGCTTAGCGAAGTGGGACAATCAGCCACATCTAGGACTATCTCGATCATCGTAAGGCCCTTACCCTCCTGGACTCCAGAATCTCCTAAAGCTGATCGAAGTTCACCCCAGGTTGCTGCTCGGATTGTCCTTACAGGATAGCTAGGGTCAATGACGGGTGCCCCAAAGTAAGACGGCGCTTCAAGATATCGCCACGGCTGAATGTCATTGTAGCCTTCGTTAAAACCATGGATAACACGCTCAACAGTATAGCCGTTGTTGTTCAGAACAAAGATAGTGACGTCAAGCCTGTTTCGAATGATATCACTCATAGCCTGGGCTGTCATCTGAAAGCTTCCCTCGCCCTCAAACAAAATCGTCCTCCCACGAGATATTGATCCTTGTTCGACAAGCTCACGATGAGCGAGCGAGACACCCTGGGCGGCGGAAAGCATATAACCAATAGATAGCCAAATCGCTGAGCAGATAAGGCTGGTGTCGTCCGGGAGTACAAGGCTTTGACCACCATATAACGATGTACCAGTCTCCGTGAGAACGAAGTCACCGGGGCGCAAGAACTCAGACATTCGGAGCCAGAAATTGAATTGATCAATGGCTTGACTATCGGTCTGAGCTGGGAGCCTCTTCAATACCTCCTTTGGAGTGTCAGGATCATGTGGAAACTGTTCTGGCTTGGGGAGCCCTGTCTCGTTTAGGCGTAGTAGCAGAGCTTCCAACAAACACTTGATAGACTGGTTGTCACCACTACAGTCTGGCCCTGTCAAGTCTTGTCCAAAACGAACTGAGTGCTTCTCAAAGACTACAGTAACCTTGTCATTGGGTAGAGCCGTGGATGCAAAGGTGTTGATGTCTGAGTCTAAAGGGCCGAACCTGAGAATCAAATCGCAGCCATGGACCCAAGTCAAATGTGAATCGGGACCAGCTCCTCCGTGGTAGATGCCATGGTAATTAGGCAAGGAACTATCAATGATACCATTGCCGAAAGGTGTCGTAAGAGTTGGGATACCAGTCAATCTCACTAGTTCGTTAACCTCTTCACGTACGCCGAATCGGGCCGTAAACCCGTCCACAATCAACAAAGCTCGTTTTGAACGCCGAAGATTTGCGAAAAGTGCATCGACCACACTATCTTGGGATTCCTGATTGTGGTTAAGGTTTCTCAGACTAATCGTATTCGGGGGAAACGTCAACTTCTCTGGAACCATATCCAAAGGTAGCGTGAAGTATACAGGTCGACTTTGCAGAATGCATTCTCGCAGTGTTAAGTCGATAAGGTCACCGGCTGTTGCGGGGTCTAATAGGTCTGCTTGTGCAACTGTGACTGTCTTATAGATATTTGCGAAAACTTTAAAGTTGCCATCACCAAGGGAATGATGGAGGCAACTTCCAGCCTTCTGAGCCGATCGGGGAGGGGTCCCAACAATATGAACAACAGGAGCCTTTTCCGCGTAAGCACCGGCAATGGCGTTAAATGCGGAGAGCTCGCCAGGGCCAAAGGATGTGAATAAGACTCCAATACCCTTGACCCTAGCATAAGCATCAGCCGCGTATCCGGCGTTAAGCTCATTGGCGTTGCCTACCCACCGGAGGCCCGTTCGAGTGATATAATCACAAGCAGTGAGATTGTAATCTCCAGGCACTCCATGGACCGATCCGGCCCCTAACTGAACAAGACGGAGGAATAAGTATTCGGGTACACTGACTTGTTGATCCATTACAAGATATTGGAAGCAACGGTAGGAGGCTGGCAAAGTGATATTGAATGATGACTTGGGAGTTTTTGTCTGGTTACTATTATTTCTGAACTGGAGGGAACTCATCTATTTTTATACTGACATGCACACTCAGAGATTGCACTTCAGACGCAATCCCTACTGGTTTTCAGAATGTCTGTCCGATTTCTCCGATTTCTCCGATAGCTGGGAGCTCCTGGCGTAGTGTGGGTTTAGTGCATACAAAATTGTGCACGGTGATTTCCGTGCTATGGCGTTTTCTGATTGGCATTAATAGAACGTCCCTGTCAATAGAGACAGAGTTGGCTTGAGCAGTATGGAACACGAACAGAAACGGCCATGAACCTGGTAAGCTTCACTGCCTCAAGCACAGAGAAGTCTGAAGCTTGACAGGTGTTCAACATAGTTGCGAAGTGTGACAGCCTCATGACTCTCAACACGTCTTACCAAATGTCGTAGGAAAATCGGCAGTTAATAGCTCGCCCTGACTTTGAGTCCAAAATGCCACCGGACTAAGCAACAACAATATTCATGAGGAGAATGATACATAAGTATGATTTGATTGCTTGCTTTTGACGTAAGTGCGATTCACACTATTGAACAATGATGGCAACCTAAGTAGTAGACTTAGTAAGCTAAATAACAAAAAGCATTGCGTCTTGTTGAGTCTGAAGGTCCGTGCTTCCATGGTCAGGTATCACAGTAGGTGCTTAGGACCTCGAGTCTAGGAAACTGACATGATACTACGAATCAGCGGATGGAAAAGGCCTGGATAGTCTTGCCTACTCTCCTAAGAAATAACACCATAGGACGATGCCTTTCGTAATGACCCTCTAGCTTGAGTCCATCATTTATGACACGTCTATCAGGATATACAACAACATTTAACTGCTACTAACATCGCGAGTGGCTCTTTGCTCCCGCCCGGGAGCTCCTGACCGATATCATAGTTACCGACAAAGCCACGCATGCTTGGAAGCACGTTCCCATCTTTGTCATTACCCTAGACGAGACAGCCTACCCAGATGATTCAGGCTTACGGCCATAGACATACCGCGTCGTGATATAACTGTGAACTTTGCGATTGCGATGAGCCTTCCGTAACTGCATGAGAAAGATCTGGTACTCGTCATTAGGCCATTTGAGAAATTGGTTCCATAACAAGTAGGAGTATCCTGGAGCTACACATCAGCGCCATCAGTGTCAGGTCAATGAATAAGGTTGCTCACCTTCGAGGTCGTTCTCCACTGTTTGCTGGACAAAGCGGCCAATTTGAGCCATTGTGGGATCTTTTGGCCATCCGCCGATTGGAATCTATTTTACACATGTTAAATTGGACATCGCGCAAGTGTCTCGGGGGAGCATCTTGCCTTGTAGTCCACTATTTTGAGATACATAAAGCCAGCCTTGTCTAATCCCTGTACCTGAACGTCACTCACAAAGAATGAACGGCCGAGGGCTTTTCCTCCTTCTTCGTACATCTTGTCACAGACCTTCCAGACAGGCTCCAAGTCCACGGTACCGTCGTCACTGCGAATGCGGACGTCAGCCTCAACCGACTCTATCCAGCCTCCAGGAGCACAGCAGCGGTAAGCCTCTTCAAAAAGATGGTACCAATCTGGGATGGCGCCGAAGAGATAACGGATGTGAATAAAGTCAAAGTGGTTGTCTTCCCAGGTCCATGTCTCGGTTGCGTCGTCTATCTCGAAGCGTACATTCGGAAGAACCCATTCAGGCTGGCAGGGTGAGAGGTCAGTGCCCACTATCTCGGCATTTGGATAATGTTCAGCAAAGTCCCTGAATGAATCAGTATCAGCTCGCAATACATGCATAACCGATACGGAAGTCATACATTGCCCAAATGCCTTCGAACTAATCAGCGATGTCGTTGCCAAAGACTTTAAAGCTTAGCACTTACCACTTCCTGTTCCCACATCCAGCACATTCTATTTAAGCCACAACAATTATCATTATGCATAGTCTCACTATACGATGCTTGCTACAAACTCGCACCTGAACATTCTCCTTGATGGGAGCGAGAAAGAGTTTACCGTCCAGGAGCAGGGTGAGATAGTGATGACTGGGCGCAATGTCAGCGTGATATGATTTGGTACCATCATATGGGGTTATACGAGATGTAGACGGATTTTAGCTGCTGTTCATCATTAGGGAAAACGTAGTCGTTCCTGAATTTGTCGCTATGGTATGTACGTCCCTGAATCCGACGATATTCAAGTATGCTAGCAGAAACAGAATCTGTAGAACTCACTGTAGGCACCGTTAGTATATATGTAGTACGACACGAAGCTACATATTCACGCGTCCGAACCTAAAGATAAATTGGCATCACTCCGAGCATCAAGGTAGTAAGTCACGATTAGGTATGTCTCGAAACTCCAGGATTTCCAGATCTTACCTCCACCTGGTTAGCTGGAACTAGGTCGATGAGGGGAAATGGTGCTGGGTCAGCCGGATTGGCGGGGATCGGCGCCTTAGCCGGCGGATTAGAACCGCATCGTGTACCAGTCATATTAAGTGAGGCTGTTGGACCTGAGAGCTTAACCTAAGTGTTTGCTCGAGTCAAAAAGAAGCGCAACTGCTAACCTAGTGAAGAAATAAGTGAAATGAGGGGAAGAATTAGTAATAGAGAACTTGGGGCATGTGGTATGTCAGATCATTCCACGTCACGTTATGTTACTTAAGAGACTAAATGTCACGGGTAATTTGGAAAGCAATCAAAGTGACTAGGACTAGAGAAGAAATTTATCTGTTTCCAATCGCCGTATACTTCTTTCTATTATGATAACTTAAACAGAAAAGTGCATAAGACTAAAAGTAAGAATAAGATAATAAATATCTAAAGATATAAAGAATTAACTAGACGAATGATCCTTCATAGAATTAAAATTGAGCTTGCAGTAGTGTCCGTAAGCCAAATAAACCTGAGCCTAAAGAACAGCAACACAAGCATATGTATCTTTCTATAGCCCACTGCAATCTTTGCCTATAGCAGGATTCCACTTCACGAACTGGGCCAGTGTAATCTTGTCGTACTTCAAAACACCTTGGCACGTAGTTGTAGTGCCGATGAAATGGAATTTGCTGCAATTCTTGACCATCCCCGCCTGTGTGGGAGTAGGGGTCGTCACCCCATTGCCAGAGTCTTTTGTAGGCGTGGGCTTGGATCCCACCACGCCAACACAAGCGTGCGTGCCCTTCCACAATCCACCACAGTCTTTGCCAACAGCAGGATTCCACTTGACAAAATCGGCGAGAGAGATCTTATCGTAATCCAATATTCCCTGACAGGTAGTGGAGTCCCCAACCAAGTGGAACTTATTGCAGTTGGATACCATGCCTGCTTGAATGGGGGTAGGCGTTGTGATTCCATTGCCCTTGGTAGTAGTTGTTGCTGGCTTGGGCTTGGTAGTAGTTGTCAGAGATGGGGTGGAGCCAATGACGCCGACACAGGCATTAGTGCCTTTCCATCAGTTACTGCAATCCTTTCCTACTGAGGGATTCCACTTACTGAAGTCGGCGAGAGAGATCTTATCATAGGTTAAGATTCCCTGGCAGGTAGTTGTATCTATTACCAAGTGAAACTTGTTGCAGTTGGCTAGCATGCCCTCCTGGATGGGCTCTGGTGTGGAAATCCCATCGCCAGATTTGGTGGTAGTTGCTGGTGCCTTCGCGGTAGTTGTAGGGGAAGATGAGGAGCCGACAACCCCGACACAAGCGTAGGTTTCCTTCCACATACCGCTACAATCTTTACCTGCTGCAGGATTCCACTTGACAAAGTCCGCTAGGGAGATCTTGTCATAGTTGAGGATACCTTGGCAAGTAGTTGTGGACTGAACATAGTGCCATTTGTTGCAGTTAGCCACCATGCCATCCTGAATGGGGCTTGGGGTCTCAATGCCATTGCCAGACGACCCCTTGGTAGGCGAGGGCTTATCAACGACAGTGGACTTGGAAGTGGTAGTTGTGCTGGACGACGACACCCGAGTAGAGACACCCGCTGCGCTCGAAGGGCCGGCGGTTGGAGGAGGATCGTCGTTGACAGTACCGACTACACAATAGAACCCGTCTGCATCGAGATCAGGGCAGCTGATACCAGGGTTCAACGACTTGAGCACGTCAACAGTCAAACCCCAATCGCTAGCGAAGCTTGAGCAAGTGGCACCGCTGTCGGCGGAAGTTGAGAATCCGCATTCGACAGCTCGACGGAAAGGGATATGGAGAGCGTAAGGCAAATGTGGAAGAAGCCCCACGGCCAACAGAGATGAAAGATATATTTCTATAACCAAACGACAGTCGGCGAAGAAGGGAGAAGAGAGATAACTGGTGTTGAAGGCTGGATTGCTTGAAACAGATAGACTCGACGAGCCTGGCCAACTCGTCTTATACTTTTTTTTCTTGTTGTTGGTAGTTTATAGTGGGCGTCGACCAAACTCATGATCATCAGATCAAGTTAACGTACAGTGTTAATCGTTTGAATCTTGTACCTGCAGCATCGCTAACGACCTTCCTCACCGGATACCCCAGTATACTCATGCTTTGTTAGTAGAGCTTAACTTACATTTAATCACCTAGACTAATTGTCAATCGGAAAGGTCCAATCTGGTGAGCTAGGCAGCAATTAGAAATCGGTCCGTGTGCCCCTAGTACGCGAGCGAGGCGAGGCGAGTAACGTTAACATGCATAAGGTGATGACGGTCCTGGCAACGGAGCAGAGCGAACTAGGTTCTGTCATATGATGGTGTTGTTGGAAACTCCGCTACCCACTGAAGTAGAGTGATAACTGGCCAGGATATAATCCAGAAGCCATGATCCACGTTCTTGGTCGCTTAACAGAATATGCGAGTCGTGGTTCGTTCTCGGGGGGGGGGGAAACATCCCTGCTAAGACCCGCTGCTACGCCACCGGGGATAACATCTGTCAACCAACACCTGCCAAGCCGGCGATACGGCTACGCAGGTACCACAATCACAGTGGAGCATCTGCAACTGTTTTAATACATGAGAACTAAGGCGTAGGTTCTCCCCCATTTCTATCCAGTTTCCCTACAAGACACCGCCGCCGAGGTCCTTGTCAGCTCTTTAATCGACATCTATTTAACGCATTTTCTCAAAACACTCATTCCCAACATGCATTATCCCCCACTTCACCCCATTCTATTAGCCTGTTGGTTTGTCCTGTCCTATGCCGGGGCAGCCGAGGAACAGAATGATGCCACTGGTTTGATGAAAGTTGACTTGGTATTTCCGCGTAACGAGACATACAATCCATCGCCATTAATGCCTATTATTTTCTCCTACCGAAATCCTGGACTTGCACCAAGCCTGAAACTTAAAATCATCTATGAGGTCTGGAACTACACCAATTCCAGCGGGGAGAGCATTGGCGGTAAGGAGGAAGTTCCATTACTTAACTCCAGCAGCGACCCTTATTTTCAACATACCGCTTTTATATACCCTTTCAACACTGAGGGCATATGGCTATTGGCAGTCCATTTCCGCTTTGTCAACTGCTTTGAGGAAACTGGCCTCGGTTCATACCCCGAAATCACGGTTGGTGTCAACAGCACCGATTTCAGCGTTATCTTCACTACAAAGGGTCCCTCGAAGCAGATCGACCTTGTCGCTGCGACAAGTTCCCAAAATTGCTCGAATCCTGCTGGCATCACCATCAACATCAATGACACCGTCAAAACACCTAGCAGCAAATATGGGTCTGAGTATGGAAGAGAGTTCTGCCCCGTCGTTTCATCCCCACCGATAGAAGCAAGCAGCTGCGATGTGACGATTGGGGCAGCAGCTGCTTCAAGCATTTCTGCATCTATGACTACTTGGGCATGCGGACTCCCCAGCCACAATCCCCCCGAGAAGGTCCCTGACCAAGTTGATTGTCCATCTCAAGAAGAAGAAAGCGCGGCGCTGCGGATTGTTGTGGGAGGGATAGCGTCTCTGGTATTCATGTTGGGAGCTCTCGGCTACGTTCTCTGATCTTGAATAATCCCTCGGTCCCTAGTTCATACACACTTGCACTTTTTGTCAAGATCTGGCTTTGTTTCTTACTACGTATACTCTTGATAGAATTATGGACCAACATTAGAGGCTCTCATCTCACTCCCAAGAGATATATTCTAAGCGTCCTGTAGGAAAACCTAGGTAGCATTGTGTCTAGTCTCCCGTCACGTGATTCCGCAACTAGCGAGATCGGCGAGTGGCCTTCAGAGCTTCCAGACTGTGACCAAAGTAAAGCCCTACAAGGTTAAGAACCTTAACTACCAACATGCCATGCCAAGCATCTTCATACCCACCCACAACATGCATGCCCTCCGCCTCCAGCTAAACCCCACGAAAGTTTTATAACCCCAAGAGTACCTTTGTGTATCGCGTCGGCCCACGCCGGTTTGGGTTTTGCAGTCCGAAATGAAGCTGTTGTAGTAGCTGCTAGATGCGGATCTGCATGTGGCGCTGAAATGCATGTGTTTGAACCAACAACCAACAACTAACACAACAGATCATCATCGAAAGCAACTGCCAAGCCAGGTAATCAAAGTTGAAATTTTTCAAATTGCCACTATTCTGAGCAGTCACTTTGACTTGATTGGTGCGTCTACTCCTAGATTCATCACATCATGTTGTAACGTAGCAATATAAAGGAAAAAGTAATATCACAGGATGTCTGACCGCTAGCCGACTTAACAAAAGAGGAAAGATGCGATTTTGAAAGTTTCAGGGGGTTGGGTGGGAGCGAATGTTTTGTTGCCGCGGGTAAAGAGCGAGCCTGTGAGAGATGGGCTGTTGAAATGATGACCAGTTCTTTGCTCTTACTTACAGAAAGTCCTTTTTCGCATAAAAGGCAACTCGTTGCTAGAACCATTCACGGAGAAATAAGGAAACACGTACAATACACTCACTCGTACGTACTCCAGTCGATCATTACTTCGCCGTTAGGTCTCAATCGTTTTTTTGTGCAATAAGCTACAGCTTTTACGCTCCTTCTATCTTCTGACATTCTTTTATCCATCTTCTTCAATCTCACTTCTTACTGCATTTGACCATGCTGACTCCAACATGGTTTGCGACAACCCTACGGGTTGTTGGCATCATGATGTCTGTTAGCCTGGCCGTGGCAAAACCAGGAGATAGACTTGGAGCCAGTCCATATTACCTCGGTCCGAATGCTTGTCCAGAGCGGTGCAGCATCTCTGGGCCGGATCCGGGTAACTGGTCTGTGTATCCAGGCATGCAGCAACTCAACCATTGCCAGGAAACTATATT
Source organism: Fusarium torreyae (assembly GCA_027945595.1). Taxonomy (NCBI): domain Eukaryota; kingdom Fungi; phylum Ascomycota; class Sordariomycetes; order Hypocreales; family Nectriaceae; genus Fusarium; species Fusarium torreyae. The sequence goes on from JAOQAZ010000036.1 coordinate 460,430, forward strand.
CTACGCCTTTTCTGTGTATGATCCGGTCGACGGTAACTCGACGGGCCATCGCATCCATGCTTGCACGTCGTTTGGTCCAGACTTTTCCCACATGGCAAACTCGACATCCATGACAATGGCTTCTTCCCCCGTCAACGCCAATTATGAGATTGGTTGGTGGGACAAGGGTTCGGCCTGGCAACTTCTGGTATCCGTTCTGTCACCAAGCAAGCTCGCCGTTACCTCACTCACGGACACGGAGCCACGAAGAGACCTGTCATCATGTTTGCCAGGTCTGGTCAAGCCACTATCGGCCTCTACATTGGCCAAAGCCTCCAGAATCAAGTCACCGGATCATCTCCCTTGAAGCTCTTTGAGGACAGCTTTGCCAACTTGAACGTCACATCACCAACACTGGCCATGCAACTCTGTGGGCCTGATTCTGGTAGCGCACGTTCATTCGGCCTAATGGTGACAAGCAACGCAACATTTGGTCCCATCCAGAACGCTATCCAGACCGGGCCAATGGAACTTGCCTGTCCTTCCCGCAGTCCACCAACATGACTGGTCAAGTTGCGTATAACACACCGCTTGAGGGCTTGGCCGATGTCAAGAACTCTACCAAGTTACCCGAAGTGGTGGCTACGAACCAAGGGCATGGAAAACGTCATCAGCATCTTCATGTCCGCGCCGAATGCAAAACTACCCGGGTCGAGTCTGGAGATAGTTGCGCCAAGTTGGCAAGCAGATGTGGGATCTCAGCCAGCGACTTTACCAAATACAACCCGGGGTCCAAGTTTTGCTCTGAGTTAGTGCCCAAACAATACGTATGCTGCTCCAAGGGAGAACTTCCTGATCTCCGACCGTCCAAAAACTCTGATGGTACTTGCCATGCCTATAAGGTCCAGGAAGACGATAATTGCGCCAGTATTGCTGTCGAGAACGGCCTCAAAACTGAGGATCTCGAAAAGTTCAATAAGAACACCTGGGGCTGGGCTGGGTGTAAACGTCTACTCTACAAAACTATTATGTGCTTGAGTGAGGGTGATCCCCCCTTCCCCGACCCAATTGCCCACGCTCAGTGCGGTCCGCAAAAGCCAGGCACCAAGAAAACAAAGGATGCAACCGACATTTCTGATCTCAACCCTTGCCCTTTGAATGCCTGCTGTAATATCTGGGGTCAGTGCGGCATCACCAAGGAATTTTGCACTGATACCAACACTGGTGCGCCAGGAACGGCCAAAGAAAATACCAATGGCTGCATCTCCAACTGTGGTACCAAGATTGTCAAAGGCAGCGGCGACGGATCAGTACGAATTGGATACTTTCAGGGCTACGGAATGAGCCGTGACTGTCTGTACCAAGATGCCTACCAGATCGATGCGTTAAAGTATACCCATTTGCATTCTGCTTTTGGTACCCTGACCAAGGACTACGATGTTGAGGTTGGCGATAAGCTCTCCCAGTACCAGTTCGAAGAGTTCAAGCGTGTCCAGAATGTCAACAAGATTCTGTCTTTCGGTGGTTGGGACTTTTCGACCAAGCCCGCGACCTATGCCATCTTTCGCGAGGGCGTCAAGCCTGCTAATCGCCTCACAATAGCTACAAAAATTGCCAACGTTATCATTGAGAACGAGTTGGAAGGTGTTGATATCGACTGGTAGTACCCTGGAGCCCCTGATATTCCTGGCATCCCACCATCGGACAAAGATGAAGGGAAGAACTATCTGGCCTTCCTCGCTACCGTGAGGAACCTGTTACGTGGCAGGTCTTTATCAATTGCTGCTCCTTCGTCCTACTGGTACTTAAAGCAGTTTCCAATCAAGGACATCGCTAAGGTTCTGAATTATATTGTCTATATAACGTATGATCTTCACGGCTAGTGGGACATGGAAAATTCTTTCTTACAAGAAGGCTGTAATTAGGGCAACTATCTTTACAGTTAGGTAAACCTTACTGAGACTTAATATTCTTATATATTTAAAACTATTATATATTATAAACCTAGTTTTATAGTTTTAAGTTAATTATTATATAATAAATTTAATTTACCTTATTTTATAAGAGGTAGAATTAAATTTTAAAAAATAAACTAATATTAAAATAAGCTTAATTTTAATAAGAAGTTAATTTAAATTTTTAATTAATACTTAGTTATATATTTAAATAAGTTAATATATTAATAGTAATAAAATAAATTTTAATTTTAGCTTATTAGTACTTTTTATAATAAATATAATAACTAATTAGTAATTATTATTAATTTTAATTTTAGGAAATAATTTATTAAATTATAAGACTTAATATTATAATAAAGCTTAGCTTTTTTAACCTTATATATTTTTTTATTTTTTTTTTAAGTATTAAATTTTTATTTAATAAAAGTATTAATATACTTATTTAGCTTTTTTATTTAAAAACTAATATAATAGTTTTAAAGCTTTTATTTTAATTTATTTAAAATAATAATTCTTATTAAAAATTAAATTAATATTTTTAAAAAGTTATTTATTATTTTAATTAATATAATTTATAAGTAAGTATTTTAAAAACTTAACTCTTTAAATTTTAAATTATAATAAAACTATTATAAACTATTTAATTAATTAAAATTATTTATTATATTTTTACTTAAATAACTTTAAAACTACCTAATAAGTTTTTATATTATATTTAACTTTATTATATATATTATAATATTAACTACTTAGTTATATTAATTTTTTTTAATTATTACTTTTTAATAATTTTATAATTATTTATATATTAATATTTATTTAATAAATTACTTATAATACTTCTTATATATTTATTATTATTTTTTTTATAATTTAATTCTTTTTTACTTTTAATACTAATTAAAAATCTTATTTACTTATCAAAGTTTTTTATTTTTAATAGCTAATAAGGCAACCTAAAATATAATTATCTTAGCTCTCTTTAAAAAATATTTAAGTGCTTTAAAAATTAATTTTAAAAAGCTATTTTAATATTACTTAATTTACTTATTAAGGTATTTAAACTAAGATTTTATTTCTTATATTATATTTAATATTTTTAAAGCCTAAAAAGTTAATATTTTATACTTTTTTTAAGAGGTATTAAAGTTTATAATTATATAT